>QNQO01001799.1:0-199488 GCA_003290165.1 Berberis thunbergii
CACAAACCCAAATTATAGTAAGGATTTCACGGTGAATATCAGCAGATATCACCACATAAAAGTAATTTTAAATGGTATAATACCTTATAGGGGACAATTGACTTTTTGTTATTGCATCTGTGACAATGTTAACAAAGTAACACATGTAAACAAGCAACACCATCATAATTAAGACATACATCATAACCAATCTTGTGATTACAAAGACTATATCCAAACAAAGTGATTCACTTGAAACATATAATAATTTAGTCAAATAGTTCTCTTCAACACAAAGGCCATGAGCAAGTTTGACTAGCCAGTGACCCACTGTGATTGCTAAATTCAAAATATAGATGTCATCACATATAAAACTGACCAACAAACACATATAAAACTGCTGAAAATCTGCTGAGGTTATCTTAACAGTCAGTAAAAATTCTGACTGTTTGTAGCAAGCAACAATGAATTCCTTCAGTCAGGAACAAAGTGACCAAGAAAAACAAAGTGACCAACAAACACATCTAAAAACTGCTGAAAATCATACTAGTAAAAATGAAGTTCTGATTTTTTTTAAACTACAAGTTGAAATTGAATAAACTCAGATGTCATCACATATGAAATATTTTGCTGATTCAAAGAAGAACCATTAGTTAAGTTGCCACAGAAGAAAATTTACTCTTGGAAAATTTTAGTCTTATTCTAATTATTTCACTGAACTTTTCATGCATCTAGACAGTCACATAAAAACCCTATAAACAATGCCAACTCCACAAAATTATAGGAGAACTACACATAAAAGACTTCAATAAAAAAAATTGATAGCAGCCTACATGGAATAAAAGCGCGATTGATACAAGGGAGGGAGGAACATACTCTGCTGAAAGGAATTGCTGGAATAAAGCTCTAATGGATCAATAAAAGCAGAATCAGTGGGAAGATGAGATGAAGGAAGAGAAGAAGAAAACAAAGCCATGGATGTTGTTTGGTGTGTGAAAAATCACAGCATAGCTTCAGCTTGGGTTGGTTGAGTGGATGAAATCAACAAAAATAAGAAGAAGAGATCAAAAAAATTAAAATAAAAATCAATGACTAAACTTAACAAATGAGGAAGAGCTTACACTGACCTTGAACAGAACAATAGGAGACCCAATGACTGAAGAGCCTGCAAAATAATTTCTTTTCAAAACCAAATCACTTCTAAGAATTCCACATTTTGTTTCTTAAAAAATGAAACAGAGCAAAAAATTTGAACTGATCTGAAGAGAAGAGATCTAAAGAAGAAAAGGATCTTACTGGAAGGAGATATGAACCAATTTAAAGAAGAGTTTTCCCTCGGGGTAAATAGAGTTTTCCACTGAGAGGTGAAAGGGCATTCTTTCTTCTCCTACGAGACATGTGACTTCAGGCCACCCCTGCAAAATTAGCCCCAAATAATAAATTTAGCTACTGCTTATGTTGAAGTCCACTCTTTTTTTCTTCCCTTTTTTTCTTCTTCTTAGATTGTATATAATATACACTCAAGATGACCACTTGTATAATGGATAGACAATATATCGCAAGAAGCAAAATTTTACCATCTGAATTTTATTTGCTATTATAGTTAGTCAAAATGATAGGAACTAAGCTAAGAGTGAAGTTTGCAGGAAATCAAAATGGTGGGTTTTGTTCCTATTAACTGAACAGAAAAAAGACCTCTATTTGCACCAAGATTTGAAGCCTCTCATGTGATCCACATTATGTCCATTTAGTGTTCAGCCTCTTCAAACTCTAATTCGGAGTAGTAAATGTTTCCTGATTTCAACCTAAAACTCATTAGGATTCACTTCATTCTGTTTGGTTGAAAAACGAATAGGTTTTATTTCTTTTTCTGAAAACCCAAATAGCATCAATATGGAGTGATAGTGAATTTGAGTGAGAGAATTGGAGATGGGATCTGAATGGAAAAACAAAAACCCTAAAGAAGAATTTGAATAAAAAGTAGTATTTTTACCCCGACTCGAGTAGACGAGGTGCAGCCAAGACGAAGCCAAGCCATGGCAGTCACTGCAACTGCTATTCCCATATTCGAAGGGGTGCCGTAAGTTCCCCACAAAACGCACCACTGCTACGTGACATTCCTCTTTGACCGTTATCACGGAGTTTCCACAAGAACATGCGATAGGACCACCGCAAACGACGACTTTGTTTGCCCCTCACGCCCCACCATCACCAACTCAAACCCCAACTGCTTCGTTTTCTCTCTCTTTCTCCCTCTCCTCTCCAGAAAAATCATCAATCGACCTGTGACACATGAAAGCGAACACTCCCACACCCTCTCAAGCTTTTTTTTTTTTTTTTCTTTTCTTCTATTGATCCTCTCCTTCTTTCGTCCTTCTCTTTTCTGCTTCTTTCCTCTCCTCTTCTTCCTTCGTCTCCTGTCAGTAGTGCTTGTGAAGAGGAGGCGTGGCTAGAGAGTGGAGAATGATGTTTTCCCCAAATTTTTCGCAAAGCGCGAACTGAAACATCCAAAGCGCGAAAGTATTTTCGCCAAAGCGGGAAAGTGATTGGTTTTTAGCTACGGTTTTAAACCGTTGGCAGTTTTAGCCACGGTTTTGAGTCGTTGCTAGATCTAGCCACGGTTTAAAACCGTTGCTAAAATGTTTTTGCAACGGTTTTGAGCCGTGCTGGATCTAGCCACGGTTTAGAACCGTTGCTAAATTTTTTTTGCAATGGTTTTGAGCCGTTTCGAATAATACCCACGGTTTTGAGCCGTTGCTCCTAATAGCCATGGTTTTTAACCGTGCAAAATATACCAACGGTTTTAAGCCGTGGCCATGTTTTTTTTACCCACGGTTTAAGCCGTTGGTAAGTATAGCTACGGTTTTTGGCCGTGGCAAATAAAGCAACGGTTTAGAACCGTGGCCAGTTCGGCGTAGCTAAACTGGCCTTTTGGTGTAGTGACACCCTAACCTGACTTTCGAATGAAACACCTTGCATTGACCATATCAACTCTGGCAAACAACATTGCTCAGTAATTGGTCGCCATGAGCAAGCTTAACCATCATTTGTAGTGTTAGACACGTAGGCCAGTTAGTGGCTTTCACCACACTAGGGTCAATAAAGGAATGAGTGCTTCCAGTATCAATCAGAATAGACACTGGTTTCTTTCTGATCAAGCCTTTGATTAGTAGTGTGTTTGTGGAGGAGCAGCCATGGAGAGCATGTAGAGATATCTCCATATCAGTAGGTACCTCTTGAAGTAAATTCTCAGTCACAATGTCAGGGAAACATTCTGATGCATCAGGTTGCTCATCTTCTGGAATCAGCATGTATAAGTGCTGAGATTTGCATAAGTGCCCCGGCTGTACTACTTGTCACAATTGTAACAAAGGCCCTTCTCTCGCCGCAGGCGCATTTGGCTGGGATTGAGGCGCCGGATAGGTGGGATAGATGATGGCAGTCGAGAAGTATTTTGGTATGGGGAATGGAAGGATGGTTTGTGGTGTATATTGGATGGTTGGAATGGTTGATGTGTGATGTGTGATTGGGGAGGTTACTTGTATGGTTGGCAACTGTGGTGGAGTATGAATTTAGTCTATTGAGTGGGGTGGAGTGTGATGTGGCCTTGAATTATTTTGAGCTTGGACGCCTCATGCATCCTAGCTAGAAAAGAGCTTGCGTCAGTGTAGTAGGTTTAAAAGAGTTGCCACCATTGCTTTGATCGTGTTTCATCCACTCAAAAAACTAAGTACGAATATTGTTCGTCCAAATGATGGTTGTGAGTCAGCATTAGCGAGCGTAGCTTTCAAATTTATCAAAAACTCATTAACCGTCCCTGTTGAAGCAGTTTATTGAATGAGTCGACGAATTTATCAAGTACTGCTTCTTCAAAACGCTCATAGAGATCCCCTGCAAAATTGCTTCCACTGAAGAAATTTCTCTCCCCACATGGTGGTCAAGAAACCACAGATCTGCCTTACCCCGATAGATGGATTGAAGCATGCTACTTTATTGTCCTCTGAAACTTGGTAGAACTCAAAGTATTTCTCACATTTTTTTCACCCATGACCTGGGGTTGTTACCATCGAAATAAGGGAAGTTTAATTTTGGTAATCTGGATTTTCCCAATGAATTTGGGAGTTGGATCGATGTTCAGTCTGATTAGAAACTGGAGTAGTCGATGGAACTCGTTCAGTGATTTTATTTGGAACAAGGTGGATTTTGAATCTGCTGGAAGAGTTTGATCGAATTTTGAATCCATATGTTTTCGATTGTCTCCAAGCGTTTTGTTAGTCCTTCGTGAGCGAGAGTTAGTTTTAGTGAAATCCACTGTTTAAGAATTCAATCTGGCCTACCGTCTCATTATGGTTCTTCCTGGTCTCTCGCATGAACTGCTCTAATTCTTTTCCCTAGTTTCCATCGCTCTGTAATGGTGGTTGCTCAATCACAGTCTCGAGTGAACGAACGCTCTGATACCAAATGTCACAGTTGTGGGCTTAGTTTGAACAATCTGAAGAGCAAAACAGGAAGAAATGCTATATTGAATACGAGAACAAGATTACAACTAGCTATGCTCAGTCTGATCTACAGATCTGGCCTGGGTTTTCTCCTCTTCGATGCCCTGTTCTGTTCTTCTCTTCCTCTATTTAACTTCAGTAAAGACTAACAAAATTACAATTGAGCCAATAGGCTTAGTACACGTGTTTTGCCCCAGTGGGATTATAACACCTGATAATGTTTTTACCATATATCCCTATATTCAAATTCAAAAGAGTTTCGAATTTGGCACCTTTGCGCAATTGCTTCCAATTTGCTCTTGAATTATTTGCAACTGTAACATTGACAGAAAGAGGATTGCGGCGACAGTTTCACTGCTATTTGCTTGACAGAGAAGATGAAGAGCAGAATCTTTGGATGAAAGGAGAGGAGTGATCCTGCTCACTTGACAGAGAAGATGAAGAGGAGATCTCTAGATGCGAGATGAGATGGCCATGGACAGTAAAGAAAGAAAAAGAAGATCTCATGGCCTTTGACTGGGCTTGGGCGTCTTTGGGCCTTTGACATATGCAACTTGAACCGGGACAACATGGTATGTTCCGGATCGTCCCAGTTCAAAACGATTTTATCCGAAAAAATTTCCAATCTCGGCCCGTGCCAACCCCTAACTGTTCAAAATTGAGCAAACTCGATCAAGTTTCATCCAGTTCTTGGGCCTCGAAGAAAGGCCATTTAAGCCGAGTAGGCCCATAGAGAACTCAAAGGAATAGTTGTTTTTACTTCTTCCCACCTCCTTAACCTTGACAACGGAGGAAGAAACTAGAAGTGTGAGTGATCATCATCTTCTGGGGCTTATCGTTCATTTCGTCTCCATGGAAGAAGAAGAAGAAGAAGGAGAAGGAATGGGAGCGGTGACGAGTCCATCCAGAAATGAGAGAGATTCGTTTGAGGTGATGAGCGAGGTTCATGTTGGGTTGCCCTCCCAATTTGACTGGACCCCATATTTCCCACTTCACTTTCCCTGTCCCTTCTCCTCCTCGTAAGTTGTTTCTCCAAAAGAAAACATCTCTTGAGAATGAGAGTCACAAGTGTAGTAATTTATAAGTCTCAACTTGGGTTTTATTTATGCAGAAGGAAGCAGCAGCAGCAGAAGTAGTGGTGATGACTCTCCCACTATTCAAGGAATCGGCTTGGATGAAGATGAAGACGGTGATCTTCTTCTTACTAGACGATGTCGCAGTAAGTATCCCCCCATTTTCCTTCTTTCAAAGTTTCATTTGTGCACATATATCGAATTGGATCAATGGAGGCAGTGAAAATTTCGTGTTTCAGTGAATCTTATTCCAAACAGGCCTATACTGTTCTAATACTTGCATGATTTTTGTTTCTGGTGTTTGTTTTTAGTTCTATTAAAAGTTGAACTTTGATTTGGAGTGAGCACCACGATGGGAACCATGGGGGTCGGTGCTTAATGAAAATTCATTTCAATGATAACCTCATAATATATTTGTAATGACTGATGTTGCTTCTCTCCTCCACCGACTATCCCCTATTCTCCATCTCCATATCACCCAACACTGGGTGCTTTTGTTCATGATGTTATAGAAAAATATCGAGAGGAATGTAAGAGTTTGTATATGGTTTTTATTGATCTGGAGAAAGCTTACGATAGGGTCCCAAAGAGTTAATTTGGTGGGCGTTTGAAAGGAAGAAAATGTCTCAATGTTATGTCGATATCATCAAGGATATGTATGAAGGGGCTGTAACAAGTGTTCGCTCAGTAGGTGGGATATCCAGTGTTAGTAGGACTACATCAAGGGTCGGCCTTAAGTCCATATCTATTTGCTTTGGTCATGGATGAGTTGACGAGAAATCAACAAGAAAATGTACCTTGGTGCATGTTGTTTGGAGATGATATTGTCTTAATTAATGAGAGTAGTAAAGGTTTAGGTCAGAAATTAGATAGGTGGCGGAAGGCTTTAGAGAGTAAGAGTTTTAGAATTAGTCGTTCAAAGATGAAATATTTAGTGTGCAACTTTGGTTGTGAATCACGAGGGAAGAGTAATGCAATTGAAATTGAAGGTGTGAAGGTCCCAGAGTGTGAGACTTTTCAATATATAGGATCTATAATTCAAAAGAATGAGGCTATTGGAGAAGACGTAGACCATAGGATTAAAGCTGGTTGGCTGAAATGGAGAATAACGTCAGGAGTATCATGCGATAGAAGGATGCCTGCAAGGCTAAAAGGGAAATGCTATAAGACAATTGTTCGACCAACCATACTATACGGTTTAGAATGTTGGGCTACTACTAGACAACATACGCATAGGATGATAGTAGCAGAAATGTGTATGTTAAGGTGGATGTGTGGTAAAACCCGTAAGGATAAAATTAGGAATGAAATAGTTAGGAGACACTTAAGTGTAACGTTCATAGAGGACAAATTATAGAAAAATGTTTAACTTGGTTTGATCACGTGCGGAGGAGATCAAACATGACGCTAATTAGAAAATGTCTAGATTGGCAAGTTAATGGAGGATATTGACCGAGGGGACGACCGTTGAAAACTTGGATGAAAGCGGTGAATGAAGACATCATTGAGCTTGGATTAAGCAAGGATATGTGGGAAAACCACACTGTTTGGAGAACCAAAATCCATGTAGCTGATCCTGAAAATCAAAATGAGTTTTGATGATGATGATGTTAATTTATCTAGCTGGTTTTAGTAGATGATACAAAAATATGCATTTGATTATCTGAAAATAATTTTTGGCACATCTTGGGTATTTCTTCATTCAATTGTTGATTTGGTTAGCAACAATCAAAGGGTGTTCAGTGGCAAAGAGGTGTAGTAGAGAAGACTAGCGATTTCGTTTGATTGCGCTAATTTAGCATTGGCAATTGGCATAGATTATGCCTTGCTTTAGTGGGTTTATTTAAATTTGAATAGATTAATCAGAGAGCTGTAGATTCTCTTTACAGATTTATATAAAAACTTTTACCCTTTCTCCCAAAAAAAAATGTTCAGGCACTGCTATGGGATTTTGGAAATACTAATTATAATTCAAAGATCCATTATGGTAGTTACCAAAGGAGATGTCTTTCTGTGCATTTAATCTTGCCAATCTTGATCCAATTAAGGCTGACATGTATTCAGTTGCAAATGGCGATTATTATGACAGTTTTGAGCAATAAGGGTCTGTGAAATGAAACCTTGAGCGTGAGGAGACCATGGACAAGAGAGTTTGATCATTTAATCTTAATTTTTACATTATTAAAGTTCATGTCCTGTTACATAGCCATCATAGTGAACTACATAAATCTTTATCGTTTATGACCTGTATGTTTCCCTTTTTCCTTTTTTTGCGAAAAAATCAAGCTATGGAGCCACATAATCATTTTAAGATAACTTGTGATGTAGAATATGTCCCATTCTCATAGTTTGTTATTTAATTTTTCTGAAGGAAAGCCAACTCTCATTTTTTTTATTACTATTCTTGTTCCCCTTCTGCG
Source organism: Berberis thunbergii (assembly GCA_003290165.1). Taxonomy (NCBI): domain Eukaryota; kingdom Viridiplantae; phylum Streptophyta; class Magnoliopsida; order Ranunculales; family Berberidaceae; genus Berberis; species Berberis thunbergii. The sequence continues at coordinate 7,972 of QNQO01001799.1, forward strand.
CAGGGACCAAGAATTGTCGACTGAAAATCCAGCATAACATTACCTCTTCTATTCCAAGTGTTGGGTTGCAGGTAATGCTTGATTAATACATGTTTTTCCTTTATTTTTGTGTTTCAGTTGCCATTCCTCAAATCCTTCTTCATGTCAGGTGTGGAGAGCTGAATTGGTGCTAGCTGATTTTATATTGCACAATATGTTCACTTCATCTGAGTTCGATGGTGTTGTTGCACTAGAACTTGGTACTGGAACAGGTATATAACTGCTGGTTTCCTTTTGATTTAACATTCTTTATCCTTTTATTAGTGGTTTATAGTGCATAAATCTGACATATTGATACATTTGGTTCATAATATGGAACTATATGATTTACTGAGCATGGATTAAGAACCATCTGTACCAGGGTTCCTCATTTCAACATTTGGCTAATTTTTAAAATTCATGATTTATGTTTACTTGTTTAGTTATCTTCTGCCACAAGTATCAATGACATTTCCTGTGATTTGTTTTTATCACTTAACCTCTCCCACCTCAGATGTCGCCGGCTGGGTTCGACCTGTGACCTAGTGATACCATCCGCCAGTGCTCAACGATTGAGCCATCACACCTTTGACATTTCCAGTGATTAAATAATAGAATAAAATTATATTCGAGTTTAGGTATGATAAGTTAAACACCTTTTCACATAAGGGATATTCACCATCAACTTTTCGCTGGATGTTTTGTGCTAAACTTGGATGCATAGATACATAAATGGGGTATGATGGCGAGTCACAAAATATTAGAAAATGTAGGATATGGATAACTGGATATGGTTATCCCAATATCATACTGTGTCTATAGCACAAAATACAAATAGACAACTTAAAATTATCACAAATAATATGAAGATATAAAGAAATACTTGTATTATCACCTTATTGTATCAATGTAAAATAAGGAAATATTATTTAGTAAAGTGTTCCAATAATATTTGATCTCAATGCGGGTATTATTTCGTGTCCATGCACTATCAAGGCGTCATCAGAAACGATATGTAAGGCAGAACAAAGTTTACTGGTATATATTAATTAACTAATTGAAATTGCTTCATATTAAGCTAATACTTTTCTTCTTTTCAAGGTAAATTCATCACACACAAAAATGAAGCATACATGTGGTTTTGCGATGTTGGATCTACATTATGGTTTCCCACAAGTATTTCTAAAACTGGTACAACTTGGCTAAGTCAATAGAGGGAATAGATTAGTGGCAACATGTATTTTTCAATTGGTCATATAATTACCTTTAGGCTTTAGTCTTGAACATCCACTGTGAATATCAATATCTGTTATATGACAGGGTTCTCTTTCACTTTCTTTAACAGGGCTGCTTGGTATATTACTTGCACATGTTGCTAAGACTATCTTCCTAACGGGTACTTTTGAGTTTTTTATTTATCTATGTTAATGATTGTAGTGTCCTTATAATTCAGAATGAAACATTTCCTTGACTTCTCCTTCTCAGTTATCTCAAGTGGATTATACCACACAAACTTTCTTTATCCAATGGATTAAGAATCAATAAATAAAATTCTATGTTCATGGTGTGCTTTTTTTTGGATTTTGTCATGGTAAATAGAAGCAAATTCACAATGTGGAAGATGGATTCCTTTTTCATGGTAAATATTTGGAATATGATCTCTACATAAAACATGAGATGCATTGTAAGGACTCAGGACCATTGGAAAATAGTTAAACTGCCAACTGTGCTAGTAATAGGTGTAGGTTATATCTTCCAGCATCTCTTCAACAAGTTCTCTTACTGGTTTAAGATCTGATTCTTGTTTATAAAGTATCTAGAAGAAATTATGCTCAGTTTTATTTTCAAGAATCAAGTATGCTATCGAATATTTGAAATTAAAATGTCAGTGGCACGTTGCTTTGTTATTGTTAATAGGATAACTGAATGAACGTGCCCTCTAAGTAATTACGTAGAGGCTCCATAGACTTTCTCATCAATTGAAATACCAGTGAAGATATGTTTGGAAATTCACTGTACTAATATAACCTGACCTCCTTTATTTATGTTTTCTGGTAAAGTGCTGTGGACTGTCGGTGTTTTTATGAGATAAATGGTACCAATGAACTATCTTAGTCCACTGGCATGAAATATTGTATGGGGGTATAGATCAGCACTCTCTGATCTTCTCCTTCCTCCTCTTTTCTTATTCCTTAAGCTCTCTCTTTCCTTTTGTTTCTTCTCTCTTCGCTTGCATCTCCACTAACTCTCTCTCATTCTTATATGATTCCTATTACTCAATATTCACTTCGTTTCCTGCCCTTGATTGTCACTGTACAAGATGGGTTCGCCATGTGTATTACACTGCGACATGTGGAATGACTCTCCTTCTCTATTTGGGCCCTTTTTCCCATAAGTCCTTCCTTTCCTTCTTTAAACCTAATTCAATGGGTCCATTCTATTAGGTGGTTATTTGGGCTTGCTGAGTTATATGGGCTGTGGCTATGCATGGCCTGTTTAATCTGGTTATGCGTTCCCCCTTACCCTATTCAATGCATCCCTCTTGTCTCCCTTATCCGTAAAATTCATTGGCTCGGATAAGCAGATATACTATCACTTCCATCGACAAGAGAGAAAGACTCTTATCCCTCTAAAGCTTACGAATACGGACAAGGATTGGTATAAATACCCCGTTCTTATTACTGCAGGCTGGTATACATATGCTATGGGAACAAATGGTCTTCGACTCCTCCTGTATCGACTTCTTTCACTCCTTTTGGTATGTTGACTTTCCTTTGCTTCCCTTTATCCTTTTCTGAGAGATTTCGTCTTTACTGAATTCTTTCTTGCAGATTTTGTGAATGACTATGATGACCCCGATTTCCTAGAATGTCCCTTCTTGAAGATTCTCCATGAGTTGCTCGGTACAACTTTCAAGGCTTTGGTTGGCCTGAACTGTCTGGCAAAAGTGCCTCTTACCAACTTCCCACTTCTGCTATGGTTTTTAACGATAGTCTGTACTATTAGTTATCGGTTGCTTACCTGATGCATTGTCTTATCTGTATTCAGCTGACTGCAAGGTGAAGAAGCGCCATCTTTAGTTCTAGATCTGTTTGATATGGAAGGACTAACATATGAAGGAACTTCTGACAATGAGAATGTTCCCCTTGCATAGCATGAATCCCGTTCTAAGGCTACCCAGGACGTTCCTGCCAAATTGGCTTGCACCAAGTCTAGGCAGCTGACTTCCAAGAGGTTGCGCCAGGATACCTCTGCCTTTGTCCCTTCTGCAGACCAAACCATTGACCTAACAGCTGATGATCTTGTCTGGCAATAGGAGGTTCTCCCTTGATTGAGTACAACCTATTCAAGATATCTTTCCCTTTTAGTCGTTTCCAAGTTTTCTAAATATCTCTCTTCATGTTTTTTTTTAGATGTCTGAATTGCAACCTAACACGTTCCAAGCTGTCCTAGTTCAGCCCAATGGGATTCCCTTGTCAGTTAGCAAGGATTCAACCCTCTCTGACAACACTGTCGCTATGGCTATGTTGCATGTTTCCTGTCTACCCCAGGATATCGCCTTCATGTCCCAGCTCGGCGATGCAACTCCCATAATGGATCAATTCACTACCAATCTCTCCACCGTGCCTCCTGCCATGTCGGACTGTCCTCAACTTAATTGTTTGTTTCCCTTTTTAATCGAGCACACGTCTAGGTTGGAGGGCAAGTTGTTTGCTTCCGGTCTGCTTGAGGCTGATGCCGAAAGCTTAAATTGGAAGTGGCTCACGTTGTAGGAGTTGTCTAGGCTTCAAGTTCGAGTTTCCTTTTTGAAGAGGAAAAGAAGACACTCTGGAAGCGAATTAACTTCCTTTCATGCACAAGGAACTACTCAGCAAGTGTACGATCGACTGGAAGAGGAAGTGCACGGGACTGAAACACAAGAAGCGTCGTTATTGGCGTGTTTTCAACTGGTTGCCGAGACCGAGGAAGATGAACCCCGGCCTATTGAAGCCGAAGTTGTCACTTACGAATCTACAGAAGCCGAATACAAAAGAGCTGCTTGTTGCTGCTACAAAGGGGAAGTCGGTTGTTGTGGAGCTCGATGAGACTATGATGCCAATGATGCCAATGAGGAGGATTCCGGTGAAATCTCAGAAGAGCAACAATCTTGACTCAATAATCTTGACTTGGTCAGTTTTAGTTATCTTTTTTCTATGGCGATTCTATGTGTCGAGGGAAAGGGCGAGGAAACCAGCGAGGTAAACGAGGTGGCGGGGGGTGAACCGTTCACCCCCCTCGAGATGCGCTCGAGTAAAACATCTCGAGGGGGGTGAACGGTTCACCCCCCGCCACCTCGTTTACCTCGCTGGTTTCCTCGCTCTTTCCCTCGACATTTAGAATTTCCCGGTCTATAATCAAATTATGTGTTAAACTTCTTTCTCCTATGTGTTTTTTTCAGATAAGTTTCACTTTACTTTTCCTTTTATCTGGTTATCTCTTTGGGCATTGTTGCCTTTTGATATTGTGATTGCGTCCATGTTTTCTCTTACAAGTGCTTTGTCAGATGCACACTTGATGTATATTTGCTTGTATGGTTAGTGTTATCTCACCTATCCCTAGGTTGGCCCCCCATCAGCTGGAAGAGGTGTCACTAGCATAGTGGGGTTGATTGTTAGGTAGTATGAGTGATGCTGAGAAAAGGGTATGCGTGCATGTTGTATGTATGCCTATATAAATGCCTAGCAAGGGTTTGATAATTCGCAAGGTAGCAACATAGACTAGTTATGTACTCTGCAATTTGATATTTGTGTGATTGGGGTAGCTACTGCTGAAGAATTTGGGCACAGTGGGGGTTTGCATTCAAGTAGTGGGGAAGGACTGGGGCACAAAGGGAGGGTTGTTGAGAGGAATTGGAGTAGGCCTTGGTTGTTTGAAGGGGTTGGGACACTGCCCCAACAACGGCCTGGGAGGATGGTATCGTATGGGAACAACCGATACCATTGATGGGGTCGCCATCTTGCTCGTACCTTCTACAGGAGAGGTCGTTGGCCAGAACAGTAATGTTGCTTGAGTTGACAGAGCCTCGGAGATGAAGTGGATCCCACATTAATGTGGAATGCATCTTATGTAATGCAGAAGATCTATCTTAACTAGGTTGACAAGTATGGTCGGCCTGGTTGCATGATCTCTACTTCTTGTAACTCAGACACGGGAAGTGGTGTGAAAACTGTTCCTGTGTGATGACATAATTTATATTCCTTTAGTTTTTATTGTAAAGGTTTTTTGGTTACTATGAATCACGACCGCTACTTTGCTAAATAGATATGCTCGTTGGAAATGAAGTTTGTTGACTGCGAATTATGCTTAGTATATGTTAATTGGTAATTGGTGGATTTCACGCATGTCTTCCCCATATCATAGTTAAGGTAAATGCCATTACTAACCCTTAACTAATATGACACCCCTCCCCCTTAGTGTGGTAGTACTAATTCGCGTTAAACGACTTGGAAGCCAAGCTCGGTACTTGAACGAGGGCGTCAAATGGAGAGGAAATTGACCCCTCCCCCCTTAGTATACTAACACTAATTCCTGTAGAACAACACCACTTGGGAGTCGGCCTCGGCATTGGACAAGGCTGTGGAAGGGAGAGGAAACTGACCCCTCCCCCCTTAGTGTATTGACACTAACTCTTGTTGAACAACACCACTTCGGATCTGGCCTTGCCACTGGACGAGGCCATGGAAGGGAGAGGAAACTGACCCCCTTAGTGCACTGGCACTAACTCCTATAAAACAACACCACTTGGGAGCCGACCTCAACACTGGATGAGGCCGTGGAAGGGAGAGAAAATTGACCCTCCCCCCTTGGTACCCCTCCCCCTAAGTGCACTGACACTAACTTGTTAAATTGTGTCGTTTATGCCAACTTTGACTGAATCGGATCCGCACTGGAACAAACTATTATTAACTATGAATAAGGCAAAGAGATCAATAAAGCAGTGAACTATTTCACAGTGAGTTTTCACCATACAAGGGAAATGACGGCTTGGGCAAAACATAAACGATAAGGAAGTATGCCTTATTTAATTTATTACAAAAAACTGTGGAAGGTTGTTACTGGTAATATTCTTCAAGTTATTTATGTTCCAAGGCATGTCAAATTCTTGTCCATGATCATCAACTAACTTGTAGGCTTCTCCTGGAAGAACAACAATAACTATATATGGGGCCTTCCCAAGTGGCTACTAGCTTGCCAGCGGTAACTTCTTTATTACTTTGAAACACTCAGCACAACACTAATTCACCTACTGCAAAACTACGCGTCTAGACTGATTTCTGGCATTGTTGTTGTAAGGCTGTATGATATGCATCAAGGCGCATCATGACTTGGTCGCGGCGTTTTTCAAGCATGTCAACTGCATAGGCTCAGGACACATCACATAGCCCAGATTCAAAGAGGTTACGGCGGGAAGTATGTATAACGACTTCTATGGGATCGAATGCCTCTATTCCAAAAGCCAATGCAAAAGGGTAGTCGTTGGTAGAGCAGTGACTAGTAGTTTTGTATGCCCATAGGACCTCTAGGAGTTTATCTAGCCAAAAGGATTTGGCTGCATCCAGTTTTCCGTCTCAAATTGTCGAGGATAACTCGGTTCGATGCCTCAGCCTGCCATTCCTTGGGGTACATGGGTGCCGAGTGCAGTAGTCTGATGTCCTGTGCAGTTAAAACAACGTTATAACACCGATATAATGCTCAGCGGAGCTGAGCCGTTACGTTATTACATTATCACGTTATGGTATCACAGCTCCGATATAACGACATTATATGGCTGTTATTTGAGATAACATTTTTTTTTTCTTCCAGTAATGTCGTTTTAACTTTTTGTTCTAATACATAAAAAAAATTACCCATTTCATTCCCCATCAAACCAGAATCCTAGACTCATAGGAAAGAATGATCAGAGCTCACCGTCGCCAATTGACAAAGAACGAGAAAAGTATAAGGGAAGAAGACGAAGAGTTGATCACTTATGTTGCGATCTCACTTTCATACGAAGGGAAGATGTTTTTTATTAATTTTTTGTTCTTTTGAATTTAATGTTATGAACATGATTTATTTTTTTGACTCTATAATACATTAATACTTTGTGGGGTATTAAAATTATATTTAAAAAACTATTCCGTTATATACTGTTATATCCTGATATATCCTGTTATAACCTATAATGCTCTTGGATCGTTATGAGTCCGTTATCCATTTTAATTGCATTGTTGATGTCATGTTCAGTGCAAAATCCTTGATTTTAGCACCAGAAAACTGAGGGTTGTTATCACATACAATAGCATATGGAATACCAAATCTAGACACCAAATGTGTCCATAGGAACTGTACTACTTTCTGTTTGTGAATTTTCTGTAAGGCCACTACCTCAATCCATTTTGTGAAGTAAACGGAAATGACTAACAAGAAGTGGCGCCCTGCTGCTACTCTTAGTAACGGTCCTACAATGTCCATTCCCCACAGCGCAAACAACCATGGACTGGTCATGCAATGCAACTCTTCCCCATCTTCGTATTACATGTAATGCAATGCCTCAATCCATTTTCTTCTCTCTTTGATGCATCTCACTAACTCTCTCTCTCATTCTTATATATAATTCAACGTTCACTTCGTTTCCCACCCTTGATTGTCACCGTACAAGATGGGATAGCCACGTGTATTACCTTGCTAATGATTCTCTCCTCTGTTTGGGCCCTTTTGTCCCCTAAGCCCATTCCCTTTCCTTCTTTAAACCTAATTCAGTGGGTCCATTGTAATAGGTGGGTATTTGGGCATGCTGAGTTATTGGGCTGTGCTATGCATGGCCCGTTTAATCTGGTTATTTGATCCCCTTCTCCCTTCGCACCCCTTGCCCTACTCAATGCATGGCACCCACATATATGATCCTTAATGAGAGAACTTGAACCTTTTCTTGTGCTGTGCACTATTGATGTGGGTTGTTTTTGGAGGAATGGTCAGTGCATTTCTTGATTGTAAGGAATAACAGTAAAACACTTTATGTTGAATTTGCCTCAGATTTCTTTGTTGGAGTACTTATCTTCATTATTTATTTCTTCGCTGTCCCTCTCTTGTCACTCATGATTTCAATGTAATCATCACTACAGGAGAATGTTAGGCATACATATTTTAGTAGGACGGTTTTCCTATTGTCTAACAAAGTATTTTCTCAAACCAGACCACAGTGATGAAGTCCTTAATAACTGTGCTATGAATGTTCATCTGAACTCTGAGATGTTTAAGAATCATCAAACTTCAGTTTTTGTTCGCGAACTTGATTGGAATAAGTCGTGGCCCCCTACAGTTGAACCAGAAATATTAACATCTCAGAAAAGGTGAAGCGTTAATTTACAGTTTGTAAAGGATCTGATCATCCTGGTGCATGCTGACATTACTCTCGTTTCTTTCTTGTTGAATTCAATATAATGTCATTATGACTTACATTGTTATTTTATTTTTATTTCATTTTTTTTAATCTTCGTTCTCACAAATTTGATTTCAAGACATTCATTATGTAATGCAGTTGTAAATACTCATGGACTCCATCAGAAGTCGAAGAAGTAGAGGGGGCTTCATTGCTCTTAGCTGCGGATGTAATCTATAGTGATGACCTGACTGATGCATTGTTCAATACTCTACAGAGCTTAATGTCGAGAGGCACTAAGAAGGTAAGAATCAACACTGTAGGTTTTATGTGTAGAATATTTGAGTGGAAAGAGGCATCTTTTTCCCCTAGAGCAGGGCTTGCAGAATATGCCCTTCCTCTGTGTGATGTATCATATGCATTTGGGATTGGAAAGTGGACCGACTTGTGGACCGATTCTTGTTTCAGGTGTTGTTCTTGGCTTTGGAAAAGAGATACAACTTCAGTCTTAGTGATTTTGATATTGTTGCGAATGGGTATTCTCATTTTCGAAGTTACTTGAAGGGTGAGAGAGGTACACAGTATATTTTCATAAAGAATATCTTTTTTGAAGTTTTTTAACAAGTTGCTTTTTTGAATCCCATGTCCTTTGGTTATGGTGCAGAATGCTACCAGCTGGGGAATGGATCATCCCCATGTTTTGTTGGCAACCAAATTGATATCACAGAAATCCCACAGTATGTGAGGGAGTATGATCGAGAATACAATGTAGAAATTTGGCAAATCAAGTATATACCAGACAGACCAACTGATTAACTTCTGATCAATGTAATAGCATATCCCTGTAAACTGTATTTCTCGTACAAAATGCAATCACCCATATTAGGGTCACTGTTACATCCAGAGTGATGGTTTTAATGTTTTGTTTTTTCACCGCAATGTTTCAGACTGCAACATCTTTAGATTAGGCAGTGGAAATTCTTCTATTATTTTTCCGTTGTCTCAACCAAACCTCACCACCGCACCGTGATGAAGACATCTGAACTGTTTTACTAATATAACGGTCATTTTAATCCATGTTTTAAGCATTTAACCAAGATGTCAATATTTTATGTTTATGCAATTGCTTCATGCATCAAGTATTTGTTATCCAATATTTGTGGCTTTGGATCTTCAACAGAAGTTGTACCTAACCGTTGAGAAATAATTCATTTAAAAGCGAGATTTGCAAATTCTGTTGCAACTACTAATAAGCAAACCTCAATTACAGGGTAAACAATCAAGAAAATGAGAGTTTAAAGGCTTGTGTTTGGTGCACCTTCTTTTATTTTATTATTTTCTAATTTATAATATACATGTTTTACCTTTTAATACGAATACACGATGGATGGTCATGCTCATCATCCTTCATGGTTAAGGCGGATTTATCAAAATTCATAACATAATCGAATATGCTTTATATGCTGAAAAAAAGGGTATTTTCAAAAGTATATAATATGGCCAAATGGATGGCTGTAGAAGATGTTTTATGTTGAAGAAAGTTTATACACGATGAACTCATCATAACAACTAGGTTCTTCAACCAAGCAAATGAAGAAACTACAAATTAAATTGTGTACTTGGTCCACACCCCTTTATCGTTTTTTCAATCATATCTATCTATATCTCTGTCTCTTCCTCTCCCAAGAGGGTTTTCCAATAATAGTTTTATTTATGTAGGTAGTAGAATGAATGTCCTTATCTTTCTCTTAAATTAAACACATCAAATGGTGAGTTTGTGACATCCGTCACACTTGCATGAGTTGTTTCTTGTTCACGTAGGTTAGCTTAATGTAGTTGGTCGGTTTAAAGCAACAAGTGAGAATAATTTCAAAGTTGACTCACACATTGAGGGAAATGGACCCCTCCCTTTAAATTGGGTCCTCTAAATCTCTCTCTAATACAAAAATGAAATGAAGGAATACATGAGAAAGGGACATCTCCCCAATAATAAAAGATCTTTGGTTAAAAGGAGTGTTCTAAAAACAAACGCTACGAGGTGTAGGCGGCGAGCAAGTGCCTAACGCTCAGGGGTTTAGACAGGCATTTAAGCGGTTTTATGTTTTGTATTATAATTTTAATAATTTATAAAAGTTAAGCATAATACCTTATTATTGGGTTTGGATGAAGGCGGTGATATCATTGAGCTTAGATTAGGCGAGGATACGTGGGGAGATCGCATTGTTTGGAAAACTAAAATCTATGTAGCCGACCCCGAAAATCTTGAGAATGGACTTTGATGATGAAGCATAATACCTTATCAATTACATCTAATTTAATGTCAAGATATATATGCAAAATTTAAAAACATGAAAAATTAACAATCATGAACAAAATTTATTAAAACTCAAATGATTGAAGTTGGTCATTGGTACTTTATACAAAGTTGAATTTGTGGACAAATATCCAAGTCTACTTTTTATTTTACTTCAAATTGCATTAATGAAGTCAGTCATGTTTGATAAAATCTACATTACTTAAATTGGTACCGGCAGATCCTTTAAGAATTTCATTAAGTAATCATCATTTGTTACATTCAGACATATACTGAATAAAAAATAATTAAATTGTTTATTTTCAAAAAAGAGGAAAGAAAAATAAAATAAAAACACAATCAACTTTATTAAATAAAATAAAAAACTCACCCAGACCGCCCATACCCACCTAGACCCACCTAGAGTCACCTAGAACCCGCCCAACCATTAATCTGGGCGTTTCTCTAACGCCTGCCGATTTTTAGAACACTGATTAAAAGAACATGAGTTTGTCTAGGCAGTTAGGTTTGAGTTTTTTTTTTTTTTTTTTACACTTTTACCCATTCTCTTTAAAACATAATCACAAACATTATCTACATAAGAAGTAGAAATGTAAAAAGTCTAAAACTGAAAAAAAAATAACTATAAAGTCTGATTGTCTAGAATTGGGGCATGATTTAACATGGGCCATTAAACAAAATGATTCTATATGGAACCAATTCAAGATCTAGTTTTCATTAGATTATTATCTCCATCTCATCATGACAATTGATTTCCCACTTAAAATATTACCTATTGAATTATATATGTTTGCAACTAGAAAAAACAAAATATAAATTTGGAAAATGTTGATAATACCCTAAGAAGTTTGATAACATGTGACAATTATGTAAATATTGTGCAAAGGAAAAATTGAATTTTAGAAATATCAAATTAAGTTTGAGAGTTTTAATTTTATAGAAATTGTGAGACATTTATTTGATTTATCTTTGTTGATTTAATGTTTTCGAAATTATTACACATGCAACATTATTGTTTGCTTAACTTTCAACCTAGTTATTCATAATATCGAGTAAATTTTTTTATGTCTTCCATGTATGATCTTAAAGCTCCTTAAGTCTAATCACCTCAACCGATTAATTCCCTACATTATTGTGAAATCTATTTTATAACTAATTAAGGTGAGTGAACAAAGTAAGCGAATTGTTTTACTATCACTTGGGTTTTCAAAACAAACACTCTAACATTCAACATCTACTCTAATTCCCATGTCGCCAAGGCTTTCAAAAGGTCTATGAAATTCACCTATTCACATGTCATGCTATTTTCACTTTTTTTTTTTTTTCTTCCAAATTTTCTTGCCTCACTCATTTTCATCTTTTTTGGTGTTCTCCCCCGTCTCTTTTATCCTTCTTTTTAAAACAAAATACATACATTTCGTGTATGCGGTCTTCTCATTCTCATCATTCAACGCATGAAAACATAATTCTTAAACATTCATTAAGAGCATTTATTTATGCACATGCATAGACAAAGTGTCATTTATTTAACTAGTCCTCTATATATCATATAAACCATTGCGGTCTTTGGTGAAACTCTCAACAACTATGTAATTGTAATATCTCATATTCAACTAATTCTATACACCTAGTAGTATTCTCGAAGCCTAACTATAACTATGTAAAGCGCATCATAAAAGTAATCAAGACAAAGGAGTGAGTCGTTTTTACTATCAACCTATAATATCCAAATCATGTGAACCTACCATTCAAAGGTAAGGTCCATGAATTCGTATATCCATCTGTCTTCTTCACTCTCTCATATATTAGAGTTTCAACTTCTTTTTTCTTAATTATCTCATTTATACGTTGTTGTTTGTTTTCTCATCCTCCTTCACAAACAAACCATGATTTTGTGGTTTTGGTGAACCACCACCATCTATGAAAATTGCTCAAACCTCATTCTAAACTTGTGTTTTTCACGCGAAGATACTCTCTATCTATCTATCACCGTCTCTTCATGTTCTCCTCCGCTATTCTCTCTTTGTTTTGTATTCTCAGCGAGCGTCCTCTCTCTGTTTCATCTATATATAGCTAGCTAGTCTCACCGCTCAACAATGTACTAGAAATCTTACACTACTCCAAAGAAAATCACTCTCAACAAAAATGTAAGCATATGTAAAATATAAATCCAACTTCACCCATCCCAATTCCTCCCTCACATCATTGTTCGAACGAAAATCCTCGCATTAAAACGCACACATGCTGTGTGCAATTCAAGATTAGCAGCATGACACACCAGGCTATTATTGCAATTGCCCCTCCCTCCTCTTCCCATCCCAAAAAGAAAGTAAAGTAAATTGAAGATTTTACCAAAGAAAAGAAAAAGCGTTGCTTGCTTGCTTGCAACCCCACACACCACCACGTATAAGCATCTCCTCTCTCTCTCTCTTCCCTCCCATGGGTATGGCTTTCTCTTCCATTTCTCTCTGAACAAGCTCTTCAAACACTCTCAACTGCTCAACTCTACTCAAAATGGGATGCACCCAATCGAAGATCGAGAACGAAGAGGCAGTTTCGAGATGCAAAGACCGAAAGCAGTTCATGAAGGAAGCCGTCACCACTCGCAACGCCTTCGCTGCTGCTCACTCTGCTTACACAATGGCCTTGAAGAACACAGGGGCCGCTCTTAGCGACTACGGCCAAGGCGAAGTTCACGACCTACACCACCACCACGCTTCCATCCATCCCTCCGTCATCCATCAAATCCCCCCAACTCAACCGTCCTACGAGAACCTCCCACCACCACCGCCTCTTCCTAACTTCTCCCCTGCTCCGCCTCTCAAACGGGCGAATACAATGCCCGAATTCTCCATCCCCAGACCCGACTTGAAGTCCAGTGACCCGATCCAGGAGGATGACGAGGAGGAGGAAGGAGATGGAGAAGAAGACCACATTCATGACGAGGAAGAGCAAATGGAAGAGGATCACGATGCAGATCATGACCTGACCCACCGCCGAAGCCGTGGTGGTGGTGGTGGTGGGGGGAGTGGGAGTGGGAGGGCGGCTGAATCCGCCGCCCCAAGACCACCTCCATCGCCACCAAGAACCCCGCCGACTGAAGCCTTTCCGCCTCCGCCACCGGAGGCCAAAGGGATGACTTGGGATTACTTCTTTATGGTGGATAATATTCCCGGTCCGTCACTGAGTGAGACTGATGAAATTAGACCATCTGATAATGATGAGAGTGATGGTGGAGGGTATATGAACAATGGGTATAAGAGATCAGAAGGCCCCATTGCTGGGGGTGGCAGTAATGGGGTTGGGGGAAGAAATGGGAACAATGAGGAGCCCCAACCCGATTCCGAGCCCCGGACACCGGAGAAGGTAATTGAGCCAGAAGCCGTGCCAATGCCAAAGCCAATGAAGAAACCTAAGCAAGTTGTTCATTCAAATTCGGCCCCTGTGGATGCGGCGAGGCGAGGAGGAGGGGGGAAGCCTCCTGCTAATAATGTTAGTTTGATGAAGATACTGAGTGATCTTGATGATCATTTTCTTAGGGCTTCTGAGAGTGCCCATGAGGTTTCTAAGATGCTCGAGGCTACTCGGTTGCATTATCACTCCAATTTTGCTGATAACAGAGGTAATTGGCCACATTTTTCTGATATATGATTAGAAGAAAATAAATTAGTTGTAGATTAAAATGTCCCAGTTAATTTGGTTTTTGGTCTTTGATGAGCATCACAATTCGCGTCAATTGAGAATTTTTTTATTTTACTGTTATTGATGTAGACCTCAAGTAGGTTTTGAGATGGTTGGTTTGTTATTATTTGGTAAATAAGTGTGGTTTGTAATTACTCGGGGTTCTGCGACAAGTGAAACCCTGCATTGTTGAGGGTGCTTTTTAAAAAAAAAAGCTTATATTGAGGGCAACATCCTTGTCCACCTCTGAGAATGGTAGCTGACAACTAATGTTTGTCTTCCAAACCATGTGGTGTGGATTTGTTGTATGCATTGCTAAGAGCATCTCCAACCAACAGGAGACCCCAAATCGTAAACTTTTGTCCTGAGCCTTCTTCCTACAAAAGTAAGGAAAATGTGGTTCTCCCAGATATAATTTAGACTTGACACTTTGACAGGCCATTAATATATTTGGGCGAGTGTGATTCACAGAACAATCTTTTGACTGAGTGAACGAGGCCCTAAAATTTGAGGGGAGAATTATGTACTATGGAATCTCTCCCAAAACCTGCCTTTTTCTATTTGCTTTTGTGCTATTACTGGTATTGAGTTGAAGGGAGTTTGAGGTTGAGGTAGAAATAGTTGTACCTTATGAACATGGAAACAAGTGGAGTGCTGCATGCCCAAATATTTCTTGGGTTACTATTTTTACTACAAGTCTTCAACCATGGCCTTGCCTATTAGAAAACTGTTTTACTTCTGTGGAAAGATTCTTCATATTTGATAGTTCATTTTGAAGGCCTCACATACTTTTCTTTTGTTCTTCATTTATACATAAGTAGTTTTAAGATTTGTATCACATGGTGTTTTGCAGGACACATTGACCATTCAGCAAGGGTTATGCGCGTCATTACATGGAATAGGTCTTTTAGAGGCTTGCCGAATGGTGATGATGGCAAAGATGATTTTGATGCAGAAGAACATGAAACACATGCAACTGTGTTGGATAAGTTGCTTGCTTGGGAGAAGAAACTTTATGATGAAGTAAAGGTAAGTTTAAAATCCATGAACTTTTTGTCTTCCCTTAAATTTTTAGCTTGTCAATATTGTTCCAGTTGCTCCTCACATGAAATCTTTCTACTTTTTGCCATAATCTGAGGTAAAAGCCATCCCTTTCCACCAAAATGGATCTTAAATCACAAACCCAGAATCAGTTCCTTGGAAAAGGTTGAGGTTTTCCCTTATTTGTCTGCCGTAATGAGTAATGACCACTGCCTGAGATATTCTTTTAGCGGATCATTAGGATTGATTGGTAGTTTATAATTTTTTAGGAATAACTGTTGTATGTGCGGGTGTTTGGCTACTCATTGTACCTTTGATGCTTAAATAATCTGCCTTTGCAATTTATTTGTAATCAATAACGACCAAGTTTGAGGTCAAAAAAAAAAAAAAAATTGAGGTCAAGAACATAAACCTATGTTACTATAATAAAACTTAATTGTGCCTCCAACAAAATTGGGCTTGGCCCCAACATATGCTAGTACAAAATCAAATCTAATAAAATAAGAATTATTAGTTGTTTATTTCTTTTCAATAATTTGGCTTGGCCCCTTATTAATCTTAGCTTAGGCGTTTATAACAGTTTGGGCTAGGGTTCCACTTCTTAGGTCCATGAAGAGTTATGTTACCTATTAGGTGAAGCATTTTTTGATTATAAAGATATCAATTGTAAGCCTCTTTTGGGGCAGAATTGAAGTAATTGAGATTCAATTTCGTGATGCTTTTGTCATTCAAGTTTTTTTTATTTTTATTTTTGATTGAATTTGACACGATGTTGCTCGTTTGCAAATATACACGTTAGTTTCTCTAAACTTTTAGCAACATCTGTTGTTATTTATACTTGCTGAAGGATGCCTTTTGACTTAATACTTCACAGGCAGGCGAGCTTATGAAACTCGAGTATCAGAGAAAAGTTGCTTTGTTGAATAAGCAAAAGAAACGTGGTGCCAGCACCGAATCATTAGAGAAAACAAAAGCTGCTGTAAGTCATTTGCATACAAGATACATAGTTGACATGCAATCCATGGATTCAACAGTCTCGGAGATAAACCACTTACGTGATGATCAGTTGTATCCAAAACTTGTTGCTCTTGTTGATGGGTAAGTAGGTTGAGCAATATTTCTTGGAATTTCTTTATTTGCTGCATTTTTTTGACATGAGTAATAATCACTCGTAAAATGATAATGTTGTTAACTTTATTGATGATCCTTATTGATATCATCTTCTTTTTCGTAGGTTATAAACTTACCATATTTTAACAACTTAAAAAGTGTGCATAAAGTTTCTTAAAAGCGCTCGAGTATAAGTGTTTGGGTGTCATGTCCATCTCATGTGAATTATTTTGAAATCGATAGTACAATCTTTGAGATAAATAAAAAAAGTTGTCCCAATTGGAAACACTGTTGACATCTTTGAGTGAATTAGCTTGAAACATGGTATGATCTATACTTAAATTAGTAATCTATTTTTTTTTTCCATCTGTTAGGTTTATTACCCAAGATAAGATGTTCATGACTAGTTGCAACTTTATTGAATTTATTTTCTTATATTTATCTGTGATACCCAGATATCTCATTATGCCTAATACATCGTGTCGGATATGATATGACACCCAGTTACTAATGTCGCTCATACTTGAATTGGACAGTGTATGGACAGAATTGTACACTAACTAATAGTTATTTTACTTCATTATTTCTACCTTTGTTTTTCATGAAATTTGACACAATTTATATTACATACTGTTTGCATCGTGAAAACCTTACATTCCTCATCATATGTAACTATGCGTGTTTTAGATACCAGATAGTATTAGGATACATGTTCCCATATTCACAACTGAGATTTTTAGTCCATGTATTTTCAAATCCAGTGCCTACCTGTGTCCAATCGTCATAGGTGTTATGTTTATTGATGAGTATAATCAAAGTCCAAACTGGATGAGGAATTACTGATGTGCTCATTGGGGTGGAAGCAAATTGTAGAGGAGTTGCGATTCAACAACAACTTGCTCAATAGCAATTACATTGATTTTGTAGAACTGATATTTGCTAAGTTGAGTCTCCAATTCTGAAAAAATCTCTGACTTCTTAAAAATAGATCAACTAAATATAAATCATAATATTTTGTTCCTACTGAAACACCCGAGTAAAAGAATTTTTTCCAAAATTATGGACATGTACAAAAGGTGAGATCCAAAGATTGTGTGTGAGGTCTTATGTGAACAGTTTTGCATCTCGTGATGCCAACATCAATTACACTGTCCATTGCATCACAACTACCAATAGTGTATTCCTGCTGCTGTGTGAAAACTTTTGGTCTTCTATTATGTAGCGGTCGAATATCAAGAGAAGGTGGTACTTTGTGCAACTTTAAATAAAACTGAATAATTTGTGTTGATTAATAGGATCTTAATTGAGCAACATGTTCTACTTTTAGTATATATGCTCATAGATTCTACCATCTCCATTTTTTTTTTAAAATATCAATGGAGTTATTGTGTGTTGCAGGACAATGTGTGCTTTGCCAAAAGTGGCGAGTCATAACTACTGATGCGACATTATTAAATGATTATTAGATCACTTAATGAAACTGAATAACAGTTATTGGTGTGCTTTTCTGGCGTCCTTGACTGTATCTTTTCTGTGTTTTTTCTTATACCATTCCCAATTGTTTGGCATCTTTACTTCATCAGACATCAGTACTTCAGGGTGGCAGTGAAACCTTTTTGTACCATTCCTTTTGTTTGCTGCTACATTCTGTAGTCATGTTGAATCTTAGCCTTTAGAGATCCGTGTGGTAATCTTGTGTATATATTAATGGGCCAAAATCTGGTAACTCAAGCTTCACGTGCCATGAATTATTTTCATGCACAATATTACAAGATATCATGAGGACTTAATTGCCTGCTTTTTGAGTCACGAGTTGTCTGTAATCCTCAAAATCGGAATCATGGCTGTTTGGTGTCTGAACAACAGGATGGCGAAAATGTGGGATTCCATGCATGTACATCATGACAGCCAGTTGAAGAATGTCTTACAACTCAGGTCCCTTGACGTCTGCCAAGGCCCAAAGGAAACAAGTGAGCAGCACCACGAGCGTACTGCCCAACTATGCGGTGTTGTGCAAGAGTGGCATTCACAGTTTCAGAAGCTTGTGTCCCATCAGAAAGAGTACATTCAAGCTCTCAACAGCTGGTTGAAGCTGAACCTCATTCCTATAGAGAGCAGCCTGAAAGAGAAGGTAACCTCCCCACCAAGGCCCCATCAACCCGCAATCCATCCCCTCTTACATGCCTGGCATGAACATCTCGAGAAGCTTCCAGCTGAGTTGGCTGGGAATGCAATTTTTAGCTTCGCAGGTATCATAAAAAATATCATATTGCATCAGGAGGAAGAGGCGAAGCTAAAGGAGAAATGTGAAGAGACTAGAAAAGAGTTCACTCGCAAGAGTCGGGCATTTGAGGATTGGTACAATAAGTACATTCAACGCAAAACACCGGAAGAAATGGGCCCAGATTGGACGGAAGGTACAAGCCACAAGGATGAGGTTGCGGAGAGGCAGTTTGTGGTTGAAAGTCTGAAAAAGAAGTTGGACGAAGAGACTGAAGCTCACCAGAAGCACTGCAGGCAGGTGCGGGAGAAGTCATTGGGGAGTCTTAAGACTCACTTGCCGGAACTCTTTCGGGCAATGTCAGACTTTTCTAGTGCTTGTTCTGACATGTACAAGAGTTTGCAGTCTCTTTCACAGCCGCGACGCCAGAAGCAGCAGCAGCAGCAGCGAGATCCATCTCAAAGCTAATGTTTAGGGTACGCTGTGTGTTGGAAGACCCAGGATCCGAATCTGTTCTTTTAAGTTTTTGCCTGTGATAGCAGCCTAGTTAAACTTATTTATTTTCTAATTTTGTTGTGGCAATAGGCATGTAAGATACTTGTTGGATTGGGTATGTAGTGTTGTGTTTTATGTGCCCAAAGGCGGGTAGGATGCTTTTGATGATCGCTCCCAAAATATGTTACGGTCACCATCTTTGTAGTAGATTTCATTTTAACTTTGTTTTGTTTTGTTTTTGTTTTTGTTTTTGTTTTTGTTTTTTTTTTGTTTAGTCAGATTTCGTGCTGCACTGTAGTACAAAATGTGCAACGAAATATGTTACAGTCACCATGTTTGTAGTAGACGTCATTTTAACTTCTTGTTTTTTTTGGGGTAGTGTTGTTTAGTCACATTCGTACTGCACTGTAATCCAAAATGTGCAATGTATTCTACATATTTAAGGCAAGGCAAATCCAACCCAATGGAGGACAGTTTGGGCGAGTTACAGATAAGAAATGAGCAATATGAAGGTAGGTAGTTTGAAGGCTGTTATGCATAAAAGCACTTATCATTGATGTCAACCTTTAACCCCTTATGGCAGCGTAGATTAGTTATATTTTACTCGGTTCTGTTTCTGTTTTCTGTCCAGAGTAGTCTGGTTACTGGAATGCTATCGTACTTATTATTAATTTCTAGTCTGGTGATGAACAATTTAGCTCCCATTTTGGCTTGGATGAGCTAATGGAAAACTTTGTTCTAGTTTCACTGCAAATAGACTGTTATGAGTGCTTGGCTAAAAACCTCTGTTGTACCATGGCAAGTTGGCTCATGACAGTAATCAGAAATCAAGTATGATTCGTTTCTTAGGTCTTAGCCATGTGAGCCAACTTGTTAATGGATATTTGTTTCCACTGTAGTCCATCATTCAACATGGAAAACAAATTGACAATGTAAAATGAATTTGGTAAAAGATCAGCTATAACCTTGAAATTTCAGACTGACAAGTTCATATCAAATTGTATGTTGTTTCTCTTTTTATCAGGGGCAAATCCTTCTAACTGGAATTATCCCCAGCTTATCTGATCTGTCTCTGCATTTGTTCTGATGGAGATATTCATTTTATTTATTTATTTTGCTTGCTTGAAAAAGACATAAAAGTTGCCCCATTTTCAAAAACGTTTTGGAATAGCATTTTGTATTAACTTGGCACTTGATTGAACATCGAAAAGTCACAAACCCTTTTTTAAAGGAATGATGAAAGTTCAGATAACAAGTATCCACACAATATATGATCTGTCTGCAGTGTAACTTATATCTTGATCACCCCCGTTGATCTCTGCAGCGCACTTGAGAGAATTATCCGTTAGCAGGAACCTGCTGATAAAATAGTCAAGTTCAATTGGAGATTCTACAAACTTCGCAATGAAAAACTATTTAGCAAAGATAGCAGACAGGTTTAGACAACTACAATAACTGGTGGCAGTGGGAGCTGTGGGCAAGCAGATCAGCTAGAGCAACAAAATAGTCGTCTCCCTCTATCTTGTGTTGCATTGTGCAGATTGATACCAGTGGGACGTGGGGGAGAAGCTTTTGCCAATCGCTTTGCTGCAAAAATTAAAGATTACAAACATTGCAATCACATTTCAAATTTGAAAATGAGAATGCCCCAAAAGGTAAAAATAAGAGAACGTTTATCCAACGCATGGGACATGGCCATCAAGGGATGCCAACTGTCAATTA
Source organism: Berberis thunbergii (assembly GCA_003290165.1). Classification (NCBI taxonomy): domain Eukaryota; kingdom Viridiplantae; phylum Streptophyta; class Magnoliopsida; order Ranunculales; family Berberidaceae; genus Berberis; species Berberis thunbergii. The sequence continues at coordinate 28,975 of QNQO01001799.1, forward strand.
TGTAACACCCCTCAAATTGCCTCTAGATTTGTATGTGAAATGAATATCTCTATAGCTCAAACCTTAAAGAAGCATTATCATCCATTTTGATCGTCTGCCCAATTATTTGCTTTGAGACTTTTGAGACAAGATTTCCTCGTTCTAGAATTTAGGAAGAGGTTTGATTGTTTGAGATAGGATTGGATCCTATTTCTCAAATTGCGGATTTGCACAGGGCAAAGGCTTCAAATAGTAGGAAAGGAAAAAAATAAAAAATAAAAAAATTGGCTGGCCTCTTCCAAAGTAAGTGCATGGTGCGTGTTCTGATTATTAACTGGATGATTCCGTGCTTCCAATTCACCATAAAAGAACACTCACTTTCTATTGAAATAATGTACTAAGCTAAAGGTTACCTATTTCATAGAAGAGCTCATTAACGTTCAGTGCAGTTTTTGCTGACGTTTCCATGAAAAGCAACGCGTTCTCTTTAGCATATCGCTCGCCTTCCTGCAAGATTTTATGGACGGATCCAATGGCGTAACATGTCTCTTATGAATAATTTAAAAAAAAAAAAAATTCTGTATTGTGAAAATATTAAACACCAGGGACATTCCATACTTGGCCCTTTTTGGTTGCATTTGGACAATTCCCACAGAACAAAATCATTAAATGTTTTGGGCACAGTACTGACAAATATGTTATTAAAGTGCAATCAGGCAATAATTTATGGAAATGCACATAATAACTTTTCAATTACAACCTACTACCTAATCAAAGAAAGGTGTGCAGGTCAAGAAATCACTTGGTTAAACTATCAGTCATATCTCATCATTTATTATTTAAAAAAAAATCCAATGCTGCAAAAGGAAAAGTTATACAAACTTTCAAAAACAAATAAGTCATTTGGGTAAAGCTTGTTGATGGTAATGGTAATCTTCCAGGCCATAGCTCATGGTCCAGTATAACATCTGCAACCTAACTTACAGAGGTGGACACAAAGAAAATGTTTCAGCTGTGCAGTTTCGTTACCTCAGTTTCCACCTTTCTCTTTGTTTCCAAATCAGCTTTGTTTGCCACCAACACCATTATGAGATTCGGATTTCCTAGAATGGCATAGAAAATTTGTTAGTGAAATGCAGCACTAGTTTTTGCCAGAGAATTATTTCAGAGTTCATGTGCATGACTGTCCCAGTAGGCACTTACATGACACAATCTCTAAAATTGACTTCAAACGGGTGATTAAATGAGCGGAAGCTGACTAGAATAGGTTTATATTCATACGAAACAATCTCTATAGTACTTATGAGCAGGTCAAGCATTCTAGAATAACAACAAGAGTGATATTAAGTGCGTGAATTTAGTGTGTAAGAATATTTAACAACATTTATTTATAAGAAATATCAGTTTGGACTTCGGATGTATAATCGAACAGAGGAACGCAAATTTTTCAGTAACCAGATTGAAGCTTAATATTTGAGATTTTTCTTGTCACAATTGTCGTAAAGAATGTAGTTCATTTTACAGACAGTTCTTGTCACAAATAACTCAATATGCAAGAATGCTTAGTGAGTAGCAAAATTTGAGTTACAAGTTCATGAAACTGGATACATAGTCACCAAGAAAACAACATGTGGATTAAAGGTTAGTTGTCATTGAATCACCTTGTCTTTGCAATTCCAGAACCCATTTTTGCGCTCGAATGAATGAGTCCTGTTGCAGGCACAACATGTATCATGAATATTCAGCCATAAACAAAGAAACATAGTAAATAAGTATAGCACGATGCACCTGAAGAGTAACTGAAAAATGTAATGTGAAATTAAAAGTTAGGAAAGTTACTTGAAATGAGAAAAATAACAGTTACCATGCTAGTAATGTCATACACTACAACAGCTGCAGCTGCACCACGATAATACATAGGAGCTAAACTATGGTATCTTTCTTGTCCTGCTGTGTCCCATATATCAAATTTCACGGTAACTTCATTTAATGAAAATATCTGTGTAAAAAAGGCTGCTCCTATTGTTGATTCCTGAAAATCGAAAAATTGGCCTTTGACAAATCTTAATACCAAACTTGTTTTCCCAGTTCCCATGTCGCCAAGAAGTACCTGGAAAGAGCAGCCACATAATCATATCATTAAGCTGCCCAATGTGGCTTTATCATTAAGTTTAAGTGTGAAATCAAAAGCTGACTGGTTTGAGGATATCTTAAGATAATCCACGGTCAGAAGTCGTAGCTTCTCAAATCGTTTCAAGCCCTGTATTGCCAGCCTTGGATCGTTTGATACTGATCCAACTTCAGATGAAAACATCAACTTCGGAACAAAGGTAATCAGAAAAGAGAAGCAAATGTACGAACAACTAAACTCTGCAATGACCCTGACAATTAGTAGATTGTGGCAGCTATCCTAGTTCACAGTAGGTAGGTAAATTGCTATTGGAGTTGGTTTGATGGCTCTTGCAAGATATTTTGTAAAAGTTGATGACATATGTATGGAATACACAGTGGATTTTAATTGAGTGCCACAGTACTAGTAGTGTCAGGCAAAAATCGTGTGTGCAGAGGCTCTTTTGAAAATGAAGTGTTCTTGTTATATATGTGCCTATGAAATATAGAAATAAGAAAAGGATCGACTTTGATGATCGCTAACATTGGAAGTGCTCATGCAAACTATATACTAGCAAAATGGGAGTTCCATGCAATCTAACAGTGTTGGAAACATGTGTCATAAAATCGTAATAAATGCTGGAAAAGAAAAAGGAGAATATTTTATTAAAAAGATTTCTAGCAAAGGTTCATCCAAAAATTACCCTTTATTTATCTATTTATTTATTTTCATCTATTTTAGGGGTATAGTCTTACCTTTGTTAAGGTATAATTTAAATAGAAACAGTTGCTCATATACAAATTGGGGGTTTATGATGCATGTATTTGAATCTTTAATGTTGGTGAATGAAATCACTGAAGGAGTATACTAAGAACTAAACCAATATATGTACACCTTAAAACTGAAGTTTCTCAAGACAAAGAGAAAAGAAATAAACAGGAAATCATTAATTGGCAGGCAGAAAAAATCCCATTGCTTTCTATTATGAATAGACTATAAACAGACATGCACAGATCGGTAAAGATCTAAACTAGTAGAGTGCTTTCGAGGTTTTATGGAAATGGCCAGCACCAATCAAACTATCAATGAGAATGTACTTCTATGCTCTTGGCACTGAATATTGAGCAATAGAGAAAGAACAAAATCATTAACTAAAAACAATGACAGCGACGAGGTTGATAATTTGATATGTAGTGCTACGACTAGAAAGGGAAACTTGTAAAGTATTTTGAATTGGGTGATTAAGCTGAGGATCTGAAGGACATAGGGAAGATTACCAAAAAATAAAGATTGACCACTGTATGGGGACCTTGACTAAACCAGTGTTTCAAAAGGCACGGTATGCCTCAAGGCATAAGGCATACATTTCCAGGTCAGAAGCCTCCAAGAACCATACTCTATGCCTTTTATACATTCTACGCTAATGCACTGCACCTTAATATGCAGATCCATATTTCATAGTGAAAGGATATATGAAGTACGATGCTTATTTTGTGTTGCAGATTTTGATACAGAGTTGGAAGAGCTGCAAAAAGGGCCTGGAATTTAAATTCTACTCTTCATTATCTTCTTCATCCTAGTAATGGATTGTGATTTGCAACAAGTAGTGTCTTCACAATAAATTGTTCTATATATTATCCAAACGTATAGAACTTGTATAATTGTAAACCATTCCTTAATCAAACAAATCATGCATAAAAAAAAGGATACCTCAAGCACTGCCGCTAATTATGCTTCAAGGCATAGTTAGACAGGCCTTTTAACTTTGAAAAACATGGGATGAACCTGCACCTACAACCTTAGGTTAGACTCAATACTAGCTCATGGGTTAGTGTAAATTAATGACTTTGACACTATGATCAACAAGCAATCCGTTTATTATTTCCCAATCACAAAATAACTCTGAATTAATTACATGTTTAAATTCCAATCCAAGTATCCAACTCAAACAAAACCTCGACAATTTTGCCTTTATGTATCCATCATGATAAAATCAGCTGCTGTAATATAATTGAACCATAAATAAAAATAATATAACTTTCTTGATCAATGTAACACAATATCCTTTTTCCTGATCAAATGAACCAACCCTTTTAACGAATCAATCTAAACTATATTTACAGCTTTGTAAATCATTTCCACGAAACGAGCCCATCAAGTTAAAAACTAGAACAGCTAAAAAGGATAAATTTTGGCAGGAAATTGAGAAGAAAAAAGAAAGTAACGAAGAAGGGAAAGACATACCCACCAGCTTGGCCTGGATGTTGTTGTTCCCCGTCCTCGCCATTACACCAACCAAGTGATCGAAAGATAGATAGATGACTGAAAGAAAGAGAAGGAAATTTGCATTGATGTTCTGCACAGACGTTTTATCTCTGAAGTAGAGACAAAATATAAGACTGGTAGGTTTGAACTTTGAACACAACACAACGTAGAGACTAGAGAGAGGTGTTGTACGTTGTTGAAGTGATCTCTTCTTCTCCTCTAGTTTTGGTCATTTCGTGGTTTGACTTGTAGGTTACTTGGCGTGTTTGGGCTCACTCGGCTCGACTGGAATTGATCATTTTCTTTTCAACTTTACTTTAATACTACTCTTCGTGGCGTGCGTGGTAGCTTCGAGTGGAGGAAAAACAAACATGAAATCAAGAAGAAGAGGTAGCGCTGAATTCTTCTTATTTGTCTTTCTTTCGTCATAAATCTATTGCTTCTTGTATGAGGATTGTCAATGTCAATTCTTCTAACCGACAATGGACTTTTTCTCTACCAAAAGCATATTCAATGGTAAAAATATCCATCATTTTAATCAAAAGCTAAATTTATGAGTTCTCTTATTTTTTCATCACTCTAATCATATATCTTATTTTAATTTTTTTATCATTATTTTAATATATTTTCAACTTTTCTATACCAATTTAATTTCAATTATACTATTATTAATTTCAACTTAATTTAAATTTGACTAATTACAAGATTTAAGAGTTAAAAAAATAGTATTAATAATTATTATTAAAAAATTTAAAAAATCAAATATTTGAAGTATTTTATTATTATTTTCGATATAGGGGATGATTTGGTTCCTCCTAAATTTGGGGGGAAGTTGGATGTCGAGTAATTATAGGGAATGGTTTAGGAGATTGATTGTAGGAAATATTTTCTCCATAAAACCCCTAATTGGATATTTTAAAGGAGTGATGGGGGATGATCTCAAACTGATTATATTTGAAAAAAAAAAAAATACAGTGGTTCTTTTCCACATATGGAGCATCTTCTCCTCGAATGGAGCACTTTGGTCTAACTTCTTACCACCTTCTTTTTAACTATTCAGATCTAATGGAATTATAAGAGCATAAATCTTGGCCTTACAGGTGTTGTTATCGCTGCCATTCACTAATTACCCAAATACATGTAAAAAGACTAAAAACTCCTCACATTCAGTTAATACTGACAATTGTTTTCCACCAATTCTTGCTTTGTTTCTTCTTCACTTGACTAAGTATGTGATATTGTCGCTCCCATCAAACTATCCTTGTCCTCAAGGATGAAAATCAGAAAATGTAGCATGGATATAAGCCCAATTTTCCTATGTTGCATTGGCAACATATGAATTAAACCATTGAACTTGGGAGACTGCTCTATTATGTTGAGGCACATGTGTCAAGCTAATATGGCTATTGGTTTAGCAATAAATGAACCATGAGCATCAACCAAGGGAAGTATTGGGGTAGGATGTTGTAATGCACCCAATTCTTCTTAACATGAGAAACGTGGAAGAAAGGATGGATAAGAGAACCACCTGGTAAGTCAAGTTTATAAGCCACAGGGCCAATCTTCTCGATGATCTGAAATGGCCATAAAATTTGGCTGAAAGCTTCATATTCTTGCGCATAGCAACTGAGGATTGCCAATAGGGCTAAAGTTTTAGATAGACACACTCCTCAACATTGGATGAGTGTCCCGATTTGTGTTTATCAACATAGTGTTTCATTCGGTTATGTGTTTTGGCTAGCATATCCTTGAGATAATGTAACATTTCCTGGTGCTGTTGTAGATATGTGTCCACCAAACAAGAGCAGAGATTATCCATATAAAATGGTAAATGGAGTTGTCTTAAGGCTAGAGTGGTATGAGGTGTTAAACCAAAACTCTGCAAGGTGCAACCATTTGCACCATTGCTTGGGCTTGTGGTTAGTCATGCAATGCATGTAGCATTCTAGCAACCGTTGGTTTTCTCTCTTTGATCATCCATTTGAGGGTGGTAAGTTGTAGCCATGGAAAGTGTGGTACCAAGAGCTGACAATAGGTATTGCTGAAAGGCACTCAAGAAAACCTTCTCCCTATCGGTAACAATTGATTGAGGAAGTCCGTGAAGCTTATACACATATTGTACGAACATTTCAACTTTTGCAACAGAAAATGGATGTTCTAAAGCAATAAAATGGCTATGATAAGTCGACTTTCGCTCTCTGCTTTGACCATGTTCTTGCTGACCTACACAAGTAACGCACGTGAGCCACAGACTACCGTGGAGTGGGCGATGACACTCCGATGCTAAAGTCAGATATGGATCTCAGGAAGATGTAATGCTGTAATAGGGAATTTGTAGTGTCCCTTAGTTTACCGACTTCATGTCTTATTTACAGTGCAAGGAGTCCTAGTTCAACCAGGCCATCGTAGGCGTAGTTTAGGGAAGAGATCTTCGTGGAGATCCCTCTCTAATTCAGAAATCATGTTGTAGGAGGGAAGCTCCCTATAAGCACTTCACTCCCAGATACGCATGAGGCAGTTCCCAATCCAAGAGCAATCCGTGGAAGGGAGTTTTCCTATGTGGAAGATACTCTGGTGTTTGATTCCTAATTGGAAGCAGAGAACAGGGAGCAGGTGTAGTTGCCCGTCCGAAGTTGATCCTCAATATACTTGCCTAAAGAGGGCTTATGGTTATTAAGGATGGTTGTGAGTCGTGGGCCTAGCATGCTGTGAGAGTCCGGGTCCGCTTGGCAAACTAAAGTTGAGCGAGCTTAGATCCCCTTGGACCGGATCTATGTTGGACTGATGCTTGATCCCGTACTTCCTCGAGATCATCATGACACGTGTTTGGCTCAGGAGTGGGACCGTCTTTATGTATCATCAGCTACTCCTCCCAAGTTAGTGGGGTGTTTACGTCGGTCGACTGACTCATTGAAAAGGCATATGTATCGTCGTGATGATTGGACCTGAAGTGTTGGTTTCGAGCGACGCATGACATTTAATAGGTACACGACTGCTCGAGGAGGGAAAGTTTGGTTTGCCTCCCCTATAAATATTTATTGTTCTGATGATGATTTCCCCATTATTATCTGCGCTATCTTTTCGAACTGTAGTATCTGTTATTTCTTCCAATGGTCGACAATGTCAAAATTGCTTCCAAGAATCCGTTATCCCTCACCCGTATGGAACACTTTAGTGATAGTCTGGTCGACGAAACTGAGTTGATCAGACTTCGTAATTTGTATCGTATCCCTGAAGATTTGTATCTTGTTCCTGCGTCTGGAGTGTCAGGTTTGACTGTACCTCCTCATGATTTGTATCTTGTTCCCATGTTAGGTATGTTTGAGTTCAGACTCCGATTTTTAGTGCCTGATGACGTCTGGCACTTATTTACTCATTTTTGCTTGCCTCTCGCTCAGATGGCGACGAGCGGGTTCAAGATACTGCTAGCAATTCTCCCGAGGGCTCATGACGCTGGCCTTCGTTAGACTCCACCAGTGATTCATTGCCTGACCAAAGTTTGGCTGGATTCCAGGGGTATTTGTATACTGACTTGTCCACTTTGTCTGCGTTTGACAGTGAGTAGCGCCGAATCCTGGGAAAAACAAGGGTTATTTGCTTTGGTGGATTCTGGCTATTTCAAGCTCAAGAGTCGTAGAGTGTCCCGATACTTTCATTTCGATCGTGGTGAGTTCTTCTTTACTGCATACGTATCTTTGCGTGTTCTTCTTGTGTCATTGGTCCTGATGTTTTTCCTTTGTTTCAGAGAAGTTTGTTATTTTGTCCCTCAATGAGGAAGAAAAACGACTAAAGAAGAAGTTTTTGGAGCTTCCTTTGATTTTTGTTGAGGAGGTAGTAATGCCAAGATATGTCGTACGCAACGGGTTGCCACGCTGTTCTTATGGGATTCACCTAGTGTGAAGGTGGTCGCTCGTCATATGAGGAAGAGGAGCCTGACCCCCTTTAGCCTCTCCAGGCTTGTTGAGATGGAGGCGAACTTACATCCTGTGGTTGCCCCGAGGAAGAGGCAGTCTTTTGTAGTAGTGGCCTCTCCCTTTGGTGCCCTTACTTTAGAGCCACATGTTCCTGTCTCGCTACATCCTAAAGCCCGTGGGGGGGGGTCCTTGCTTTGGAGAAGACCTTTGCCAATCTGCGGATGTCATACTCGGATGCCCTTTATCGGGCAGAAGGTTCTAGCACTGTCGCGGGCCGCGAGGGTGTGGAGGCCACGACCCTTGTTGCTGATGAGGTAGATTAAATGAAGGCTCAGTTGAGGGTTACCGAGTCCGACTTGGTGTCGACTCATGCTAAGTTGAAGCGAACCAGGGCAGAATGGTAGCAATGATCCCTTGGTGAGTCGTCGTCATTAGCGGACAAACGCTGACTAGACTCCCACTTCCTCAACCGTCGTGACCCGCGTGGAGCGGATTAGGCTTTGGGCACCAGAAGCCATCGTCATCAGCAGTGAACCAACTAAGCTTACCTGGCCAATTCGACGATCATCATCTGTATTGAGAGCAATGATCCATTGGCGAGTCGTCGTCATCAGTGGACATGTGCTGACTAGACTCCCATTTCCTCAGCTGTCGTGACCCATGCGGAGCGAATTAGGCTTTGGGCACCAGAAGCCATCATCGCGATCATCGTCTGCACTAAGAGTAGTGATCCCTTGGCGAGTCGTCGTCATCAACGGACAAACGCTGACTAGACTCCCACTTCCTCAGCCGTCGTGACCCCCGCGAGCGGATTAAGCTTTGGGTACCAGAAGTCTTCATAATCAGCTGCAAATTGACTAAGCTTACCTGGCTAATTTGGCGATCATCGTCTGCATTGAGAGCAATGATCCCTTGGTGAGTCGTTGCCATCAGCGGACAAGCACTGACTAGACTCCCACTTCCTTAGCCGTCGTGACCCACGCGGAGTGGATTAGGCTTTGGGTAAATGTCCGAGTCTAGCCGTAACCGGGGTTAGTGAGGGTTGTAACAAACAATAGTGAAGGTTTTAGTAAAAGAAAAATATTTTATTGATAATATTTTTTGAGATGTTTTACATTCCATGGTCATTTTAAACCGTCGCCGTTGGCGTTTTTCAGCCAGTATGTTCCTAGCATGTTAACCTTAGCAACTCTGTAAGGTCCTTCCCAATTTGGATTTAGCTTTCCTGCACCGGCTTCTTTGGTGTTTTGCTGGGTCTTCCACAGTACCTAGTCACCCACCTTGAGTTCATGTGGCTTGACCTTCTTGTTGTAATATTGCGCCATCTGTTGTTGGTAGGCGGCTATCTTGGTGGAGGTCAGATCCCACTTTTCGCCGAGGAGGTTTAGTCCCATGCATAAGGTTTCATCGTCTCGTCCAGTTTGATCTCTTCCATTCAGAAGGTTGGCACTTCAAGTTCTACTAGAACCATAGATTCTGACCAGTATGCTAGGGCGAAGGGTGTCTTTTCGGTAGGGATTCTTTTGGTTGTTCGATATGCCCAAAGTATTCCTAGTAGCTGTGGAACCCATTTTCCTTTGGCTGCATCGAGTTTTCTTTTGATGGCTTCTTAGATCATACAGTTGGTAACTTTCGCCTAGTTATTGACCTGGGGGTGTCCTGGAGAGTAGAAGTGGTGCCTCACTCCCAGGCTTTTGCACAGTTCTTTGACATTGCTACCTTCGAACTATGTTCCGTTGTCGCTGACCAATACTCTAAGAATGTGAAATTTGTAGACGATGGCGACCCATATGATTTTTTCGATATGAACTTGCACTATTTTGGATAGGGGCTCGGCCTCGATCCACTTGGTAAAGTAGTCGACGACGACAAAAAGAATTTTTTACCACCCGATGTTGGGAGTGGTCCGACGATGTCCATTCCCCATTGCGCAAACGACCATGGACTAATCATTGGAGTTAGTGACTGGGCCGACATGTGGGTGTATGGTGCGAACCTCTGACATTTGTCGCACTTGCAAACTGTATCTTTGGCGTTCCGCTGCATGGTCGGCCAATAGTATCCTAAAGTCAGGGCCTTGTGGGTAAGGGTTCTCCTACCTGGGTGATTCCCACATATCACTACACCAAAAATACCCATCAGCAACGGTTTGAGACCATGGGGGTAACCTATTGCCACGGCTTAGAGGCCTGGCCATTTAAGGCGTCGCCAAATCACCATTGACGGCTATAAACCGTGGCAACACATATTAGCAACAGTTTTTAGGCATCGCCAAATCACCTCTGCATTTAGCCACTGTTTTAAGCCGTGGAAAGCGTGGCCACGGTTTTAAGCCATGGCAAGCATGGCCATGGTTTTACGCCGTGGCAAACATGAAGTACCACGGTTTTAAGCCGTGGCTAATCAAAACAAAATTCAAAAAAAAAAGAAATCTGGTTTGTTGTGAGGGTTTGAAACCATTGCAAATTAATATAATCGAAAAAAAATTACATTTTTTTTGCTGCTGCAGCAAAATCACAGCCCCACACCTGCAAAATCAGTCCTTACTAAGATGAATATTTTCTTCAAGTTGTAGAGTATATCATAACAAAGCATCCATATAAAATCAAATCCTTAAAACAGTCAACTCAGACTACTACAAGGTAGCAACCACAACAATCTTTGCAAATGAATACTTTATTCCTAGATTGTAAACATCTTAAGTCATGAACTAGTACACTCAATATTAGAACAAGCAAAAATGAGGAAATGAAGAAAATATAAGACATGGTATTGTATGAACCTGAAGAATCAAACAACAACGACAAAGTAAAGCCTTAGTTGTATACATTTACTCATGACACCCAAAATACAAGAAGCTCTAGGCACACCACACACCTGTTATTTATCCAGATCTCAAGTTTTACAACAAAATTTTACACAAAAACACAAGGACAAGATTGCATAAACACATAAAGGTTTGCCTTCAAGACGACTCTTTGCAAAAAGAGTTCACCCCCTCTAATCTACTTTTACAAACTTCTCTGAAAATAATCAACAACCTAATGTTAAACATTCATAAATTACAAGATACTTTCATCGCTATTAAAAACTACTTCCAAGTGATGACAAACTAATAGTGCTAGAAAAGTCAAAGTCAACAAGGCTTTTAAGTGAAAGTTTCTTTAAGAAGCATGGGAAGACACTGGTTCATATTAGATCATTTGCTTCATGGGTGAAAAAAAAATAATAAATAAAAATTAAAAAAAAAAAACCTGTACCAAATATCTCAAATGGCCTGTTTTGCTTTATTGCGAAATCTCGAGCATGCTACATGGTGACAAATACCAAGTACGCTACATACTCCGAGTACAGGAAGGAAAAAAAAGTGTTTTACTGTTGAGTATGAGACTATGCTGAATTAGAGATGTTAGTCTGAAACGATAGAAGTATAGAACAAATTCACATCTTCTAGGAAAATGGTCTGGTGACGAGATCATCTTAGAAAAAGCATGTCCTTCTAATCTCCGTTTGGAGTTCATAGAGAGGGTCTAAAAGAAGCGGTCACATTCATCTAGCAAAGTCATTTTGTTTCATACATGGTTGATATATCATTCATATTTCATGAAAAACAGAAACTTGTCTTTATATTTTACTCTTCAGCGTTTTGAAAGTTCTGCACACAAAAGTTGGTCCCAATTTTGAACTTATCTAGTTTCATTTGAAAAACAGAAATGGCAAACTCGTGTGACTTGCTTAGAAGAATATTTGCACTCCATTTGATATGCGAATGAAGTCTGCCTCTCAATCATCCATCCTACCCACCTCCAAAAGGACAGAAACAACCCTATAAAACATTGTCACTGTCGACTCAATTATCCAAACTGATAATGAAGTACTATTTCATGCATTAACTTGACTTTACCAAGCATAAGAAAGCCTCAAAATTTAAGAAATAATAACAAAGAAAAAGCATTCAATATTAATACAGATAAAATGTCTAGAATATGTTTTGATCTAGGAAACACATTCCACTACCACCCATAGAACCTTGAGCAAGTTCAAAAGGACAATAAACTGAAACCTTACACTAGAAACAAATGAAGAAAATGAAAATACTTCATGATACACTTACCTCAGAGGTATCTTTTCATTTTCGTGCTGAAGAACAATAACACCATCCTTGCTCGTCCAAACAAGACTTTCGTTCTCCATCAGAAGCTTCGCATCAACATCAGCCAATGACATCACAAAATTGAAATGCGACAGATGAGCAATTTAAGTCTAGTTATGTTTATAAAATCATACTAGGTAGGTTGAAACATCTTTCAATTATCTAGAAATATCATGCGTAGAGGATACGCTAGCAGCAGCTGAACCTCTAGGGAAGAATAAATTCCATAATCGGGGCAATGTTCTATAACTGACACTTCCTTCTTCCGTTTCTATCTTTCCATACGTGCAAGGGCCTGCAGATAGGTCGATGACAACAAATCTGAATAAAACAGACATAATTAGATCATATAGAAAAAAGGTGCTGCAAAAATAAATAAATGACATGAATACAATTGATCATCTCTTTTTTACAAAAAGAATGCGATTGCCAATGGGGCCACTATAAATTAACTATTTATTCAGAACAAAAAAATAAATTGATGACAAGACAAAGAAATGTATATTTGAAAGGTTTTTGTGTGTTAAAACTCACAAGAAATTAAATAGATCTAGAATATGCTATGGCTCTAAAACACCTACAGTCTCACATAAGAGGAAGACCAAAATTTAAGTTTTGAGAGAAGTTTATTGATTACTATAGAAGGTTCAACACAAATGACCTCTAGAGCTCAATAACAAGAAGTTACTACCCCATTAACTATGTTTTCCATCATCAAGAAAGTTTTCAAAGTGGACTCCTTTGAAAGCCTGATGCATCATAGTCCAAAACCCCCATAACAATGCCATAAAAGGCTCCAAATCCAACTTTTTGCTCTTGAAATTAGGTCATTAAAATAGCATATCTGGGGCGACAAATGATATATTCTTGTTTAACTCCCGTGAAAAGGTGGCACTTCAAACTATGAAGTAAACACCATTATTCCTTTGTTAAGGAATCCAAGAATCTCACCTAAGAGCCCAGCCAAACTTGAGATGCCCCACCTCCATCATAATGATAATGATAGATATAGTTCCCTTCCTGCTTCTTCATTTCTTTTCAACAGCTGATAGATATAGAAGAGTTACCTCGTCAACATCTGCATGAGACTTTTTTTCATTCCCTAAAGATAGCTCAGCAACAGTGCGTAATGTACTCTGACTGCATTTTTCAGTCACTGACCATGCCTGGACAACTTTCACTTCCCTACATATTATGGAAAGGGTTTTTGGGTGTCGATACTCGGTTCTCCATAGACTGCAACCGTTGCTTCAAATGAAAGACTTATACCTGACAAACAATGTGCATTAACCGATGGCACTAAACGAACTTAGTTGCTTCAAATGAAAGACTTCTACCTGACAAACAATGTGCATTAACCGATGGCACTAGAGAACTTAGAATATAAACATGAGAATACAAAGACAACTTGAATCTAATTGCCTTTATTATAATAGCTAATTTTTTTTTGAAAGGCAAGCAGAGTTTTTATAGGACCCCAAAACCCATAAAGATGCCGCAAGCTGGGTTTTAACGCATGACCTAGTAGTACCATCCGCCAAGCTCTAATCTTTGAGCTGTCATGCCATTGGCTATACTAGCTAATACCTAAAGCACAAAAACCATAGTACTTGGACAACAGTCTCCATGTAAAAGATTGTAGTCAACTTAACTGTTGGAATTTTTTTTATGCTAAAGAAGACACAAGCTAACAGATATGATAATTGATGTCATATGGTTTGCTTGATTATTGACTTCAAGCTCCTAGTGTTATGAGTGCATTGAGAACCAAAGAGAAACTCTTTATTTTTATGACATAGTTCTATTTTTGCAAGTTGTACATCCATGTCTAATGTAAAATTCAGATGAAACAATAGAAGGTCATATTACAAATTCAACGAAGCGGAGGATTCGTGAGAGAAAGGTGGAGGTGATATGATTTTTACTTTTTTTGGAATCGAGGGGTGGCTAGTGGTGGTTAAATAGCAAGGGTGTGCTAATATGACCAGCCGTGCCACTTGGAGCCTGTGGTAAATGATCTATTTTTCCACTGCCCCTCTCACGCAGCCAGAGAAGAAGCTGATGGTTTCAAGTAACTTATTTGAAGTCAGGAAGTATGTAATGCCACTAAGTTTCAAATTAACCCAAGACAGTCTACGACTCACCAAACTTCTTTATGCAACTTCCCCAGGCTTAATATCAGTTAGAATGGGATGCATGATGTAACTATAAACATGGAACATAAATCTGGCAGCAAATTTAAATAATTAAATACATCGTATGATACCTGTAGCTGGAATGCTCTGGCTGTTGAAAATTGTTTTAAAAATCCAAGTGGGGGATTGTTGGAAATATGGCTTTTTAAATAAAAGAAAATGGGTGTTTAAAAGGTTTCGATCTCTGGATCTCTCTCTCTAATATTAGTCCCATATCTACTATACAACTCTTTGTGGTAGAGTTTATAAGGAGATTGTTAGGACTTGGGCTTGGACCCCTTATGGTGCCACACTTTTGTGAGGAGAGGAGAGATAGACTCTCGCGCCCGCCGCCGCCGTTCGTCCGGGTCGGGTCGGGTCATTAAGAGAGCAACCCATTCTTTTTGCTACAAACTTATTTACATTAAATAAATTTTGAATCTCATGAAAGGGATGAATCTAGACGTCTTCCTATTGCCACGTTTTCCACGTTTTGTTTTTAAGTGCAATTAAGCTTGGACGTTTTCCATTTTTTGTTTTTAAAGTGCAATTAAGCTTGGACGTTTTCCATGCTTTGTTTTTAAGAGCAATTAAGCTTGGACGTTTTTTCATGCATTTGTTGTACCAATGAACCTAGTCGAGTTCTTTGTTTTGTCTATGCACTTATCCGAATTTTCATATCTTGATGAATCTATATTCTCACTATAAAAACAACACAAAGTTAGAGTTTATAAAAAATGTGTTGAAAAACAAAGAAAAAGTATTTTGCAACAAGAGCATTTCGTTTTGCAATTAGAGAGAAAAAATATTTTCCCTTTTGTAATTTGTTAATTCATTTTGTATTCCAATCAAAGAAGTTTTTTTAGTTTTGTTAAATTATCTACAATGTATTGATGATTCCGAGCAAAAACAAGAGTTTAAGGGTGATAGTATTCCGTTCATCAAATGTGCAATTGTTTTAACGAGACAGAGAAGATTCAGGGCTGTTTTATCCTGGGGATGGCGGGGCTAGTACACTGCTTGCACAATCTTGGGCAGAGCCGCGAAACGTCTTAAAGAAAGCGACCTAGTCCGCGACTCAACCCAAGAATAATTGGTATATTCGTTCCTAACTTTTTATTTGAATCTTTTACAGCATTTGAATCTTATACAGCAGTTACAACAATTTTAAGGCGTGTTCTTTCTTCCATGATTACAAATACTGAATTTGCTAAACAAAGTTTGCATATATTTGTAATACAAGAATGCACACACTTGATCACACATAAGATTTGAGTTAATTGTTAAAGAAGTGAATCATATATAATTGGGTATATATAGATTAGCGATGAACAATTAATATTCTGAACTCAATGCATTTCGTCAGCATAAAATTTTTCGAGTCAGGAACTTAGGCTTCTTTTAGAAATTGATCCAACGTTGGTAACAATAATATTCTTTTGATCTATGTGCTTCACTTCCTACAAATGTAATACACACTCGAAGTGAAGTTGAGTTATGACATTGACTTTAGCAATGGACTATTCCTTGCTCCAAAGGGATCCAGGGATAGGTTGCCAAACATGACTTTGATGTGAAAATATTAGGAAAAGTTGTGCTCTATAAGCTTGTTGACACACTGTTTTGTTATGCATTAATTAGAGAGGGTGATTCTGTGCATTTTGATTTTGACTCTTATTCATGGTTATAGATTAGTTATATCCTCATTGTTCTTATGTATTAGTTATACGCTCATTGATTGGGAAAATCCTTCAATTGAGTTTGAGAATCTTTTCCTGTCATATAACAAGCATAAAAATGGAGTAGCAGCCATGTTTATGAAGGTTATATAAGTCTAAAAGTAATAAATGAGGATATGTATGTATGAAAGCTTTGAAATATTGCTTCTGGAGAGCCAAACAGAATATATGAATGAGACGCTTTCCTTGTTTTGTACAAGTTGGACTATTCACGGAAGTGTATGTTATTGCCTTGTTGTTTCTATGTGTATGTTAAATTAATTGTTTTTGAACCCATTAGCCTAAACAAACTTTGTTCCGAGGATTGGAGTTTAGTTTTGTTTGCACTATGTACCTTTGTTACCTTGGGTGGTAGTTCTTGTGGTCAAATTGGGTTGGGAGCAGTTTTATATGCAAGGATACAACCCCATGGCAACATTTGAAAGGTTGGAAAGAGGGTTATATTTGTTTGGATTTATTGAAAAAAAAAAATCCACATGATTTTGTGATTTGTGTACTTTTAATATTTGGCATGCTCAACTTTGTTATGTTCATAGTTTTGGATTTTGAAAGACGATTGATATTGTAACTATGCTCATAGTTCACACATCTTGAACCCTTTTTAGAAAATACTTGATGGATCATGCATCTGTTTTTAATTTTGCATATCCATCGCGTTTGACTGATTGTATAACATCAAAAGGCCTGGAAGCGCTTATGTTCATAACATTTTGAATCCTTTAAATGCTGCTTTTAAAAACATAGTCAACTAAATCCCTGTCAGGAAGTGAAATCATATTAGTTATCATTATGACTAGCGTGATTAGGGATTGACATATTTGTACACATGTTGACAATGTAAAATGTAGTCTAGACTCTTAAACCATGGAGGACTAACTAGAGAAGATTGTGTTTGAATAGAACACCATGCTTTAAAGTTGAATTTCATAGAATTTTAATTAAAGGTGCTGCTCTATTAGGCTTTCTGAGTTGGAATATCATGAAATCTGAATCAAAAAATTCCATTTGAACATTTCGTGAAAAGTGAACAATATCATCTATGCAAGTTACTCTTTAGATAATGAGTATGCAGTTCTATGATAATTATGTTATGCACTTCGGATGATTCAGTCTATTTTGGTGAAAACAATAATTGATCTATTGTGAAAATTGGGTATGCTTCTATTTCTCAATACTATTGATGGAAATAAAACTTTGTGATTAATGTTACAGTTGATGTTTGATGTTAAACTGAAATAAGGAGGCTATAAGGAATCATGTATATACAGATCGACCTGTGAACTTTGTTCTTAATGTCACTGTTTAAATGATTTTGCTCAGACCATAAGTTGGTCGGATTTTCACATGGTTTGATTTTTTAACATTTGAAGATTAGGGCATGAGGGAAAGTTGATTTTGATAAGGTTGGAGGGTAAAATCCATAGTAGCTATTTGGTGTCTTACGAATTGCTAGTTGTTTATTCAATGAATGTTTTTAGGAGTGAAGGGCCACCCACATCTTCATATCTTCTTCATTTAGTATTCAATGTTTTACTATTTGGTAGAGGACATGAATTCTTATGGAAAGGATGTGTTCTCATGATGATAATGTTGGTGGATCTAATCTTTTTTGTTGATGACAATCTAGAACAATTTAAGCAATAATGGAACCTTTACCATCTAAGTCTGCAACTAAATTCCCAAAGGTTGCTTTTATGTACAAATATAGCTTGGTGATTACATCAAAGTATGAAAAATTCAAAAGCTGAATTTAAGGTACGTTTTCTAATGATATTTTGTGTTGATTCTTGAACTTAAAAGAAAATGAGAATAGCGAGGTGAATAAAATGGGTATTTTATTCAATACTCTCATTGTGTGGGTCCTTAACATTTGAATGCACAGTCTGCTTCAGCTAGCAAAAGGACCGTCATTTAATATGCATTCAAAAAGTGGCTAAACCTGTTTATGACAATAGTTAGAGAGACCGAAGTTCAAAAGTCCCTTAATGGAAAGCTTACGTATATTTTTATACATGCTAAAAATAATTTTGTGGATCCTGATTTTTTGTGAGAAGATTTTTTGTGTTTCTCAAAGAATTATTCATGAAAAGATAATTTATTTTCGAGGCATAGTAGGGGTTATTTCGATGAATAGTGGGGGTACATCCTCAAATAACGTGCCTATGATAAGGATGCATGAAACTGATAAAGTCATAGAATCTGAGCCTAGGAGAAGTGAATGGAAACGACCTTCTTAACACCTTGGCCCCGATTACTATGTCTTTTCAGTCGAAGATGTTTCCCTTGGCTTTCAAGGAGCCTTATAGATGCAATTGAAAGGGTCATGAGGTACTTGAAGAGGACTAAGAACCTCGGATTACAAAAGTTTTTCGCTGTCCTTGAAGGATATAGCGATGTTGATTGGAACACCCTTTCAGATGACTCCAAAGCCACCAGTGGCTATATTTTCAATATAGCTGGTGGAGCTGTTTCTTGGAAATCCAAGAAACAAACCATTCTGGCACAGTCCACGATGGAGTCAGAGATGATAGCATTAGCCACGGCTAGTGAAGAAGCAGGTTGGTTGAGAAACTTGCTAGCAGAGATCCTTTTATGGGAAAGACCGATTTCAGTTGTCTTGATCCATTGCGATAGTACCGCGGCTATTGCAAAAATACAGAACCGTTATTATAACAGCAAGAGACGACAAATACGTGGTAAGCACAATACAGTTAGAGAGTTTCTATCTACTGGTGCTGTGAGAGTGGATCATGTACGAATTGATGCGAACTTGGCTAATCCTTTGACGAAAGGATTAGCTATAGAGAAGGTTTTGCAAACCTCGAAAGGAATGGGACTAATGCCCTTAGATTGATGAGTCATTCATGACGGTAACCCAACCTATAGACTGGAGATCCCAAGAAATAGGTTCAATGGGTAATAACAAGTCGTGAATGATATGATGTGAATCATGCTGACAAAATAACAATCTCATTCCTAGATTAAAGCATGAATTCCTGAAGCGATTGTAGGATGAGTTAAAAAACTCTTAATGAGGTCTATACTCTATGTGGAGTGGAGTACCTAGCTACAGGAGTACTTTTGATAGACTCACCTAAGTGATTGTGGAAGTTTGGCCGCTTTCCATGGAATTTGTGGGCAAAATTCCTAGAGCCTTCACTATACTGGGGTATACGTGCATGGCCATAAGGCACGGGCTTTTTAGACTTCACCCTGGTAAGGTTGTGCGTGTAATGTCTGTTAGAGATAGAGTTCAAAACTACGAGTTACTCTAGTATAATCTAAAGCATGAACACTACGCAAGAGTTCAAGTCGAAAGACACTTTTGTTTATGCACAATCTTATATGTTTAGATTGCTCGATGAAAATTGTTTTTTTAAATCCAAGTGGGGGATTGTTGAAAATTGTTTTAAAAGTCCAAGTGGGGGATTGTGGGAAATATGGCTTTTTAAATAAAAGAAAATGGGTGTTTACAGGTTTCGGTCTCTGGATCTCTCTCTCTAATAGTAGTCCCATATCTACTATACAACTCTTTGTGGTAGAGTTTATAAGGAGATTGTTAGGACTTGGGCTTGGACCCCTTGTGGTACCACACTTTTGTGAGGAGAGGAGAGATAGACTCTCGCGCCCGCCGTCGCAGTCCGTCCGGGTCGGGTCGGGTCATTAAGAGAGCAACCCATTCTTTTTGCTACAAACTTATTTACATTAAATAAATTTTGAATCTCATGAAAGGGATGAATCTAGACGTCTTCCTATTGCCACGTTTTCCACGTTTTGTTTTTAAGTGCAATTAAGCTTGGACGTTTTCCATTTTTTGTTTTTAAAGTGCAATTAAGCTTGGACGTTTTCCATGCTTTGTTTTTAAGAGCAATTAAGCTTGGACGTTTTTTCATGCATTTGTTGTACCAATGAACCTAGTCGAGTTCTTTGTTTTGTCTATGCACTTATCCGAATTTTCATATCTTGATGAATCTATATTCTCACTATAAAAACAACACAAAGTTAGAGTTTATAAAAAATGTGTTGAAAAACAAAGAAAAAGTATTTTGCAACAAGAGCATTTCGTTTTGCAATTAGAGAGAAAAAATATTTTCCCTTTTGTAATTTGTTAATTCATTTTGTATTCCAATCAAAGAAGTTTTTTTAGTTTTGTTAAATTATCTACAATGTATTGATGATTCCGAGCAAAAACAAGAGTTTAAGGGTGATAGTATTCCGTTCATCAAATGTGCAATTGTTTTAACGAGACAGAGAAGATCCAGGGCTGTTTTATCCTGGGGATGGCGGGGCTAGTACACTGCTTGCACAATCTTGAGCAGAGCCGCGAAACGTCTTAAAGAAAGCGACCTAGTCCGCGACTCAACCCAAGAATAATTGGTATATTCGTTCCTAACTTTTTATTTGAATCTTTTACAGCATTTGAATCTTATACAGCAGTTACAACAATTTTAAGGCGTGTTCTTTCTTCCATGATTACAAATACTGAATTTGCTAAACAAAGTTTGCATATATTTGTAATACAAGAATGCACACACTTGATCACACATAAGATTTGAGTTAATTGTTAAAGAAGTGAATCATATATAATTGGGTATATATAGATTAGCGATGAACAATTAATATTCTGAACTCAATGCATTTCGTCAGCATAAAATTTTTCGAGTCAGGAACTTAGGCTTCTTTTAGAAATTGATCCAACGTTGGTAACAATAATATTCTTTTGATCTATGTGCTTCACTTCCTACAAATGTAATACACACTCGAAGTGAAGTTGAGTTATGACATTGACTTTAGCAATGGACTATTCCTTGCTCCAAAGGGATCCAGGGATAGGTTGCCAAACATGACTTTGATGTGAAAATATTAGGAAAAGTTGTGCTCTATAAGCTTGTTGACACACTGTTTTGTTATGCATTAATTAGAGAGGGTGATTCTGTGCATTTTGATTTTGACTCTTATTCATGGTTATAGATTAGTTATATCCTCATTGTTCTTATGTATTAGTTATACGCTCATTGATTGGGAAAATCCTTCAATTGAGTTTGAGAATCTTTTCCTGTCATATAACAAGCATAAAAATGGAAGTAGCAGCCATGTTTATGAAGGTTATATAAGTCTAAAAGTAATAAATGAGGATATGTATGTATGAAAGCTTTGAAATATTGCTTCTGGAGAGCCAAACAGAATATATGAATGAGACGCTTTCCTTGTTTTGTACAAGTTGGACTATTCACGGAAGTGTATGTTATTGCCTTGTTGTTTCTATGTGTATGTTAAATTAATTGTTTTGGAACCCATTAGCCTAAACAAACTTTGTTCCAAGGATTGGAGTTTAGTTTTGTTTGCACTATGTACCTTTGTTACCTTGGGTGGTAGTTCTTGTGGTCAAATTGGGTTGGGAGCAGTTTTCTATGCAAGGATACAACCCCATGGCAACATTTGAAAGGTTGGAAAGAGGGTTATATTTGTTTGGATTTATTGAAAAAAAAAAAATCCACATGATTTTGTGATTTGTGTACTTTTAATATTTGGCATGCTCAACTTTGTTATGTTCATAGTTTTGGATTTTGAAAGACGATTGATATTGTAACTATGCTCATAGTTCACACATCTTGAACCCTTTTAGAAAATACTTGATGGATCATGCATCTGTTTTTAATTTTGCATATCCATCGCGTTTGACTGATTGTATAACATCAAAAGGCCTGGAAGCGCTTATGTTCATAACATTTTGAATCCTTTAAATGCTGCTTTTAAAAACATAGTCAACTAAATCCCTGTCAGGAAGTGAAATCATATTAGTTATCATTATGACTAGCGTGATTAGGGATTGACATATTTGTACACATGTTGACAATGTAAAATGTAGTCTAGACTCTTAAACCATGGAGGACTAACTAGAGAAGATTGTGTTTGAATAGAACACCATGCTTTAAAGTTGAATTTCATAGAATTTTAATTAAAGGTGCTGCTCTATTAGGCTTTCTGAGTTGGAATATCATGAAATCTGAATCAAAAAATTCCATTTGAACATTTCGTGAAAAGTGAACAATATCATCTATGCAAGTTACTCTTTAGATAATGAGTATGCAGTTCTATGATAATTATGTTATGCACTTCGGATGATTCAGTCTATTTTGGTGAAAACAATAATTGATCTATTGTGAAAATTGGGTATGCTTCTATTTCTCAATACTATTGATGGAAATAAAACTTTGTGATTAATGTTACAGTTGATGTTTGATGTTAAACTGAAATAAGGAGGCTATAAGGAATCATGTATATACAGATCGACCTGTGAACTTGTTCTTAATGTCACTGTTTAAATGATTTTGCTCAGACCATAAGTTGGTCGGATTTTCACATGGTTTGATTTTTTAACATTTGAAGATTAGGGCATGAGGGAAAGTTGATTTTGATAAGGTTGGAGGGTAAAATCCATAGTAGCTATTTGGTGTCTTACGAATTGCTAGTTGTTTATTCAATGAATGTTTTTAGGAGTGAAGGGCCACCCACATCTTCATATCTTCTTCATTTAGTATTCAATGTTTTACTATTTGGTAGAGGACATGAATTCTTATGGAAAGGATGTGTTCTCATGATGATAATGTTGGTGGATCTAATCTTTTTTGTTGATGACAATCTAGAACAATTTAAGCAATAATGGAACCTTTACCATCTAAGTCTGCAACTAAATTCCCAAAGGTTGCTTTTATGTACAAATATAGCTTGGTGATTACATCAAAGTATGAAAAATTCAAAAGCTGAATTTAAGGTACGTTTTCTAATAATATTTTGTGTTGATTCTTGAACTTAAAAGAAAATGAGAATAGCGAGGTGAATAAAATGGGTATTTTATTCAATACTCTCATTGTGTGGGTCCTTAACATTTGAATGCACAGTCTGCTTCAGCTAGCAAAAGGACCGTCATTTAATATGCATTCAAAAAGTGGCTAAACCTGTTTATGACAATAGTTAGAGAGACCGAAGTTCAAAAGTCCCTTAATGGAAAGCTTACGTATATTTTTATACATGCTAAAAATAATTTTGTGGATCCTGATTTTTTGTGAGAAGATTTTTTGTGTTTCTCAAAGAATTATTCATGAAAAGATAATTTATTTTCGAGGCATAGTAGGGGTTATTTCGATGAATAGTGGGGGTACATCCTCAAATAACGTGCCTATGATAAGGATGCATGAAACTGATAAAGTCATAGAATCTGAGCCTAGGAGAAGTGAATGGAAACGACCTTCTTAACACCTTGGCCCCGATTACTATGTCTTTTCAGTCGAAGATGTTTCCCTTGGCTTTCAAGGAGCCTTATAGATGCAATTGAAAGGGTCATGAGGTACTTGAAGAGGACTAAGAACCTCGGATTACAAAAGTTTTTCGCTGTCCTTGAAGGATATAGCGATGTTGATTGGAACACCCTTTCAGATGACTCCAAAGCCACCAGTGGCTATATTTTCAATATAGCTGGTGGAGCTGTTTCTTGGAAATCCAAGAAACAAACCATTCTGGCACAGTCCACGATGGAGTCAGAGATGATAGCATTAGCCACGGCTAGTGAAGAAGCAGGTTGGTTGAGAAACTTGCTAGCAGAGATCCTTTTATGGGAAAGACCGATTTCAGTTGTCTTGATCCATTGCGATAGTACCGCGGCTATTGCAAAAATACAGAACCGTTATTATAACAGCAAGAGACGACAAATACGTGGTAAGCACAATACAGTTAGAGAGTTTCTATCTACTGGTGCTGTGAGAGTGGATCATGTACGAATTGATGCGAACTTGGCTAATCCTTTGACGAAAGGATTAGCTATAGAGAAGGTTTTGCAAACCTCGAAAGGAATGGGACTAATGCCCTTAGATTGATGAGTCATTCATGACGGTAACCCAACCTATAGACTGGAGATCCCAAGAAATAGGTTCAATGGGTAATAACAAGTCGTGAATGATATGATGTGAATCATGCTGACAAAATAACAATCTCATTCCTAGATTAAAGCATGAATTCCTGAAGCGATTGTAGGATGAGTTAAAAAACTCTTAATGAGGTCTATACTCTATGTGGAGTGGAGTACCTAGCTACAGGAGTACTTTTGATAGACTCACCTAAGTGATTGTGGAAGTTTGGCCGCTTTCCATGGAATTTGTGGGCAAAATTCCTAGAGCCTTCACTATACTGGGGTATACGTGCATGGCCATAAGGCACGGGCTTTTTAGACTTCACCCTGGTAAGGTTGTGCGTGTAATGTCTGTTAGAGATAGAGTTCAAAACTACGAGTTACTCTAGTATAATCTAAAGCATGAACACTACGCAAGAGTTCAAGTCGAAAGACACTTTTGTTTATGCACAATCTTATATGTTTAGATTGCTCGATGAAAATTGTTTTTTTAAATCCAAGTGGGGGATTGTTGAAAATTGTTTTAAAAGTCCAAGTGGGGGATTGTGGGAAATATGGCTTTTTAAATAAAAGAAAATGGGTGTTTACAGGTTTCGGTCTCTGGATCTCTCTCTCTAATAGTAGTCCCATATCTACTATACAACTCTTTGTGGTAGAGTTTATAAGGAGATTGTTAGGACTTGGGCTTGGACCCCTTGTGGTACCACACTTTTGTGAGGAGAGGAGAGATAGACTCTCGCGCCCGCCGTCGCAGTCCGTCCGGGTCGGGTCGGGTCATTAAGAGAGCAACCCATTCTTTTTGCTACAAACTTATTTACATTAAATAAATTTTGAATCTCATGAAAGGGATGAATCTAGACGTCTTCCTATTGCCACGTTTTCCACGTTTTGTTTTTAAGTGCAATTAAGCTTGGACGTTTTCCATTTTTGTTTTTAAAGTGCAATTAAGCTTGGACGTTTTCCATGCTTTGTTTTTAAGAGCAATTAAGCTTGGACGTTTTTTCATGCATTTGTTGTACCAATGAACCTAGTCGAGTTCTTTGTTTTGTCTATGCACTTATCCGAATTTTCATATCTTGATGAATCTATATTCTCACTATAAAAACAACACAAAGTTAGAGTTTATAAAAAATGTGTTGAAAAACAAAGAAAAAGTATTTTGCAACAAGAGCATTTCGTTTTCCAATTAGAGAGAAAAAATATTTTCCCTTTTGTAATTTGTTAATTCATTTTGTATTCCAATCAAAGAAGTTTTTTTAGTTTTGTTAAATTATCTACAATGTATTGATGATTCCGAGCAAAAACAAGAGTTTAAGGGTGATAGTATTCCGTTCATCAAATGTGCAATTGTTTTAACGAGACAGAGAAGATCCAGGGCTGTTTTATCCTGGGGATGGCGGGGCTAGTACACTGCTTGCACAATCTTGGGCAGAGCCGCGAAACGTCTTAAAGAAAGCGACCTAGTCCGCGACTCAACCCAAGAATAATTGGTATATTCGTTCCTAACTTTTTATTTGAATCTTTTACAGCATTTGAATCTTATACAGCAGTTACAACAATTTTAAGGCGTGTTCTTTCTTCCATGATTACAAATACTGAATTTGCTAAACAAAGTTTGCATATATTTGTAATACAAGAATGCACACACTTGATCACACATAAGATTTGAGTTAATTGTTAAAGAAGTGAATCATATATAATTGGGTATATATAGATTAGCGATGAACAATTAATATTCTGAACTCAATGCATTTCGTCAGCATAAAATTTTTCGAGTCAGGAACTTAGGCTTCTTTTAGAAATTGATCCAACGTTGGTAACAATAATATTCTTTTGATCTATGTGCTTCACTTCCTACAAATGTAATACACACTCGAAGTGAAGTTGAGTTATGACATTGACTTTAGCAATGGACTATTCCTTGCTCCAAAGGGATCCAGGGATAGGTTGCCAAACATGACTTTGATGTGAAAATATTAGGAAAAGTTGTGCTCTATAAGCTTGTTGACACACTGTTTTGTTATGCATTAATTAGAGAGGGTGATTCTGTGCATTTTGATTTTGACTCTTATTCATGGTTATAGATTAGTTATATCCTCATTGTTCTTATGTATTAGTTATACGCTCATTGATTGGGAAAATCCTTCAATTGAGTTTGAGAATCTTTTCCTGTCATATAACAAGCATACAAATGGAGTAGCAGCCATGTTTATGAAGGTTATATAAGTCTAAAAGTAATAAATGAGGATATGTATGTATGAAAGCTTTGAAATATTGCTTCTGGAGAGCCAAACAGAATATATGAATGAGACGCTTTCCTTGTTTTGTACAAGTTGGACTATTCACGGAAGTGTATGTTATTGCCTTGTTGTTTCTATGTGTATGTTAAATTAATTGTTTTGGAACCCATTAGCCTAAACAAACTTTGTTCCAAGGATTGGAGTTTAGTTTTGTTTGCACTATGTACCTTTGTTACCTTGGGTGGTAGTTCTTGTGGTCAAATTGGGTTGGGAGCAGTTTTCTATGCAAGGATACAACCCCATGGCAACATTTGAAAGGTTGGAAAGAGGGTTATATTTGTTTGGATTTATTGAAAAAAAAAAAATCCACATGATTTTGTGATTTGTGTACTTTTAATATTTGGCATGCTCAACTTTGTTATGTTCATAGTTTTGGATTTTGAAAGACGATTGATATTGTAACTATGCTCATAGTTCACACATCTTGAACCCTTTTTAGAAAATACTTGATGGATCATGCATCTGTTTTTAATTTTGCATATCCATCGCGTTTGACTGATTGTATAACATCAAAAGGCCTGGAAGCGCTTATGTTCATAACATTTTGAATCCTTTAAATGCTGCTTTTAAAAACATAGTCAACTAAATCCCTGTCAGGAAGTGAAATCATATTAGTTATCATTATGACTAGCGTGATTAGGGATTGACATATTTGTACACATGTTGACAATGTAAAATGTAGTCTAGACTCTTAAACCATGGAGGACTAACTAGAGAAGATTGTGTTTGAATAGAACACCATGCTTTAAAGTTGAATTTCATAGAATTTTAATTAAAGGTGCTGCTCTATTAGGCTTTCTGAGTTGGAATATCATGAAATCTGAATCAAAAAATTCCATTTGAACATTTCGTGAAAAGTGAACAATATCATCTATGCAAGTTACTCTTTAGATAATGAGTATGCAGTTCTATGATAATTATGTTATGCACTTCGGATGATTCAGTCTATTTTGGTGAAAACAATAATTGATCTATTGTGAAAATTGGGTATGCTTCTATTTCTCAATACTATTGATGGAAATAAAACTTTGTGATTAATGTTACAGTTGATGTTTGATGTTAAACTGAAATAAGGAGGCTATAAGGAATCATGTATATACAGATCGACCTGTGAACTTTGTTCTTAATGTCACTGTTTAAATGATTTTGCTCAGACCATAAGTTGGTCGGATTTTCACATGGTTTGATTTTTTAACATTTGAAGATTAGGGCATGAGGGAAAGTTGATTTTGATAAGGTTGGAGGGTAAAATCCATAGTAGCTATTTGGTGTCTTACGAATTGCTAGTTGTTTATTCAATGAATGTTTTTAGGAGTGAAGGGCCACCCACATCTTCATATCTTCTTCATTTAGTATTCAATGTTTTACTATTTGGTAGAGGACATGAATTCTTATGGAAAGGATGTGTTCTCATGATGATAATGTTGGTGGATCTAATCTTTTTTGTTGATGACAATCTAGAACAATTTAAGCAATAATGGAACCTTTACCATCTAAGTCTGCAACTAAATTCCCAAAGGTTGCTTTTATGTACAAATATAGCTTGGTGATTACATCAAAGTATGAAAAATTCAAAAGCTGAATTTAAGGTACGTTTTCTAATAATATTTTGTGTTGATTCTTGAACTTAAAAGAAAATGAGAATAGCGAGGTGAATAAAATGGGTATTTTATTCAATACTCTCATTGTGTGGGTCCTTAACATTTGAATGCACAGTCTGCTTCAGCTAGCAAAAGGACCGTCATTTAATATGCATTCAAAAAGTGGCTAAACCTGTTTATGACAATAGTTAGAGAGACCGAAGTTCAAAAGTCCCTTAATGGAAAGCTTACGTATATTTTTATACATGCTAAAAATAATTTTGTGGATCCTGATTTTTTGTGAGAAGATTTTTTGTGTTTCTCAAAGAATTATTCATGAAAAGATAATTTATTTTCGAGGCATAGTAGGGGTTATTTCGATGAATAGTGGGGGTACATCCTCAAATAACGTGCCTATGATAAGGATGCATGAAACTGATAAAGTCATAGAATCTGAGCCTAGGAGAAGTGAATGGAAACGACCTTCTTAACACCTTGGCCCCGATTACTATGTCTTTTCAGTCGAAGATGTTTCCCTTGGCTTTCAAGGAGCCTTATAGATGCAATTGAAAGGGTCATGAGGTACTTGAAGAGGACTAAGAACCTCGGATTACAGAAGTTTTTCGCTGTCCTTGAAGGATATAGCGATGTTGATTGGAACACCCTTTCAGATGACTCCAAAGCCACCAGTGGCTATATTTTCAATATAGCTGGTGGAGCTGTTTCTTGGAAATCCAAGAAACAAACCATTCTGGCACAGTCCACGATGGAGTCAGAGATGATAGCATTAGCCACGGCTAGTGAAGAAGCAGGTTGGTTGAGAAACTTGCTAGCAGAGATCCTTTTATGGGAAAGACCGATTTCAGTTGTCTTGATCCATTGCGATAGTACCGCGGCTATTGCAAAAATACAGAACCGTTATTATAACAGCAAGAGACGACAAATACGTGGTAAGCACAATACAGTTAGAGAGTTTCTATCTACTGGTGCTGTGAGAGTGGATCATGTACGAATTGATGCGAACTTGGCTAATCCTTTGACGAAAGGATTAGCTATAGAGAAGGTTTTGCAAACCTCGAAAGGAATGGGACTAATGCCCTTAGATTGATGAGTCATTCATGACGGTAACCCAACCTATAGACTGGAGATCCCAAGAAATAGGTTCAATGGGTAATAACAAGTCGTGAATGATATGATGTGAATCATGCTGACAAAA
Source organism: Berberis thunbergii (assembly GCA_003290165.1). Classification (NCBI taxonomy): domain Eukaryota; kingdom Viridiplantae; phylum Streptophyta; class Magnoliopsida; order Ranunculales; family Berberidaceae; genus Berberis; species Berberis thunbergii. The sequence continues at coordinate 58,311 of QNQO01001799.1, forward strand.
TAACAATCTCATTCCTAGATTAAAGCATGAATTCCTGAAGCGATTGTAGGATGAGTTAAAAACTCTTAATGAGGTCTATACTCTATGTGGAGTGGAGTACCTAGCTACAGGAGTACTTTTGATAGACTCACCTAAGTGATTGTGGAAGTTTGGCCGCTTTCCATGGAATTTGTGGGCAAAATTCCTAGAGCCTTCACTATACTGGGGTATACGTGCATGGCCATAAGGCACGGGCTTTTTAGACTTCACCCTGGTAAGGTTGTGCGTGTAATGTCTGTTAGAGATAGAGTTCAAAACTACGAGTTACTCTAGTATAATCTAAAGCATGAACACTACGCAAGAGTTCAAGTCGAAAGACACTTTTGTTTATGCACAATCTTATATGTTTAGATTGCTCGATGAAAATTGTTTTTTTAAATCCAAGTGGGGGATTGTTGAAAATTGTTTTAAAAGTCCAAGTGGGGGATTGTGGGAAATATGGCTTTTTAAATAAAAGAAAATGGGTGTTTACAGGTTTCGGTCTCTGGATCTCTCTCTCTAATAGTAGTCCCATATCTACTATACAACTCTTTGTGGTAGAGTTTATAAGGAGATTGTTAGGACTTGGGCTTGGACCCCTTGTGGTACCACACTTTTGTGAGGAGAGGAGAGATAGACTCTCGCGCCCGCCGTCGCAGTCCGTCCGGGTCGGGTCGGGTCATTAAGAGAGCAACCCATTCTTTTTGCTACAAATTTATTTACATTAAATAAATTTTGAATCTCATGAGAGGGATGAACCTAGACGTCTTCTTATTGTCATGTTTTCCACGTTTTGTTTTGAAGTGCAATTAAGCTTGGACGCTTTCCATGTTTTGTTTTTAAAGTGCAATTAAGCTTGGATGTTTTCCATGCTTTGTTTTTAAGAGCAATTAAGCTTGGACGTTTTTTCATGCATTTGTTGTGCCAATGAACCTAGTCGAGTTCTTTGTTTTGTCAATGCACTTATCTGGATTTTCATATCTTGATGAATCTATATTCTCACTATAAAAACAATACAAAGTTAGAGTTTATAAAAAATGTGTAGAAAAACAAAGAAAAAGTATTTTGCAACATGAGCATTTCGTTTTGCAATTAGAGAGAAAAAATCTTTTCCCGTTTGTAATTAGTTAGTTCATTTTGTATTCCAATCAAAGAAGTGTTTTTAGTTTTGTTAAATTATTTACAATATATTGATGATTCCGAGCAAAAACAAGAGTTTAAGGGTGATAGTATTCCGTTCATCAAATGTGCAATTGTTTGAACGAGACAGAGAAGATTCTGGGTTGTTTTATCCTGGGGACGGCGGGGCTAGTACACTGCTTGCACAATCTTGGATAGAGCCGCGAAACGTCTTAAAGAGAGCGTCCTAGTCCGCGACTCAACCCAAGAATAATTGGTATCTTCGTTTCTAATTTTTTATTTGAATCTTTTACAGCATTTAAATCTTACATAGCAGTTACAACACTGGCCCTTTCTCTAGCAACGGCTCCTCTAATTGAATGTAGCTCCTACAACGAATTTGTAATAAGCTAATCAACATACGGACTCAATAAGAATTAATGCATCGAACCGAAAAAGCATGCAGTAGTACAAATATGAAAAAGTTAAACATCCACTGCACCTTTTGAGTAGCATCCAAAACTTCCTTGAGGAAAGTCGCGTCATGCTCGAGTCATACATTATCAGAATGCACGATATTAGATAGACTATTGGCTTCTTCTTGTGCAAGCTCTACACTAGAAAGTTTCACTTTCAGCAGTTCCATTTCTCTTACTGTGTCACCCAACTTTTTCTCCATGTCCTGTCTACTTTTAACAACAGATGACAAATTCCTCTCTGCACCTTCCTTGCTAGCCAATGCAGTTGCCAATCGTTCTTCTAGAGTACTGTTCTTTCTTATCAGTGAAGCCAACTTGGCCTCGAAAAACTGATGCAGTCCCACTGATTTTCCATCGGGATCAGGAAATACAATATCGTCATTACTGCTGAAATTTTCAATAACTTGCCTGGTATGGGGTTTTGAAAAGTCAGAGTACGATAGAGTAGATATCACTTCTGCTGTGGGTTTACTCCCAGCAATACCAGTTCAGTCTCTGTTTTGAGGTTTAGTTCTCAGTTCCACTGCCTGAAAAGATTAAAAACTTGTTTTAGTGGCAACAATATTACAAAGTACGACATGATAAAATTGGGCATTTTATGGTGGTCCAGACACATTTTGTACTACGAAAACCAAACAAACAAAAACTTTACTAACATAACAATAGCAAAAGAGATGCAACCCTTACAAGTATGTTTGTGTTCAACCATTCCATTCCATTTCATAGGTTACATAAATGTCGATGCATAGGGGTGGTCCTCTTTTCCCTATTTTATTTACTTCTGGATTGTTTGTTGTTTGGTGATATTTGATTTGGAGAGTGGTCATTCTGAGAATTAGGCCATGGTGAAGATTGTTACTGTTTGGCAAAGTTTTTACAACATTGGACTGATGTTCGAACACTAATGGAACAATTTGGAGAAAATCTGAAACTGCTGTTCATGTTATAATGCAATTTGATTTGCCGTTCAAATTTTATAGTTCAGAACTTCAGATTTTCTTCAAAATGTTCCAAACTTCTTCCAAAAGGCTTAAAACATCACACAAATACTGTTGTATCACACAACTATAATAATCTGCAACTCAGTTTATTTTTAATCCAACCTCTCTCCAAACCATATCTAACAGAACACAAAATAATTCCAAATAAAATCCCAATTCTTCCATTTGAATATATATTTCATATTATGGCATTAACCTTAGTTTCTTGTACTATGCTTTCTGATTGGGAAGGGCCTCTGACGTTATCACATCTTACTACTCATAATAGTTTTTTTCTTTTAACATTTCAAGGCCTATGCTAACCACTTGAGAGTATCCTTCTGCAATCATCTTATCTTTTGATATATAGATGTAAATACATGTTAAGTGTGTACCCAAGTCATCTTGATAGATAGCAAACTTTCGAGATAAATAATGAACAAAGATGCAAAGCTTGATGGGGCATTCTTTACGAAAACCTAAATAGTTGACTATAAATTTTGATACATGTTATGCACATCCTCACAAGTATAATAAAATAAAAAATACAATAAAAAGATAACGCACCTGTGTAGAATTTTGCATCATGGAGCAATCTTCGATCTCCTTACACTTGTCACCTTCAAGACTTTTCAGTATTTTGAAGGCTGCAGTGTATTCTTCCTCATTATGAAACTGCTTATGGGGAACGGGATTTGGGTTGACAAGAGCAGATTCTGACATAGATCTCCTACTGGAGCCATGGTGCTCAAGGACAGATGCTAGATTTTGTCTAGCAATAGAATCAACGGTACTTGGGCGCTTCTCAAAAACCAATGGACGCGAACCTTTTTCAAGTGTGGATCGCCTACCCACATATTGCTCATTTCTTTCCATGATCAATACTTCAACCTGTAAAAACATATGATTAAAACCTACATCACTGACTAAATCCACATAGGAAAGGCTAAAGGTTTTCCTTTTCAACCTGATTTGAAGATTCCTTTTTGTATCCCCCAAATGCAACTAGGAAGACCTTCTGATTTTGCTGCACATGAACTAAGCTAAATCTCTGTAACACAACACTACTATTAAGCTACCATGCCACACTTTTAAAGGGAAACAATGATGATAACACAATGAAGTTACAATGAGATAGAGATGCAACATTCACTCCCTTAATCTAAGAAAAAAGTGTCTGGCAATTACCCATACCCAATAGGGACTAAATAGAATAGTTTTCGCAGACTGAAAATTATTGTCATTACGAAGAAAAGAAACCAGTAGTAAAACAAAACCTTACTTTGTAGGTGGTAACAGATGAAGGAGGTGCTGCCACGGCCACAGACCACTCGACAATTATAACATCAGAGACCAAGGTATCTGCATGACCTAAAAATATAAACACTTGTAGTTTTAAGCAAACAGAAGTGGTAGAGACTTAAATGAACAAAATGATCTAAAGTTATTTCCAGTACAAGCCTTGTCAATCAAAGAACTGCACCGTAATTGCTACGATGTTATTGTTCAAATTTTCGATTCTAAAAAGCATATATCTCAGCACAAGGCTCTTGACATCAAATGTCCTCAAACCACATTCACAGCGAAACCTACAAATGAAATTTAAAAATTTTCATTTAAATTCAGCGTCAAATTACCAAAATTAGCAGGAAGACAATAAACAGAATGTAGACTAAATAAGAAAGAGGATTTCCAATACATTAAAAACGTGACAATGCAAACTTCTATATCTATTCACTGCATAAGTATCTTAAGTTTCAAAGTTTGATCTTTTACGTTTTATTTTGCTTCCACCACCTGCAATATACCATTTATGTCTACATAAAACACCGCGGCAACAAGCTCTAGGTGAAGGATGGAACCCTCTGATTTTGATTCTTGACCATATCATCTGACAATAGAAAGAGTTTGAGTGATGGAGCTATCAAAGGTGTCATTTCGGGTAAGAAGTTAAATGCACAAACACAGCTTCAAGCAATATTGAGATGAAGCCACTAATGCGGAAATGGACATACTGTTTCAAAGTCGAGAGAATATAAGTCATTTACAATCCTTGACTTTGATGTTCCTCAAAAAATGTAAAGAATTCTATCATCATAAAGAGCAGCAACATGGTTGGACCTTGGAGATGGTATAGTTCCTCTGCATGAAGCCATTATAATTTCAAAATTAATGTCAACAAAATTTCAATGGAAACAAGTACTGTCCAGGCATATGAACGCTACTGAATAAACAAGGAGCTTTTAAAACAATAAACTGAAACAAACGTGCAATGAATAGGAGGCCACATCAGAGACTTTAGATCAAACATATGCAGATCATTCAAGATCAATTAAACTTGATTTAGCTATATTTTCTAGGGTTTGTGATGTGAAAGAACTCTTTTCAGATTCGCGATTTTCAAGATCAATTTTTTTTACGACATTTCTTCCCTATTTACCGAATTAGGTCAAAATTAGTTCACAAATCAAACAGGGTGAATAGAAAAATCACCTCAACTATGTTCCCAACCAAGTAAGGAAGTTGCTTGTTGAGCTTAATCTTCTCCTGATTCTCCTTGATCTTCTCTTTATATGATTCTAGTTCAAGATTCGTTCTTAGCAATTCCTCCTGCAAATTTCAACAAAGAAAATCAACACCCACTTACGATTCGAGTAAAAGTTGAACCAAAACCCTAGAAATCGCGAAAAAGGTCTCACCTTTAGTATCCAAACTTTGTTGTCTAGAAGGCGAGATGCGAGTAGTCGGAGAGGGAGTGGGAGATGGGAGTAGTCGGAGAGGGAGAGGGAGATGAGACTTGGCTTCGGCTTCTTCTTCCTTCCTTCATTCCCTGTTCTGTTTTTTTTTGTTTGGATCGAGCGGGCACTTTGGCGCCCCCAGCGAATTACTCCCGCCCACATGTGTTATCTAACCATTTGTGTTGTAGTGTTATTTTTATAGCCACGATTTTGGGCCGTGGCAAATAAACTAACGGTTTTGAGCCGTGGCCATTTCCGTGTAACTAATCAAGCATTTTGGTGTAGTGACGGTTTTAAGCTCTAGCCACGGTTTTGGGCCGTGCCAAATAAACTAATGGTTTTGAGCCGTGACCATCTCCGTGTAGCTAATCAAGCCTTTTGGTGTAGTGTATGTTGTTGTGAATAGCTTCCAAGACTTGTCTTGCCTCTGAAGGCGCTAGACATCGGAGCAGCGACCCTATTGTTGCTCTGTTTTTAAGTTTCTATGTTTCGACCTTATCTGTTGGTAAGGCTCCTGATGCTATATATTCTAGTATCAAAGTCATTCAATTGGGCTGTCTCCGCAGCGCAAATATTCCCGTGCTCTTATTCGTCAAGGCTTGATTTCTCCTGATATTTGATGAGGTCGCTGGAGGCTGAGGCTTATTTTGCTAGCTCGTCAGCCTTCTGGTTGTCGTCTCGGGGGCACTGTGTGAGCTGACAGTTCTTGAATTTGCTCATTACACCGAGTACCTTGTTGCAATAGGCTATCATGTGCGAATTTTTTCTATTAAAATCTCCTTTGACCTGGTTGACTAATAGTCTTAAGTCGATGTATACTATTAGGTGATCTATGTCAATCCCCAAAGCTAGCTTTAAGCCTAACAGAAAAGCTTTGTATTCGACCTGTTGTTTGAAGCGGGGAAACCAAATCTGACAACATTTTTTAGGGTAAAGCTGCTAGGGGAGCCGAGAGTGATCCCTGTTCCGCTCACCTTATCCGTCGCAGCGCAGGGTCCAAGCTTGGACATCAGATTCCGTGAGTTGGTAACCTACTTTCGATTTTTCTTCGTCGGTGAATTAAACAATGAAATCCGCGAGCGCCTGGGCTTTGATGGCGGTTCTTGGAGAGTAGTTTATGTCAAACTGCCCAAATTCTACTGACCATTTCACCATCCTACCAGATAGCTCGGGTTTATGTAATACCAAGAGGAGTGTGTGTTTGGTCAGGACCATTATGCCAGAACCAACTTTCTAGGTCCGAATAGTGTGCTTCTGCTTCTATGAAAGTTTTGCTGGTGTAGTATACTGGCCTCTGGGTTCCATGATCGTCACGTACGAGGGCTGAACTGACAGCGTGTTTGGAAACAAACAGGTACAAGTATAGTGTTTCATCTATCGCGAGCTTCGAGAGTAGCTCTAGACTCGCCATGTATGTTTTCAAGTTCTGAAAGTCTTGTTCGCATTCTTCATTCCATGAAAATCCTTTACTCCCTCTTAAGTATTTTGTAAAAGGGGAGGCATTTGTCGGACGAATTTGATATAAATCTGTTTAGAGCTGCTACCCTCCCAGTTAGGCTCTGAACTTCTCTGATATTAGATGGGCACTCCATGTCGAGAAGAGCCTGAATTTGTTTTGGATCGGCCTTGATTCCCCTTCTGTTAACTATATAAGCCTAGGAATTTCCTAGACTTGACTCCGAACGTGCACTTTTAGGGGTTGAGCTTCATCCGGTATTTCTTGAGTTGGTCGAATGATTCGGCATGGTCCCGCACGTGGTCGGGGTTGCAAAGGCTTTTTACCAGCATGTCATCGATGTACGCTTCCATATTTCTATCGATCTGTTGTCTAAACATTCAGTTAAGCAATCGTTGATAGGTAGCCCCAATATTCTTTAAGCCAAATGGCATCACCCTATAGCAGTATATTCATCTTTCTGCCACGAAAGAAGTTTTCTCTTGATCTATGGGGGATGCATTAATATTTGATTGTAGCCATAATATGCGTCCATAAAGCTGAAGAGGCTGTGTTCCAATGTGGCGTCTACGATCTGATTGATCCGGGGGAGTGGGAAGTTGTCCTTGGGGCAGGCTTTGTTTAGATCAGTGTAGTCTACGCACACTCCACCTCCCATTTTTCTTTTTTACAAGAACGGTGTTTGCCAGCCAGTCGGGGTATCGCGCTTCCTTGATCATGTCCGCGTTGAATAAATGTTGTACCTCATCGTTTATGATAGCATTTCTTTCGGGTGCCACTACCTTTTTTTTTTGCCTGACAGTTTTCTTCGAGTGATCTACTTCTAGGCGATGGTTGATTATTGTAGGGTTGATCCCCACCATATCCTAGATAGCCTAGGCGAAGATGTCCTGGCTACGCTGTAGTAGCTTTGTGACTTGTTTCGCCACTTCCTTGTTTAAGCGGGAGCCGATCTGGATGGACCTACTGTTCCGAGAGTTGTCGAGGTAGACCGTTATGGTTCCTTCTTTTGGCTATCCGACATTGAGCCTGCCCCAAGGGCTTACCGGTGCCTCGACGCCCAATGTCGGTTGTTCTTCCCTTAGACCTCGAGTTGGGCGGAAGATAGCCTTGGCCTTTAGGTTGACTGGTAGTTGAGGATTGCCGGAGGGAAAAGTAGTATTGGCATTCCTTGGCTACTAATTGGTCTCCTCTCAATGTACCGATCGCTTGGTTCGTAGGATACTTGACACACTAGTGCAGAGCGGAGACCGCCACCCCCATCTGATGTAACCAGGGTCTGCCAAGAACCACGTTGTACGTCAAAGGCGTGTCGATCACTAGGAACTCTTAGAACAAGGTTTTATGAGTCAGTTGCTTTTATGTTGTTATCATTAGCTGTATCTTTCCTTAGGGGAACTGTTTCTCATCACTAAAGTCGGTCACTAGACAACTATCAGGGATTAAGGTTGTTTCATCCAGCTGCATGCCGCGGAGTGTGCGGAGGAACAAGACATTCATCGAGCTCCCAGTATCGACCAGGGATCTTCTTACCTCCCATTCCGCAAGGGAAACTATCACCATCAGGGTGTCATCGTGCAGGATTCGTACGCCCTAGAGGTCTTTTTGTGTGGATGTCAGCAGTGTGGATGAGCCCTACTTCTGACCATGTGGTGTCGGTTTTCCATCGCGTACAGTTTGGATCCTCAAGCTTCGTAAAGCCTTTTTTGGACCCGTTGGACAGTTCAGACTCTGACTGTGCTCCGAAAATCACATGTATCCTATTGACCAAAGGCTCCCCAGGTTTGGTTCTTTCCCGCTCTTCTTTATGGATGACAAATCTTTGTGTTTATTTTCCGAATCTGTTGTGTTTGCCCGAGGATCCGGTGTTAGAAGGTTATCAAAGTTCTCATTTTCACAGACCGTTAATGAAGGTTAAGACGATCGTTGCGTTGTCGCATGAGCAGGCGTTGTTTAACTCATTGTTGAATCGGGTTAAATACATCTCTTGCAACTTGTTGAAACTTTTCTTCATCGATATGAACGTCTGAATCATTAACTAGTTCAGGTGTGTAGGAGGAGATCGTACATCTGACTCAGGATTCAATGGTTCTGCTGTGTGCACGTGGGTGCGGCAGTGCTGCCCACGCTCGACAGGAGCCACAAGGATGGCTTGGGCATTAGACGTGTCCTCGAATTTTCTGCGATTGCGTGACCTAGTGGTCACAATCTCTTTAGGATTTGGGAGATGACGCTTAGTGTAAGTTAAGAACTATGTCGTCCCCACAGACGACGCCAAACTGATGTAGTCAATTTTTGCTCTCTGCTTTGGGCACGTAAGCCACATACCACCTTATGATCAAACCATGATGAAGAGTATAAAAGGGGTTTGACGCTGCTGACATTAGTAACTAGGAGATGGGAGCTTGAGCTGCACTATCTTGTTCTTAACTAGCTAACACTTCTTGGACCCAATGCATGTAGGTAAGTCATAGTTATTGCAAGGCAAGAAGTTTCAGTAGAATCCCTCTTGGAAAGAACATCAACCACCCTATGATCAACCCTTTTGTTGTATCTTATTTCATAGTCATACCCAGTAATTTGGTGAGGCATCTTTGTTTTAGCAATGTGGTTACCTTTTGATCCAAAAAAGAACTTGATGCTTTGAAATCTGTGTTTATGATAAAATGTGACCCAAGCACGTAGGACCGCCACTTTGATACTGCTGAATCAAAGTGATTTACTGAAATAAGCAATTGGTTTAGATCCAATTGGTTTATAGATAGAAAGGCTAACAGCTTTAGATCCAAGTGATTTACTGAAATAAGCAATTGGTTTGCCTCCTTGCATTAGGACAAATCCTATGCCTTGTGATGAAGCATTTGTTTCTACTATAAAAGGAACGTGGAAATTAGGGAAAATTATAACAGGGATAGTCTCATGGCATTTTCAAGAAATGAATACGAATTCAGCCTGTAGAGTTCACTGAAATGAAATTTTCTCCAATAATCCAGTCAGTGGTTTGCTAGTGGAGCCATAATCTTTCACAAACTTTAGAAAGTAACTTGTAAGTCCGAGAAAATCCCGAAGTTTCTTGATATTGGTAGAACGAGGCTGTTGGAACATAATAGAAATTTTATTTGTGGTCAACATCCAGTCCTTTACCACATATAATATGACCCAAGCATTCTAGTTTGTATTGGGCAAATGAACATTTTGAAAGTTGGCATATAATGAGTTGGTTTGCAAAGTTTCTGAGGTAATGTGAAGGTGATCGATATGGGAGTCTAATGATGGTCTGTAAACCAATATACCATCAAATAATACTAGAATAAACTTCCAAGAAAGGTCTGGAAGATTTTGTTCATAAGGGATGGGAAGGTGGCAGGGGCATATGTGAGTCCAAAAGGCATCGACATTTAATTTATACATAAATTACCTTATAACCAAGGATTATGATTTCATTTTTTGAGTTAATTTCAGTGTCCTGATTTTAAGAAATATTTCGGTGTGAAAAGAAAAAACGTAAAAAAATTTCGAAGATACAAGAAACAAATGTAATAAATTTCGAGGGTATATGAAATACGTGATAAAATAATTGATAGCTATTTTAACTCCAATTTTTCATGATTTGTGATCAGGATTTTATCTAAAATAATAAAAATTTAATAAAAAATCAGAATCAATTAACTAAATTAAATAACATTCAATTAAATAATTTAGATAACAATCAATTAGGTTTGTTTAACTAAATCAAAAGCCAAAGGGCAAAACAAACTTTGCAGCCAGTAGGCCCAATACACTTATCCAAATCGGCCCAAAAGAAAGACTGAAGTAGAAGTCTTTTTTTTTTCGGTTCCTTTTCTGATCTTTTTTAGTTTCTTAGTTCTTTTTATTCACATGCGAGCAGATTGGAGCAGAGTTGAGTAAATTAGAGTCGAGTGGAACTGATCGTAGTGGATCAGAGTAGATCGGAGTAGTCGTTGACAATTATTCTTCTTCAATGAGAGGTTTTCAGAGAGGTGATCGTTAAGAAACTCAGACGAGAGGCAATCTGAGTGGAATTCAGAGGATAGGCAAGGAGCTGCTCCTTTAGTTTTACTGCGTCTAAATTTTCAATTAAGCGTAAAAAATATTTGCCCCCAATTTTTTGTACATTTTGTGAAAGGAACGTAAACTAAGAAAAAATAATAAATTTTACAAAAATAAACCACGAAAAAATCCATCAAAATACTGTAATTTTGCATTTCGCCTATTTCTTTTCATATTTTCCAAAAAACAAAAATTTCGGCAAAATTTCACGAGATTTCATGAAATCTCATTCCATGCTTATAGCTTACATTTCTTTGTGTGTTCAAGTAGTGTATTTTATTCTAATTATTTTGTTTTCATGTTTTTGTAGGATTCAGAGTTCAAATTATGAAACCGTATTACCATCACGAATTTGGAAGAACAAGTACTTGACATTCACGAAGAGGATGCAGACAGTGATGCTCAAGCCCATAGTCGACCTAAATCCCCAATTACTTATTTGGCTATGCCTTGGTGGCGTGGTTTTAGGAAGGATATCTACTGGAAATTCTTTCCCTGTAGAGAGTTGTCCATGCAAGGGAGTATCCATGCACGACTTGTACTATGATGTTTGTTTCCTAATAGGAGTCAACATCTTACTGGCCTACCAGTCTTAGGTCAAACTCCTAGATACCTGCCTTATCTGGTTTTACGAGTTCTGGGTCTGATCATTTTACTTATGGGTTGGGTAGAGCCTTGTTGTCTTGGTCCAGTTCCTAGATACTCACCTTAGTGGGCTTTGAATGATCTGAACCCGGTTCCCTGACTTATGGGCTGGATCAGACTAGGTGCTTGTTTGGGCCCGTTCTGACCTGACAAGTCCGTTAACGAGATCATCATGCCACGTGTACAACATCGACTACTGGACGGTTTGGTGTATCATCAGCTGCTCCCTTCAGTTAGCAGGCCAGCCTGTCGCTCCACTAAGTCATGTCATGATGAAATTGGGCAGTCATGATGATTAAGTCTGTAATGCCTCCTCGAGCAGCGTGTATCATTAAATGTTCATGTGATTGCTCAATAGAGGCGTACCTTTTCACTTTTGCACAAGGCTTCCTCTCTGCAGAGTTATTTTTCTTTACTTCTGCAATTTTTCAAAGACTCCGCTTTAGTTGATTTCTTGATTTGAAAACAGAGATATAACTTATTGGTTCTACTCATGGCTCATAGCAAGAGTTGTTCCATCAATGATTGCTATGAATTCTTTAGGGAGATGTTGATAAAAGAGACTGATCTGGTTGATCTCCGTAACAAGTATCAAATTCCTGATAATCTGGACCTTTTAACATTGGGTTCTGGTCATACTCCGGTGATGCCTCCTAAATGGTTCATCTGTTTGCATAGGGGTATGTTTCAGTCGGGACTCCATTTCCCTGTTCTAGAAGATATCTAGCACATCTACGAATTTCACATAATTATTACATAATATATCCCTCAATTTATATATGTTAGTGTTTCGATTATTATATTTTATATTAATTATTTCGTTTTCATGTATTTGTAGGAATTTGAGCGTAAACGATCAAATCATATTAAGGCGACAAGTTAAGGAACGATCATTAGTCGATTCTAGCGGTGGTACAAAGTAGATGGTCACACATCTAAACCCAAAACCTAAGCCCATAACTTAAATCCAAATCCAATGCTAAGCCCACTCAAACCCTAGACACATTCCCTCAATCACCAAAGATTCTGATTTATTTTTTTCCTTAAATCACTCATTGAACACTCTCTTGAATCTGTCCACATTCATTTTCTCCTAATTCCCTTTAAATACAAAAATTCAATGGATGAGAAAGGGAGGAGGAAGAGAAGGAAAGGAAAAGAATTAGAAAATATCAAAACCTCTTCCTCTCTCAAGGTGATTCTCATCACCCTCCCCATCCATCTTCAGCCACACCACTAAGCTCCGCCTCCACCACAATCAGCCACCCCGCAACAGACCGCCACCGTCACTAATCACCGTGAAACAGGGGCGTGACAACCCTGTTTCACGTTAAAAAACATCACCCGAGCATCTCCCTGCTCCTCTCCCTGTCCATCATCCATCCACCACCATCATCCATCAAACACCATCCCCCGATCACCACCGTCGCAACCAGACAGATCCACCATCACCGCTAGAATCACGAAACAGGCGAGTGACACCCTGTTTCGCGTCAGAGCCCCGCCTCGCCGCCGCCACTGTTCCTCCTCCTCTCTCGACCTCTCTTCGTCTCGAGCTTCTTCCTGACTCCCTCTCTCACGACCACCGTCACGACCCGACCAAGCATCACCGCCACCTCCTCGCGGGACAGCGTTCGCAACCAAAAAAAAACAGGGAGCCCTGTTCCTCGCCCTCCTTCTTGTTTTTACTGTTTTATAACTGTTTCCTCACCCTCTCTCTCTCTTTTGCAGGTTTTGAAGACGATTTGAGGACGAGGAAGGCCGCGAGGAGCGAAGAAAATCACCGCGAGAGCCGCTGTCGCGCTGGAGAAGACGAGCGACACTGTGGTGCTACTGTAGCAGCACTGTAGCTCGGCGGGAAATAACATAATTTTAATTTTTGTTATTTGCACCCCTGGTTTCTCTCTATACTGCCACAGAGCTTGTGTACTTCATTTTATCGGGATTCATGTTCGGACCAACTGCTGAGTACCACCACATCGAGTTTGCGACAAACTAAATGGGTTGTATAAGTTATTGTGATTGATTTTACTGAATTTTGTGCTCAATTACTAATTACAATTTATTTCTGAATGCTTTTGCTTGAAATAATTTGTTAATGTTTAATAGAAACACTATATAATTTAATTGGAATTTAACGATCACATATTCGGTGTAAGCAAGGGATTCTCATCCCTAAAGCTTCTCGTTTTTAAATTCAGTAATTTTGATTAAATAATTTTGCTAACTCACTTGTGAGTCCAAGCCCAAAAAGCCCATCCTTTTATTTTTCTTATTTTTAAATTTATTTTTAGTTTAGTTTTAAAATGCTGTAACCCCATTTTCCATTTAAATTAGTTTAAATTAAATTATAAATTTCAATTGCATCCACTTTCCTCGTGGGATCGACCCGTACTTGCCGTTGTCTACCAGTTAGGCACCGTGCACTTGCGGTTATTACAAGTGGGTTGAATTAACCTATTAATTGCATCAAGTTTTAATTTATTTTTATTTTGCTAAGTTCTTTTTACACTAATTTCGTTTTATTTGTTTGATTTTGCAGAAAACACGCTTCTCGAGGAAATTGGACGATCCTGCAAAAACAACAAGCAAATTTTTATTTTTATTTTTTTTAAATATTTTTTTTGTGAGGAGAGTTTTAATTTTATTTTCACCTCGTTTTACGAGTGTGTGGTGTAATAATTTTTAAATTTTACTGTTTTCCATTTTGTTTAATCACAAAAAAAAAAAAAAAAAAAATTTCTAAGTCAAAAGAAATTATAGGGAAACAATTTTAATTGTACCCAATAATCTCTTGTGATTTAGAAATCCGACTTCTAAGACCAAGACCAGTAAATTTATTTGCATGTGCTTGTGTGTTGAGTGAAACGGATAAAAAGAAGTCGGACATTTTTTTTTGAATTGTGCTAACTTTTTATGCAGATTGGAATACGCACACTGTAAGTATTTCTATCACATGCAATGTATTAGCGACCCGGGTGCTTTGTGTAATTGTGTGATTGGTTGTTTAATTTCTGTAATTGTGGATGCTAAACTTTAGTAATTTATAATAAGCAGACCCAGCTTCTAAATAGAAACTGGTGGGACTTGATATCCCCACCTCATCACTCCAGCTGTGTGCAACCAATAGACAAACATAATTAAAATCAATTAGCAAGTTAGATAGAGCCATCTTTTAGGCACGGTGTTCATAGGACAACCAAGACCAAGGTGAATCCAATAATTTTTGTGTTGACCCAAGCTAAAAGTGACGATGGGTTTAATCATTTAATGAACTCCGAGAGGCCACTTCCACAAGGGTAATTTACCCGGTACGCCGAGTCATAAGTAAGCTACGATCCACAAGAAGAATTGGTGTAACCAACAGTTTTTGGTTAGGAACACAAGCCTCAAGTGTGCATTTAACATCACATCGTTCTCACATCTATTGGCTTACAGAGCGGTAGCACAAGGAAGTACTTAATTGGACCATTGTGACCTCCTTTTCTTGTGCGATAATCCGATTTCTTTGAAACAAAACTCTAGCCTACTGATTTTGAACTTTGCGGTGTAAAGTGTACACTCTTAGGATCAACTTGTAGCACCCATTGCTGTGTCATAAAGATTACATAAGAAATAATTGTCCCCCAAAGATAAAAAAAGATAATTGATCTCAAAAACGTTGATTGCTTAGGAAGACATGTTTCTTGTGCATTTATTGGTTACTGATTGCATGTGAGCCTGTGTATATTTTTAGAGTTAGTGCTTTCGAAAAAAAAAAATGAACACAAGGGATTATCCATCCTATTTTTTCGAGCAAGTCAATTCATTTTATGACATGCGACGACCTGATTATGATCCATATTTAGATTATTACAACCCAAGTCTAGCCTATCATCCTGACTTCTCATGGGCTCATGGTCAGTACCATGAAGACCCTCTAGACACTCCTCAGACTCCTCAAGCTTTCATTCCTGATAATGAGTTAGAGGATATCATGAAAATTTTTATAGAGCGAACAGGAACTATACTCGAACAAAACTCTCAGGCTATCACCGAGCTAATTAGAGTGCAAAATTCTCATGATATCACAGAACTGACAACTATTTATCAACAAAACTCTCGAGCTATCCGGAAACTTGAGATGACTGTGAGTCAGATAGCTGAGTCACTTCCTGAGATAGAGTCAGAAAAATTCCCTAGCCAACCTATTTTCAACCCAAATGGTCAATTTGAAATTAGTGACACATCTGAGCTGGATAGTGATGATGTCCAATTCATTGCTACCTTTAGGAGTGGACAACTGGTTGACAATCAGGTAGAAATGCCTGATATGGGTATCATTGAGTTGTCTAGACAGGTTGCATCCTCATCTCATAAGAAAGCTGATAAAGCCTCATTTATTGATGAACCTGTCGATTCTGAGACACTACAGACATCTCCTTCCCGTGTTGACTCATGCATCCCTAGTGACTCATGCATCGAATCAAACTGTGAACATTCTTTAGAGGCTCCCCTTGATTGTTTAGAGGCTTGTTTCACTCAATTTAATTTAGACTTTGATGTTGATGATTCCATTAGGGAAGTCAATGATTTGTTTGACTCAGTCCCCATTGTGGATCCTAGTTATAAATGAAAGTCTAAAGTGAAGCCTCTTCCACTCAGTGAGTCGAAACTAGCCCCATCAGTGGAGCCACCTGAGCTTGACCCTAAACAATTACCTGACACCCTCAGGTATGCATTTTCAGGTGATGAGTTGTCTAGACCAATATCTCTATATGATTCATGTGATGAGCCTGTACCACCTGATATATCCATCGTCTCATCTACTTGCATCACATTCCCATTTATTAAGGCTACTTTCACCGATCCCTTGTGTTGTAGTGAGGATTTCAGTTTTCACCATCCTGATGTGCAAATTATCCAATCATCCGATTTGGAACCAGACATACGATGTTCCCTTTTTGGAGCACGCAAGGATCATCTGTTGTGTATGACTACTGGTCACTTTTGGAATGTCCTAGTATATTTGGTGCCCCATGTGATTGCTATATTTTGTGGACTGATCCTCAACTGTTCAGGTTGTTGATATACGACCATGGACTAAGTGTTTGTCATGTTCTTCCTCTCCACTATTTGATACACCATTTTTTTAGGAAAAATATTTGTTGGGCTGATGACGGTAAACCAAACGCTCCTAGGAGGCAGCCTAGCTTTAGTTGTGTGTCTCTGCTGTTAGTCTGGATTGATTTTCGAGTACCCTATTTAGTTGTGTTTCACTCATACTCGTTAGCTCCGTAACAGTTTTGACTTACAACTTGCCTTTTTTTTTAGTTTTCTTTGTTTGTGTCGAATCTACAGTTTATCGATTTCTAATGAAAACTCCATGATTGTTATGTTGGTGAGCCTCATTGATGAACGACTTCTTGGAAATTGGTAAAATCTCCACCGCGGTAATACTGTTCTAACCTCCTCTCATGTACTTACTTCATTCATTCGTCAGAATTATTTTGTTAAACATTGAGGACAATGTTTGGATTAGGTTTGGGGGTAGGGTTCATGAGTCGGTGAATTTTTCATTTTTTCGTAGTATTTTCTTTTCTTTTGATAAAAAAAAAATTGTGCTTTTTCTGTCAAGAAAACTTGATCTTTTGCAATTATGAAAATGGATTTTAAATGTTTTATGCTCAAGAAAATGCAAACCAACTTGACATATTGGTATATTGATAAAGACTGAAAGTTTATTAAGATCCTTAAGTTAGATCTAGTTCATAAGATTTTTCAACTCAATTATCTTTGCACCATGAGCCATGTTAGCATAACTTGAAGTTGATGAGTGAATTATATGCTAGAAAACCTTAGAATAAAAGTGGAGACTTAACCCTGAAAGTTTTGAACCTTTCTATTTTTCTGAGGGTTATACATAAACTCTGATTTTTCTTGAGTCTGTATTATCTCGTTGATGATCTCATTATTCTCATTTTTCTGATCAATTGCTTTGGGAATGACATCAAAATTGAATTATTACACTAGAACTTCTTGGCTTATTCAATTGAGATGTCATAATACTGACCCGAACTTAGGAAATGATCTAGGCATTTTTTCTTTAGACCATTAACTAGCCTTTTAACTTACCCATAACATTAACCTTTTTGTAGCCTTTTGAGCCTTAGATTAACTTTTATTTGTTAACCCATTAACCTTTACCCAATTTTTCTGGGAATGTGTACGGATGAATATACTTGGTGTAAAAAGGGCATGAAAGAGCAAAATACGAGATATTTCATAAATCCTCTATGAAAAAAAAAAAAAAAAAAAGCAGAAGAAGAATGTGAATGAGGATAAAGATGTGAGAATGAAGAAAAAAATTGATGGTGCGCAACATTGATTTATTCTTGACAGCCCTAATTGTTCGTATAATGGGTGTATACATTCCTAGAAATTTTTGTTAGAATCCTTTAACCCTCCTTATTAACCATTACCCAAGCCTCATTACAACCCAACAAAGTCCTAGTTGATCTTAGGTAAAGGTTGGTTCTGTAGATGTGGAGATTTAATAACCAAGACCTATGGTGTTTGATTCAACATTCCCAAAAGTAATTGATATTCCTTTCCATGAGATCATGTTCATTCCATTCTTGAAAAGTCCGTTCTTCATATTACTATATGTGAGATGATTGTTTTCCATCATTTACTCTTTTCCTCACATATAAATTGAGTGAAATACCAAATCTCTGAGTGTTTTATTGTGAGTGACATGAGAGGTTTGAAGTCAAAACAAACTTTCAATAGGAGATTTAGTCATTGTTTTACTCTGAAATGAAAAGTTATGTTGACAGTGCTATCCACACACACACATTGAGTTGAAGATGATTATGAATTTTTTCTAACCTTTGGAGAATATTAAATTATTTAGAGATTTGTTAATACACTAAAATGACACTGTTGGTTTCTTGCATTTCTTGAAGTTTTAAAATTAACACTGTTTGACCAAGTTTTGATCGAGACAGTAATGTTTGTGGGTAACATTTCTGAAAACCTTCACGAGACTATAACTCGTCCACTAGAGGTAATCTAGGGGTTTTAAAGCCTTGTTGCACGTTTAAGGTAAGTGCAACCGATGATTCCTGCGAAAGTGAGTTAGGATTTTCTTTTTATTGTTTTGCTCGAGGACTAGCAAAATATAGGTTTGGGGGTATTTGATATTCACATAATTATTACATAATATATCCCTCAATTTATATATGTTAGTGTTTCGATTATTATATTTTATATTAATTATTTCGTTTTCATGTATTTGTAGGAATTTGAGCGTAAACGATCAAATCATATTAAGGCGACAAGTTAAGGAACGATCATTAGTCGATTCTAGCGGTGGTACAAAGTAGATGGTCACACATCTAAACCCAAACCTAAGCCCATAACTTAAATCCAAATCCAATGCTAAGCCCACTCAAACCCTAGACACATTCCCTCAATCACCAAAGATTCTGATTATTTTTTTCCTTAAATCACTCATTGAACACTCTCTTGAATCTGTCCACATTCATTTTCTCCTAATTCCCTTTAAATACAAAAATTCAATGGATGAGAAAGGGAGGAGGAAGAGAAGGAAAGGAAAAGAATTAGAAAATATCAAAACCTCTTCCTCTCTCAAGGTGATTCTCATCACCCTCCCCATCCATCTTCAGCCACACCACTAAGCTCCGCCTCCACCACAATCAGCCACCCCGCAACAGACCGCCACCGTCACTAATCACCGTGAAACAGGGGCGTGACAACCCTGTTTCACGTTAAAAACATCACCCGAGCATCTCCCTGCTCCTCTCCCTGTCCATCATCCATCCACCACCATCATCCATCAAACACCATCCCCCGATCACCACCGTCGCAACCAGACAGATCCACCATCACCGCTAGAATCACGAAACAGGCGAGTGACACCCTGTTTCGCGTCAGAGCCCCGCCTCGCCGCCGCCACTGTTCCTCCTCCTCTCTCGACCTCTCTTCGTCTCGAGCTTCTTCCTGACTCCCTCTCTCACGACCACCGTCACGACCCGACCAAGCATCACCGCCACCTCCTCGCGGGACAGCGTTCGCAACCAAAAAAAAACAGGGAGCCCTGTTCCTCGCCCTCCTTCTTGTTTTTACTGTTTTATAACTGTTTCCTCACCCTCTCTCTCTCTTTTGCAGGTTCTGAAGACGATTTGAGGACGAGGAAGGCCGCGAGGAGCGAAGAAAATCACCGCGAGAGCCGCTGTCGCGCTGGAGAAGACGAGCGACACTGTGGTGCTACTATAGCAGCACTGTAGCTCGGCGGGAAATAACAGAATTTTAATTTTTGTTATTTGCACCCCTGGTTTCTCTCTATACTGCCACAGAGCTTGTGTACTTCATTTTATCGGGATTCGTGTTCGGACCAACTGCTGAGTACCACCACATCGAGTTTGCGACAAACTAAATGGGTTGTATAAGTTATTGTGATTGATTTTACTGAATTCTGTGCTCAATTACTAATTACAATTTATTTCTGAATGCTTTTGCTTGAAATAATTTGTTAATGTTTAATAGAAACACTATATAATTTAATTGGAATTTAACGATCACATATTCGGTGTAAGCAAGGGATTCTCATCCCTAAAGCTTCTCGTTTTTAAATTCAGTAATTTTGATTAAATAATTTTGCTAACTCACTTGTGAGTCCAAGCCCACAAAGCCCATCCTTTTATTTTTCTTATTTTTAAATTTATTTTTAGTTTAGTTTTAAAATGCTGTAACCCCATTTTCCATTTAAATTAGTTTAAATTAAATTATAAATTTCAATTGCATCCACTTTCCTCGTGGGATCGACCCGTACTTTCCGTTGTCTACCAGTTAGGCACCGTGCACTTGCGGTTATTACAAGTGGGTTGAATTAACCTATTAATTTAGGTTAGTTAAATCCGCATCAGTAATCTGTGTTGCCAAATAGTCGTTGCCTTTGGAAAAGTTGCTCCCTCCCCCCCCCCCTCCCTCTAAAAAAGTAAAAAAGTAAAAAATACCTCACCCCATATTTGATTAAAAAAAAATTTCAGTATTGACCTTCTCTTTGAACTTGAACCTTCAACCTCCACTTTTCTTGAACCTGTACAACCATTACCATTTTCAATTGAATTAAACCCACCATCATCACCACTTTCAATTAGCTAACTAACCAAGACCTTGAATCAAACTAGTATTTTATTCATCTCAAATTTGAGGTGTTCACCTTCAATTGAATCAATTAGCAAACCCGCATTCAATAGTTACAAGTTACAAATTCATTATAAGTTGTTTTCATGAATGATACTAACTAGGGGTAACACAAATATTTTATATAACAATTGGGGGCAAGGGTATGCTTAATATTATGGTTATGTTTATTTTCAGTACTTTTGCAATATCCTATGTCAATTATGTGATGACAACACAAGGTATTGGTGGGTTATTTGGGTTTTGATTAAAGTGAAGTTGGGGATGGATTCTGATTTGAGGTTAGTTAAACTAAAATTGGACGTTTTCAATGGGTTTGATTTATTCAATTGAAGGTGACCACGACGGTCTATCTAAATCGATTAAACATGTTGGTAGCTATGTTGTCCTAAGTGATAGGCAAGGCAAGGATAACGACCTGACCTAGGTGGCCTAGGCACATGACAACTTTTTTGTATATACGTTTTTAGTGATTGATGGTTCATAAAGTTTTTTGTCTTTTTTTTAAGTGGATTTGTGGGAGAAAAATCAATGTTGGTCTTTGGGCTATTTTTTCATTAAAACCTTCATATTGGCTTTGTGAGCGATTTAAAAAAAAATCCAACTCTTTCCTCTTTATCTCTTATTTTATCTCTCCAAAAAACATCAAGTCAACAACAATTTCTTTATCTCTCTTTTTTTTTGGTCAAAGATAGTAGAACCACACATTCTTTGGCCTCGAATGATGTTGTAACCATGAGTCTAAAAAATTAAATAAATGAAAAACTCAGTTGTTGTCTAAGGTGATAGACTATGCGACCACCTGAGACAACAAATAAAACCTTTTAACTTGAAAAAGCGAGGTAGTACTTGTCTTGAACACCTGCCTAGTGTGCCTAGGCTCCACCCGAGACAACATAGGTTGGTGGTCGGGGTGATGGTGGCTTTGGAGGTGGTTGTGGGATAGGTGGGGGTTCCATCGGAGGTGTGGATGGAGGAAGGTCATGGAGGTGAGGGTGCATGGTGGCGGTGCACTACACCAAATTTCCCCATCAGCAACGGTTTGGAATCGTGGGGGTAACCGATGGCCATGGCTAAGAGGCGTGGGCTGTAGAGGTGTCACGAAATCATCCGTGACGGCTATAAACCGTGGCTAAAATTTTAGCAACGATTTTATGTTCAGGACGGTCGATGATTTAGCCACGACCTTTATTACTTATCAAAAAATGACTTACAAATGCTACGGGGGTACATTACGACGTTACCCGTATTAAAACCAAAACAATAGAAAAAACCTGTCCTTAAAACAATTGCCACGACAAAGACAGAACTTAAAACATCAAAAAGACTTGAGGCCAAAACAAATGACCCAACCAGAATGCGCGTAAATCTGCCCAAGCAGCCAACACACGCTGAAACACCAATGCCATCTGAATAATCACCTTGAAAAACAGCCAACAGGACGCTACATCGTACCCTCGCGAACTGTGTTTCGCAGCAGCATGCAGTAAGCATCCCTTGCATCCACCATCTCGACGCTGGGCACAACAACAACATCTCCTCAACAGGCCGCAACATCTCAGTAGGCCGCAGAAAACCATCAGTCCGCAACATCTCAGCTCCCAGCATACACTCTGTTTTGCAACAGAGTGTTCCAGCCAACAACCTGTTGGATGGGGTAATAGAGTGTAGGTGCGCTGCAAGCCTGCTCGACGTGCATCCTCGCTCCTGCATAAAAAACAACAGCATTCTATACACCGGAGAAATGCACAGCTCCAGTGCGAACCACGCACTTGCAGTCAAGCAAGTATAGCAGGCTGAGTGCATGCACTCATTGTGATTCCTGCAACTGCCTCTCCTACAATGCCTCAGCAGTCCATGACAGGTATGGAATAATGATGCTTGAAGAATTCATGATAATTTTCCAAAGAGAAACAGTTAAAAAAATTTGATGAAGACTTCAAGGATAAGGGAAAGCAAGATGCACATGCATTTGGAACAGTTTAACTGCATCTAAAGTTTTTAGAGTGTCAGAATTTCATACCTTGATTCCAAGAATAAGGATTCAGATAAAGGTTCTTCCCATCAGGCTTAACATGAAAAGGGCCGACTTCCTCTGCTACCCCATGGAGAATAAATTTAAAGCCTTGTAGGTTTAGCTTTGATATGCTGCATCAGAATATCCTAGTTCTTAAATAAACATGATTTAACATGGAGAATCAATTATGGCTATTTACAAAGAATTACATACACAAAGAAAACAGTGATAATCGGATCAAATCAGGAAGAGCATATGTATAATTTTTAACAGTTTTAGAAATGGGAGTGTGTTAAGTGTATGTAGCAGACCTTGAGGAGTTCAGAGGGACGAAAGCCACCCATCTACAGGAAACAACGCTTGGCTGGAGTTATCCACATACCGGTGATGTTATGGAAGATGTCGGACTTTGCTGTAATGCCATTAAGACGAAATATCTCATCGTAATGGGCTAAATGTCAATCCAGTATCAATCTGAGATCACCATCAGATAGGTGTGCTTGTAATGCTGTCCGGAGCTCTGAAAACTACAACATTACAAGTACAAAATAACAAAAACATCACCATCCTACAACTCTGAGACAGACACATCTCTGTGGTACCAGTTTAACTGTGCCATATCTTTTTTCTGAAGCAAATTATGCATCCATATTAATTTCATTTTATATCAAAGGTTGTTCAATATCAAGTACTATAAATAAGCACTTTGCTAATGAGTGATCTATTTTTAATTCTTGTTTATTCAACTGATTTGCTATGCACATGATCAGAAAGGAGTGCAGTGCAACAAAACTTGCCTGAACATATTAGACTATAAGCATTTTTAAAAACAAATAAGCCTTAGCTAATATAATAAATCTTTTTATTACTTTGATTGTTTCTCTAATATGTACACATTTCATTAAAAAAAAAATTGGACACATTAATTTGTCACTTATGAGAGGATTGGCTTCATAATATTAGCACACGCATTGATGAGCAAGCTAAAACACACATATCAGTCTACACAATCCCATGTGTTCAAAAGTAAGATGACGTGACCCCAAGCAGCAGAATAACAACGTGAATTTTCATATGTTGAAATCTTGAAGATAACTAACCTTGTTCTTGGTGGGCATATAAAAGGGTTCAAAAACACAAGAAAATGGGGTATCCAAGCTGCACACTCTAGCAACGCGGGCTTCAAGTTACAAATTCACCATAGATTTAGATGTTTAACAAAACATATAAATAGTAGAGACATTGACAATACTATCCAGAGCATTACCCCGAACTCCACCTCTAAATTATTGCCACTTTAATCTTTAAAGGCTATAGTTTTGTCTTCAAAATTACTCAAAGATAAGGTAGACCATGCCTCTGATGGAAAACAAGTTAGTTTGAGCAGTGTTGTACATTTGTATTGTAACCAAAAGAAAGAACTTACCCTCAAGAAGCAGCGTTCAGCAATAGAAGCAAAGATTTCGGCTCCAAAACCTCCAGTCACTGGAGCTTCATGACTAACCTAACAATTGGACATAGGGAGGTTTGGTTAAAATTCAAGAACTACAATTAGAAAAAATATTGTAGAGAAAAAATTCACTCACAAGTAGCTTTCCCGTTTTTCTGACGGAGGCTTCTACTGTTTCTTTGTCCCAAGGGATCAAGGTTTTTAAGTCTATCAGTTCACAAAATATTCCATCCTGCAAAACCACAAATATCAAAAGAAAATCTAATCATTCAGTGGGGATAAACGAAGACTTATATCTTTAAAAACAGTCTGTTCTGGGTCGTACTCAATCAGATGATGAGCATACATTTTCAGCATCCTTACATGCCTTTTCCATGGGAGCAAGTTGAGCTCCCCATCCGACAAGTGTTATGTCACTGCCTTAACGAATCACCTGATAAAATATAACACGTAATTACTACCTAGCATCAACAATAATTATTCCAATGAGTAAATTTCAGAAAAGACATACCTCTGCCTCCGACAAAGGCAACATGTAATCATTCTCAGGAACATCTTCTACTGTTAAGCGGTAAAGCCACTGAAAATCCAAATTACCAACTATGAATTCTTGTGTGCAACCAAAATATAAGAGTAAATCATCCAGTACCTTTGGCTCAAAGAAGAGGGTAGGATTTGGGTCACGTATGCATGACAATAGTAGTCCTTTTGCTTGTTGTGGACTTCGAGGAATGACCACCTATCCAAGAAATTTTAGTGGGTTACATTTACACCTTGGATTCATATTGGCGGACATAAGATGAATAAAATTGGCTAATCAAGGAAAAATACTTTTTTTGACACTTGGAATGGGAGGAAAAATGTTACTTTGATACATTCCAGAGCAGTGTTTGATGAGAGAACAAGGTAATACAAACAAGAAGTAAATAAATAATTGCCACATCCAAAGTGATACAAAGGGGTCTCATATCGAGTGATGGAAAACACCCAAAACTTGTTCCTTCTCACAAAGCATTTAGAGTTCGTGATTTGTGAGTTTGAATCCATATCTTTTCCTCTTATAACCATTGAGTTAGAGACAGAGCCTGAACATGCAGACAAGAATGCAGGGAATGAAGAGAACAAACCTTGATACCTTGAACATGACAAAAGAAAGACTCTGGAGATTGAGAGTGATAATGCCCACCATGGCCTACAGCTCCATAAGGTGATATTATCGTCAAACCTGAACAACACATTTAGCTTATCACCATGAGAATATAAAAAGAAACCAAAATGTTGTAGACAGAAGTTGAACCTCCACAATTGAATTGATTCCCACTACGATATTTGAATTTGGCGGCTTCATTGACAATCTATAATGACAACAACAACAGCAAATCAAGAAAAGACTTCAGTAAGAAATTTTGTAATACTACATAGTAAGTTTAAGTGCAAAAACAGTAGGCTTGCCTGATCAAAAGCAGGAAAAATATAATCCGCAAATTGAATATCTGCAATAGGTCGGTTCCCGTGTCTCATTAAGTAAACCCAATGATGTAAATCAGTGTAAAGGAAAAAAGTGAAATGCACTTGAGATGGAACAATAATAACATATAATCAGAAAGTTGAAACACACCATTGCTGCTAAACCGATACCGAATCCGACCAACCCTGCAAAACATAAAACTTCTTACATGAAACTTATATGTAATATGTATGGGTTGGAGATCAACAGAAGGAAGCACATATTTCCGGAGTGTGTGCCATAGCATAAAACATACTACTAAAGTCACTGAAGAGTGTGATAGGAACTAACCTTTTTAAGGTGGTATTTCTGCAGGAAATGAAGATACCAAGCAATTCAAGGCTGAATGACTCCGTCAGAGTTGTGATTCTTGGAAGCAACAGAACTTGCAAGACACAATCAAGATGAAATTCAGCTACAAGAATCTGATAGTCATTGAAGATTGCTTGAGAAAGAAAAGAAATTTGTATAGAATGAATTGTGAGATTACAATGAAGAAAAATGAAATGTAACGGGCATATTTCGAGATTGCCAATCTCCTAGGAGCAAAGCTCACTGTACAATGATTTTCTTACAGAATGAATGCCCTTATTTCTTTTGCTAACTCTTATTTATAGCAATCAGAATTAACATTGACTAACAGTGGATCTAACAGAACATTCTCTAATTAACAGAGCACCTAACAGAATGTCTTTACAGACTAACAGAGCACCTAACAGAAATGTCTTTACAAACTGCCACAAAATTCCTTTACAGACTGTTATAACAAAATAACGGAGCACCCAATTCACTTCTCTGTTTGATATTTCCTCCTTGTATATGTACACTTGATGTGAGGCTGAGTCCTAACAGCCTTGCATTTGGAAAGACAATTACTAACAGTAAATTTATACAACGTTACTTACCATTCCAACGTTATCTGCATCCACGATATGACCATTAACGGTGCCTGTGGCTTAGACTGTTATGCCTTGTATTGTTATCCATTTTTAAAAAAAAATTGTGTCTCATTGAAAACATTTTTTAGGTCTTGCTTTCCAAACATATATATCTTCGAGCTCAGTTTGTTTCTTAAAAGATGTCTCTTTCATCCTACTAGCTTTTAGATGATCAAATCGTTCAACTTCCACCTCAGCCTAACAAGAAGAAAATGTTGGTACAAGTAAAACAGGCTAAACTGCTGAATCTAATCCAATATAGTAGTATGTACGTATAAACAGTAGACTCAATTGTCTAACCTATTCAATCAATTCAAGAGCAAGGGCCCCAGGGATGGTGACTTCATCCACTCGAGCTGAGACGCTAGGTTTTTGAGTGAGCAAATAAATATCAATTAAGAAGCAATCAAAATAAAAAAAACTTAGAGATCTATCATTCTCTCACATCTAATATCTATGAATTGCATCATCTCGCTTGACTAACGATACATCTTTGTCCTTAAACTGAGAGGTATGATTAGTCTGGAAATTGCCTGTAAAAGAGTAATATTCCTTCCAGTAAGCCAACTAAGAGTTTATAGCTTTCATATTGATAACAAAACAAAATAAGTTGTATAAAACTACAACAAAATTTTTTGTTTCTCATTGTAAAGCTAGATAGAAATTGGCTTTGTGCTACGTTAAAATGCCCAACAAGCTCCCTTGATGTATTTAACATGTTCTATATCATTGGATATGTGGTTCAGCAAATAAGTGCAAATAATCATAAACTTTGCATAATTGCATCCCAATAACATAAACAAGTGAAATGAAGATGAAAGTTGGATTCATGAATCAAAACATAAAAATGATGCAAGTCTTCTATACAAAACTTATTGATGACAAATAAGACGACGGTAACTTATTAACACCAATAATAATGCAGTAAAGATAAAAGAAATAAACAATTGCTGAAAGAGGACCTGCTGCAGTTGAACCTCCATTGTCCAGAACCTTCACTGGGACCATAGTGGTAATAGGTTGCACAACCTGTTCAGGCATGAAGTTAATTTTTTAATAAACCAAATGAACTGTTAACAGAGATACAAGACTCCAAATATGGCCCATTTGACCGTGCTATTATTTGGGAATTTCTTTCTCTGTTGTCTCTAAAATAAAAAGTGTGTTTCTAGTTTCTAATTGCTCTCTGACTCTCTCCTTATAGGCAAATAGAATGGAAAGTAAACCACATCATCATGCACAACAAAAATGATGTTCTTTCTGTTTTGACAGTGAACAATATGCATTAAAATTCTAAGTCACTAGCATACACAAAATTATCAAATTGATAAACATTTAGGAATTAGGATTAAGAGTGAGATTGAACACATTCAATAAAACATTCAACTATGAACAAAGATCTACTATTAGAGAAGCTTTCAGCCCTCGTTCCAACTAAATACTAATTTTTCAAAATGGTAGAAAATAAACGAAAGTTTTGACATATTGAACAAAAAAGGTACATAATTGAGATAAAATGAGTAGAGATTTGTACCTAAGATTAGCATAACCTCCAATTGCATACATAATTGAAGCATTTTATCAAACAACTAGTGTTCACTTGAAATTGTTCCATATCTTTCAAACTCTTTCATCAAGGGATAGATTAATTGAAGCATTTTATCAAACAACTCGTGTTCAAGTCAAATTGTTCCATATCGTTCAAACTTTTTCATAAGGGATAGATTTTCACATATTTATTCTCAATGTTAGTAATTCTCGCTGTTAATGATCTTTCCTACTCGAAGTAGAAGGTTTTCCTCTAAATCTTCAAAGCAAGATGAATTAAAGAAGATGAGAGTTCATTGATACATTTAACTTGGAAAATCGATGAACTCAAAGAAAAATTTGTATCTGAAATGAAGCACAAAAGACCTAGAAATAAAATAGCGATCAATGAAGCTCACTAAACCTCCTTTAGATTATCTTCTAGGTCTTCGATTTGATTTCTTTCAAAGAAATCTCCATAGGTAAAACAAAAAGAACATATGTCACGGGATGTAACCAATAAGAAGAAAAAAAAAATAAGAAGAAGAAATCAACAAAGAGATCTAAAGAATAAGGAGATCTTACCTTCTCAAACTTTGTTCTTTTTCTTCTTCTTCTGTCGTCCTCTCCTTCTTTCATTTTTTTTTCTCTGCTTCGAGAATCAGTGATTGTGAAGAAGAGGTGTGGAGAGAGTCTGTTTTTCCCCAATTTTTTTGCCAAAGCGCGAAACTGCTCCTCCAAAGCGCGAAACTATTTTGGCCAAATAGCGAAAGTGAAAAACAATTTAGCTACGATTTTAAACTGTTGACAGTTTTAGCCACGGTTATAAACCATGGCTACCCTTTTGGTGTAGTGTTTTTTGGCCACGATTTTAAACCGTTGACCGTTATAGCCACAGTTTTTAGCCATGGCAATTAAACCAATGGCTTAGAGCCATGGCCACCTCCTCGTAGCTAAACAAGCCTTTTGGTGTAGTGGTGGTATTTTTTGTTGGTGGTTCATTTTGAAAGTGGGGAGAGGTTGAAGAAGATGGATGAGCTTTTGATGTTGTCGAGATGTGCGGTGCCATCTTGAGATATCACGTAGTTATCATGAAGTATTGGTAGTAATGTCATTAACAACATATGTGGTGAGCCATGTGCTAATTGGGGGGGGGGGGTCAAACTTAACGGTCATAACTGAGATACCACAAGTAACTGGAAATTGGGGTGGGTATCTTATTATTATTATTATTATTATTATTATTATTATTATTATTATTATTATTATTATTATTATTATTATTATTATTATTATTATTATTATTATTATTATTATTATTATTATTATTATTATTCCAAATCTTCACTGACATTGACAAAGATGACATCTATTTGCATCGATACAAAGCCTTGGAGTGACATGGAGAAACATTTGGGATGTAACTAGGGAAGTGGTCTTCCATGAGCGTATTTATTGATTATAATTGGGAGAAGTTATTCCATATGTAATTGCTCATGATGTATTTTCTGCCATGTCTCATTGTGACTATTTTTAATCAATATGTCTTATTGATAAAAATAATAATAATTGATGATAAACCAAACTGTCGTTTAATCAGCGTCGTACGCATGTCATGATAATCTTGTCAGCAGAGCGAAGTGGGCCTGATTGCCCACCCAATCTGGCCAAGCCCAGACAACACTAAGCCCATATTGGTAGAATCCAAAAGATTGGATCCAAATTGCAGCGCCTTACTAAGCCAACACGTCACATGGTCAAGCCCAATACCCGTAAAGCCTAATTAGGCAAGTATCTAGGGGATCGACCTAAAACGAGTAGGCCAATAGTACATTGGGTTTGACTAGGAAACAAACACAGGAATATAAGTCGTGTATGGAAACTTCCTTGCATGGACAACACTCCAAAAAGGAAATCTCTCTCACAAATCTAGGAGCACAAGTCGTATAGGAAAACTCTCCTACATGGACGACTCTCAACTAGGGAATGATCTCCAGCAATATATCATTCCCTGAACTACGCCTCCAAAGGCCTAGCCAGACAAGGACCCTCGCATTATAAATAAGACACATGATTGATAAGCAAAGGTACGCTATAAACTCAATTTACAGCTTTAAGCCTTTCTCAAGCCTTGTCTAATTTTAGCATCAGAGTGCCATCGTCCACCACAACGGTGGTCCTTGGTTCATGTGTGTTCCCTGTGCAGGTCATAGTCAAGGTCAAGGTGAGCATGATTCGACTACATCAGTTTGGCATCGTCCGTGAGGAATGGCGAAGTTCCTTGAAAAATAGTGATATCACCCTTCCTCACAGTCCAAAGAGATGGTGACTACGAGATCTCGCAACAATGGAGACATCCTTGAGATCTTGAACACTCTTATTGGAGGAGCGCTGCCAATTTCGACTTGTCCGGCACCATGGAGGAACAAATCAGACTCTCACGCCGATAACAGCCACGGCGGACCTCAGGGTGGATCTACTGTTAATCCAGATGCAACAAATTGCATGAGCGGTAGAGATGCTCACTCAACAAAACCCTCCACCAGCAAAAGGAGACCGAGAGCAGCGAAGATCCCCATCCCCGGAAGACACTAGAAACACGTTCAGAAAAGTCGCGCTGCTCTTGAAAGCTCTCAGTGGATCAGAGGCGGAGGTGCAACCAATGAAGACTCGGCCTCTAGGGTCGGCAAACCCGCCTCGTAGAACCCCCTTCCAGCTAGGAGCCACAAGTCCTGACATGCTATCCAACCTCACCAATCCTTGTTCATAGATCACATCATGAACGAGCCATTGTCGAATAAATTCACTCCGCCAAAGCTGGAGTTTTACGATGGGACAACAGACCCGTCTGATCACCACTTCCAATATCTAATGGCGCTCAAGGAAGGATCCAAAGTAGTAATTTGCCGGTCATTCCCTACCATCCTGAAGAAGTCAGCGTTGATCTGGTTCCACAACCTCCCTCCGAGGTCCATAGACTCATTCCGCATACTGGCGACCGCGTTCTTCACATGCTTCGTCGACAACCAACAAATCAAGAAGGGCTCGCATTATCTGCTTACCCTCAAACAGAAGCCAAACGAGAAATTAAGGGAATACGTCACATGCTTCGACGATGAGTTGACTCTCATTGATAGCTGCAGTAATGACATCATGGTCTAAAGAGTGGCAAGTTCTATGATTTTCGCACTCTGGAGCCTCCAACCGATACGGTAGACTTATTGAAGAGTGCCCATAAATACATCACTCTTGATGAGATGTTTTCGCAAAGAAGGAGGTAGAGTTTGAAAAGAAACCCTTTGGTTCTATAGACAAGAAGGAGGGGAAGAAACAGGATGACGATGAAAGAAAGAGGAATCGCAATGACAGCAAGCCCAACCCTAACCGCGCAAGGCAAGATAAGGCATCCAACTTCATCAGGTCTAAATCCATCACTCCCCTCAACTTCAGTCTGTCCGACATCCTCAACTCCATCAAGAATTGGGGAGAGCTGAAGTGGCTCGCTAAACAACGAGGAGACCCTCTCAACGGGATAACATCAAATATTGCTCCTTTCACAAGGAAAACTACCATGACACTGTGGAATGCAAAAGTCTCAGGAGTAAGATAGAGTACTGAATCCAGAAGTGGAAGCTCAAGGAGTTCCTGAGCTCGTAAAAAGGCAGGACCGGGCAAAAGAAATTGAAGATGTCGTTAAGGAAATAGATAAAGAAGCTCCTGGCATCATATACGTGTTTCATGGAGTCGGCTTCGAAGGCGAGTAGTCAAATAGGTCCCGCAAGAGGACACTTCTTGAAATGCGAACACATCCCTCTTGCCAAGACAGACAAATGCAATATGTACGTATTCAGAGCCCAATCCCACCACTGATGTTCATGGACCAGGACCTCCAAAGCGATCATTCTCCTCACAATGACACATTGGTTATCTCGGTCCTCGCTTCAAAGTGGAAAGTGAAAGGGCCTTTGTGGACACGGGAAACTCTCTAAACGTCTTGTTTCTCAACACGTTCCGCAATAAGCAACTCAAGAGGGAGAACTTAACACCCGCCATTCATCCCATGGTCGGGTTCAACGGGAAAAATGCTTCCCCATTGGGAAAATCATCCTAATGGTTGTGGCAGGAGTGCCATAATTACAAAAGTACCTTTTCCCAGAGTTCATGGTGGTCAATGCTCCGTTCACCCACACGAAGTCCACTTTTCAATAAATTTGCTAGCATGGGTGGAACATGATGCTTTGCCAAAGGAACTACACAGTCTGAGCTAGGACCATGCACGTATCTTTCAGAGCCAAATAGCTTAGTCCCGGCTTAGAATCAAACTATTTTATTATTTTGATTTCTTTTGTTTTATTTTTGTTTCCCTTTTTTCAGTTTAGAAGATTTTTTCACACAAGCCTATATGATACAGACTCATTCAAGGAATAAAATAGACTTTATTGATTACTAAGAAAGTTGTTACAAAGCTTGCCCGACTGGCTGATACATCAGTTTATACACTACAAGTATCTAAGTCCGACGCAAGTACGGATCCGCTGAAACACATGTCAAGAATTCGCTCCACCAATGTATTTTCATAAGATGATTCGAAAGTGAAGGCAAAAGTATCTAGGGTAGTCTACGAGCTAGAGGTACACACTTGATTCTCTGCTCCGCCTCACAGAGATGATTTGAAAGTGGCAGTAAAGACACTCGAATCAGACCGCAGACACTTTGCTCCACTAATCTACCTTGCGACGAGGATTCAATAGGAAAACAAAAGAAGCCAGATGAGGATGTCTCACAAACATGTAATGTTGGGGGTGATGCAGAGTTAGCACCCCAGGACTGCAAGTCACGTCAATCAGAGCTTCACTCTGCCTATCTGTCTTCTAGTTATGGCATCACATGTGAAGCCTAGTAGATACAGTAGGAACAACCACCCAAGGTTGGATGCGAGTGTTATCTCTGAGATTGAACAGCGTGAGACGCCATTGGAGCACCGAAAGATGGAAGACAAACTTGACCGTTGGGGGGTAGTCTGTAAATCTTCTTTGCAATGTGAGAAAAAATTAGAAGGTCTCATGGAACCAATTGGATGCTCACCCAAACTAGGTGGCACCACATAATAGAAGGTTTGTCAAGGCAGATCACTGCAAATGTTAGAACATTTGAAGATTCCAACAACAAAGATCTTTCTTAGCCTTTGGAGAACCCAAAGCATATTTTCTAAAAAGATGCATTTCAAGAACATTCTCTATAACACTCATAAAAATGCTTGAAATGGTGCATATCAGCCTATATATAGGCGTGACCATTCGCAAAACAAAATCAATCAATAATTATGTCAGCATTAAATATCGTACGGGAAACAGGGGGCGACGGTTCTAATTGCAACTACGTGAGTCCATATTCATTGAAGTAATGGCACTGCACACCACCCTGCTAATTGGAGAAAGTCACCGGTACTGAACCGTCTCATAATCTACGTCGTACACCTGGCACGCTGATCTTACGACTAGGCTCTACCAACCAATGGGCCCAAGCAAATATCTCACCAGATCCGGCCTAGTACACACAGAGACACAAACAGAAAAGGCCTTAAGTGCCCATGAAATGCAGAGCATGCCTACAGTGATATTATCAATAAATCCAAGGTACCCGTTCTATTAAGATTCTGCCACCATTTATTAAACATGCATAAACCCAGTCCGGTCAACCTATAGCGATCCGATTCCAGAATCAGATTTATTGGTCTGACCTTCGTGTTGAACTATTAAGCGAATTAAGTAAGTTAGGACACCCAAGTCAGACTTACATGCCCAAGTCCAAGCGAAGGCCTAACTTGACCAAAGATTAGTCAGTTCCAATTGATGACGATGGCTTCTGGTCCACTCTAACGTCTAGTCAGCCAAAAGCGGATGACGATGGCTTATAAAATGAGAGCTTAGTCAACGTTTTAATGCCTAATCAAGATGACTTGCCAGGGATCATTGTCCAGCTATAGACAATGTTCACTGAACCCGATCAAAGCTTAGTCAGTTTCGACTCATGACGATGGCTTACGATCCTCTCTAACGCCTAATCCACCAAAAGCGGATGACGATGGCTTAGAAAGCGGGATTTTAGTAAGCGCTCTAATTCCTGATCAGATGGCTTGTAATGAATCATTGTCCAACTACAAACATTGATTGCCGATCCCGATCAAAGCTTAGTCAGTTTTGACTAATGACGATGGCTTCTGATCTACTCTAAGACTGTAGCTCACTGAGAGTGGATGAATATGTCTTAGAAAGTGGGAGCCTAGTCAGCGCTCCAATGCTTGATAGAGATGGCTTGCTAGGGATCATTGTCCAACTATAGATAATGATCGCCGCACTCGACCAAAGTTTAGTCAGTGACAACTGATGACGATAATTTTTCATCCTCTCTAATGTCTAGTTCGCCGATCGCGGATGTCGATAGCTTAGAACATGAGACAACTGATGATGATAATTTCTGATTCACTCTAATATCAAGTTCGCCGATCGCGGATGTCGATAGTCAGCGCTCTCGACATCCGACCATGATGGATTGCTAGGTATCTTTGCCGAACTACGGACAACGATCGCCAAACCTTACTGCTCTAAGACCGTAACCCACCAAGCGCGGATGAAGATGGGTTAGAAAGTGGGAGTCTAATCAGCGTTCTTAACGCCTGATCACGATGACTTGTCAGACATCATTATCCAACCATAGACAATGATCGCCGAACCCTACAAAAGCTTAGTTTGATTGATGACGATAGCTTTTGGTCTGCTCTAAGACCATAGCCCGCCAAGCGCGGGTGAAAATGACTTAGAAAGTGGGAGTCTAATCAACGTTCTCAATGCCTGATCAAGATGACTTGCTAGGGATCATTGTCCAACCACAGACAATGATCGCCAAACCCTACCAAAGTTTAGTCAGCCCCGAATGATGATAATAACTTCTGGTTCCTCTAATAGCCTAGTCCGTCAAAAGTGGGTAGAGACAATTTGAAAGCCCAGTCAGAGCTTAGGAAGCTTAACTTGGACGACTCGCAAGGACCACTGTCTGATCACTTACATCAGTTCACACGCATGACCACAGTCTGACCAGTTCTCTTATAGAAACAACGACAACTGCTGGTCTAATCTATAGCCTGGTTCGCATATGAAGAAACTCAAATATGAGTAATGGCCTAGTCCAAATAATTTATCACCAACAAAGGTTATCCCCTTGCATGGAGTTTATCCAACTTACAAAACTTGGCTGATACAACTACTTGATTTCTGAAGAGTACAGACCAGGATGGTCTGAATTGTTTAACATAAGCGGTTAGAACTCCCATCCGCAAATCAATCATACGACTTTCTAACTTTGCAAAACCTCTTGTCTAAAAGCTAATACTGGGATAAGACAAAACAAAAAAAGCCAGCAAAAAAGTCAAAGAATACGCAAGTACATAATGTTACTCAACATATTATCTCTCATTGATAAGCCAAAATTATTGAGTTCACTCCTCGTCAGGAGGAAGTTCAAATACAACAGAGCTAGATTTGGTAGTAGAAGAAGCAAGGGATGCATCTGCACGTGCTACCACTCAGACACTTTGATCTTGATCACCCCTTTCTTCTGATTGATCGGAGGCTTTTTCCAAACTCTGCAAAAGACACTTCTTTGTAGTAGGAGAGGTCCCAATCAGGATGCTCCTCCTTTATCAGCTACAACAGCTCCGTTCTTCCGTGCACGACTCTGCTAAACTCGAGCATGCTCTGAGCCTTAAGAAGCTTCTCCTCACACACTCTTGACTCAACGAGCTCTCACTCCAACTGTTTTAACTTTTCCAACAACATATCAGTTTTAGACTGCTTGACACCTAAGATGTCCTTGAAAACACTTAGTCGATTCGGTGCCAGAAAGAGGTGCTCTTCTGTTGTCCTCACACTTTTGGCATTGAAGTCAGCATAAGCCTCTAGCTATTGACATCGGACAATCCACTTGGACTCCTTCTTGGCCTTCTCTACATTCAAAACTAGTATCTCGGCCTACACTTTAACAGTAGTCTCCTGAGCGAACTGTAAGTCATGATGGACAAGGTTCAAGTCTTCATCAAACCTGTCCCTCGCGAACACTGCCTTAGCCAAATCGGACTCAAGCGTTTCCAAGCAAATCCTCTGAGCCTTCGATCTTGTCTGCCAGACCTCCAGATCAATGGTCGATTGGGCATGCCCTCCTTCCTTAAGTTGTTTCTTTAGTGATTCAATTTCACAGAGAGCATCAAAATGCGACTTCTGCAAATTTGCAAAGACTCGCTCTATGGTATACACTCTCTCAC
The DNA here is from genome assembly GCA_003290165.1 of Berberis thunbergii. Lineage (NCBI taxonomy): Eukaryota > Viridiplantae > Streptophyta > Magnoliopsida > Ranunculales > Berberidaceae > Berberis > Berberis thunbergii. The sequence continues at coordinate 94,783 of QNQO01001799.1, forward strand.
GAGCAGCCTCAATCTTCATCCCAACAATGACAACTTGGTTTAGATATGACATCCCTAGCATGAAATATTTATACCTCTTGTCCATACGCTCTCCCAGCGTATCACTTGCTGGCATCGAACACAATTTGCCAACCAGTCATTCCACTTACTAATATGCTTCTTGGAGGCTTAAGAAATATCAACCTCCTGGTGCCAGACTTGGTTGCTCATCTGTAACACATCTAGAGCGAATAGGCTGATCCACGCATCCGGATGGAGGTCCTTTGGGACCAAATTTACTCTAGCATCACCCTTCACTATCTTCATTATATCAGGGCCCTCATCCATCTCTTTCCCCTTGCTCACAACGATCAACTCTCTTCTACGAACTAACTTAACAGCAGTTACAGATAAGAAGGAGGTGAGTTATCTCTCAGACCCGTCGTGACCTCAATGTCAGGTCGAGATAAAGACAGACAACAATATGGGCAACGCGGATGAGACTTCTCACCTTAAGGATGACAATCAAATGACTCTTCAACAAATCGAGAAGACTCGTGATCCAAAGAGGGGTTATACTTAAAGTCCTTTAATGAAAAAGGACGAGTGAGACCCGCATCGGACGAAGCTTCCATACCCACCTGTAGCAACAGGTTGTTCATTATCTTCGCCCGTTCGGTACTCAACTTCGTTACATCTTCGACCCCCACCATTTGCAGATACTTTTCGTCCAAGTCGGGAAAATAAATAGGGTCCCTTGTTTGAGCGTCCTGCCTCTCGAACACAACAACTTTCATCCCAGTAGATGAGTTGAGAATTTGCCCCATAGCTTCGCATCCCCCTTCTGATGGAGCCGGACGCTCAAGAGTGGACTTAGTTACTCCACGAGGCTTCTTTGAGCCACATAAGAAGAAAGCACCTCATTCAAGTCCACCCCTTCGACGGGCTCAGAATCTTAACCTTCGGGAGTTTCCTCTTCTTCGAAGAGGGTTTGCTTTCAAACTTCAATTAGAAACTCTAAATAGAGTGGGAGCCTCATGCCAATGAGCCCACAGTCTGCTGCACTTGATATTAGAAGAATGAAAGACGTCTTCTATACGCATTCGAGGCATGTCACGAAATTTATCCATAGCTGCTTCATCCTCTGAAGAAAGGGGCGTAGTTGGAAATTTCCATATAGAAAACACAAATAACAATTTAATATGCAATTAACACTTGCAGGATCGAGTATGGAATTAAACTTACTCAGTTGCTTGAACTCATGTTCAATCGGACGACCATCAAGCTAGAAATACCTCGAGTTCGTAAAAGCCATGAAACAATATTTCTTCCAGAACTTAAAGTCATCACGCAGATTGCCAAAGCAATCCAGCGAAGTCAGCACACACACAACATGCTCGTTTATCCAAGGAAAATCAAGCAGTTAGATCACTCTCGAAGGCACTCAGATCAGTGTCCTTCACCCTAATCAGGATAGTGATCACCATCCTATACCCATTCGTACTAACTGAAAGGGTGCAATGCCGAGGTACTCCAGGAACTCCAAATTTCTTTGATGATAAGAAAATGAACACCCGATTGGAGCATACCTCTATATAAACAGATAAATCCTTCTAAAGAAGACAATGACATCTGACCAATGCCCAATGTGAAGAGAACCAGATCATCAGGGATCTCATATGTCTCACGAAGGCCTTCCAGATTCAACCTAGATATTGATTTCTCCTAGAAGAACTTACGGCCTTTAGCATACAATTCATCAAAAAGCTAATTGTAGCCCGCCATGGAAGATCGTACAAACTTTCTATCATGAAAGTTAAGCAAAGTCAAAAACACGAAAAGCGAAATGACAAAGCAGAGTCTCTAAGATCAAAGAATAAGTAAAATAAACTCTGCTGATAAGGGGATCTATATAGAAATAAAATTCCCGTCTTTTTCATTTTTTTGAGCAGACATACGCTCAATTAATGAAGCGTTCCATTCAAGGAGACGATTCAAATTCAAACAAATCATGACCTCTCAAGTCCTTTACAATATGACTTGATGGACCAATGAGCTGACCCACCAACTCAGGGGGAGTAGCTGATTATACACCAAACTGTCATTCAATCTGCGCCATATATGTATCATGGTAATCTTGTCAGCAGAGCGAACCGGGCTTGATTGCCCACACAATCTGGCAAAGCTAAAACATATTGGCATAATCTAGAAGGTTTGATCCAAATTGCAACACCTTTCTAATCCCACGCGTCACATGGTCAAGCCCAATGCCTGTAAGGCCTAATCAGACAAGTATTTGGGGATCGACCTAAGATGAGCAGGCCAACAGTAAATTGGGTCTGACTAGAAAACAAACACAAGAGTATAAGTTGTGTATGAAAACTTATTTGCATAGACAACACTTCAAAAGAGAAATCTCTCCCACAGATCTAGGAGCACAAGTCGTTTAGGGAAACTCTCCTGAATGGACGACTTCAACTAGGAATTGATCTTCAACAAAATCTTTTTCTCTAACTATGCAACCAAATGCCTAGCAAAACAAGGACTCTTGCTTTTATAAATAAGACACAGGGTTGATGAACAAAGGTATGTTGCAAAACTCAATTTATAACTTTAAGCATTTCTCAAGCCTTACCTGACTTTAGCATTGGAGTGTCATCGGGCATCACAAAAGTGGTGATTGGCTCACGTGTGTTTCCTGCGCAGGTCAAGGAGAGCAGAATTCAACTACATCAATAATAATAATAACAAAGATAAAAAAATCTAAAGCATTATGATGATGCATCAAAATGGACCGATCATCACAGCCATACACGTGACAAAAAACATCCATCGCGAGGATCTGGCACTCCATCTATTGGGCCACCTCGTAAAACCCAACCATAAAGGCCCAGACAAAGCCCACTATATGAAGTTATAATGAAAGTCCAAATCCGGTCCCGAACAAGTCAAAGCCCAAATCCAGACCCAACACGAGTTCTCTCATAAAGGAGAGGAACGTTGCACCAAAAAATAGTCGTGAAGGAGGTTATGCCTCCACGGATGCATTTCCATCAAGGAGGAGAACGTTACGAGAAACATCTCATTCCGTTGCATTCACATGCTTAAGTCACGCAGAGAATTAACTACGACCATTATAAAAGGTAAACGGAACATTCGACACAGGTATGCAAATTTAATTGAGTTTTGTCCAGATTTACTTCCTTCTTCAAACAGAGTTGTTGACTTAAGCTTCGGAATGCCTTCGACCATCAAAAAGGTGGTCCTTGGCAATCTAACATCTGTTTTCAGGTCAAACTCACAGAAGGAAGATTTTTGGACACTTCAGTTTGGCGTCGTTCGTGGGAAACGACGAGTTTCCTTTCTAAACAGAAGATCCACATTGATGAAGTTTATCAAAATCTGATAAATGATCAACAAGCTGTCAGAACAAATGACACACCCTATAGATCCTCAACCCGGTGATGATAACAATAACTCTCCTATTGGCGACAATATATCACAAACAACTCAAGAACAAGATACAACCTAAATCATCAAGTCAATAACACAAGAGAATCAACAGCCACAACATGCAATAGCCCAGACAACCTAGACATCTGGTAAACGAGAAATAAAAGAAGAAAAAAGATGGGATGATGGATCACGGGAGCATAACATTCATTCGAAGAGGCATCAAAATGGTGGAAGAAACGATTCAAACCAGGAAGAGTCCAAGAAGCTACAGTCAGCACGGCCCCGACATGAACGAGTAACAAGCGTGATGAAGAAAGCATACAAACCATATACAACCTTGAAAACAAGTCGAGCAAACATATTGAAGCACATAGCAAAATGGGATAACATCAACTGGCCACTCAGAATGAGAGGAGACCCGGAAGGAAGAGAATAAAACAAATATTTTTCCTTCCATAAGGATCATGGGCATGATATTGAAGACTGCTACAATCTAAAAGATGAAATCGAGCATTGGGTGCAAAAAGGACGACTCGACGAGTTCGTTGGAATGCTTGACAAGCAACTCAAATGGAAGGAAAGAGCAGATACCACTACGGAATCAAAAGAACAACCCAGAGAACTAATATACGCCCTACACTGCATGGCTGGAGGAAACAAAATGATCCACCCAACATAAGAAGTTGCCAGAAATACCTCTCACTCGAGCCGATTTATATCAAAACAGGAGTACTAAGGAAACCAGACAAGTCATTTTACCAAGGCATAGAACATGGAGAAGTTTGCACTAATCAACTAACACGATTCAATGACCCTATCGACGGATGCAAGCTTGACCTGAATCACCAACGACAAAATTGACAGCAACGAACTCTGCTGAACCGCGGTAGCTGACACCAAACACGAAGCTAACTGAAGCATGATTGGACAATTTGGTGCTAATGTGAGCATGATTGGACAATTCGGTGCTGATGTGAACATGATTGGACAGTTTGGTGTTGACATGAACATGATTGGACACTTTGGCGCTGGTGTGAGCATGATCAGACAGATCAACACTACTCAGCTACCAAATAAAAAACACCCTGAGTCTGTTAGCTACGACAACATATACGACAAACGAGTAAAGCACAGCCAAATATGGTGAAAAGGCGTATGGAACAAGGCAACAAACATCAATCTTTAATACGAGGATCAACATCAACCAAACAAAGGAAGACAAAACAACAAAAACATAAATCTTTAGTATGAGGATCAACATCAATCAGGCAAATGAAGACAAAGCGAATCGCTTTTCAACCCAGCATAAATGCTTCAAAAAGTTAAATTTGGTCAGAGCATCCGAAAGGGAATATCAATAATATTACAAATTTGGAGTCCCCATTTTAAGCGTGGATGACAAGATAAACGTATTGAAAATTGGCCACACAAAGCAATCGACATACCCAGGAATAAAAAATCAGGACAAAAGTCAGATATGTAGAATAAAAGCTTCTGGTTTGATTAACCATGAAGTAAAAGTTGGACAAACGAGTCAACATAACACAGTAAACTTTGAATCGATTGAGACGTCGAACCGACGAAGTAAAAGTTAGACAAACGAGTCAACTTAACACAGTAAACTTTGAGTCGACTGAGACGTCGAACCGACGAAGTAAAAGTTAGACAAACGAGTCAACTTAACACAGTAAACTTTGAGTCGACTGAGACGTCGAGCCAACGAAGTAGAAGTTGGACAAATGAGTAAACTTAACACATTAAACTTCAAGTCGACTGAGATGTTGAGCCAACAAAGTAGAAGTTCGACAAACGAGTCAACTTAACAAAGTAAACTTCGAGTCGACTGAGATGTGGAGCCAACAAAGTAGAAGTTGGACAAATGATTCAACTTAACACAGTAAACTTTGAGTTGACTGAGACATCGAGCCAACGAAATTAGAGTTTGACAAACGAGTCAACTTAACACAGTAAACTTCAGGTCGACTGAGATGTCGAACCAACGAAGTAAAAGTTGGACAAATGAGTTGACTTAACACAGTAAACATCGAGTCGAATGAGATGTCGAGCCAATGAAGTAGAAGTTAAACAAACAAGTCAACTTAACACAATAAACTTCGAGTCAACTAAGACGTCGAGCCAACGAAGTAGAAGTTGTACAAACAAGTCAACTTAACATAGTAAACTTCGAGTCGACTGAGACGTCGAGCCATTGAAGTAGAAGTTGGACAAATGAGTCAACTTAACATAGTTAAGTTCAAGTCGACTAAGATGTCGAGCCAACGAAGTAAAAGTTGAACGAAAGAGTCAACTTAAAACAAAAACTTCGAATCGACTGATACGTCGAATCAACGAAGTCAAATTGAAGTTTACAGTGTCGAGTTGTCACAAGTAGGTTTTTTAGTCATAGCTAGGCAACCAAAATATATGTCCTTCTCCTCGGTCAAACTCAGTATCCTTGGTTGGAAAAGGGATTGGATAAGGCTGACATGATTCAAAGAACTACGGATCGACCGAACCAACAAGGCAAAGGTCGAAACCAAAAGTCTACTTTTTTGCACAAACTCCAACGCATCAAGAAGGATAAAGTCAACCCATCCCTAGATGATTAATGAGCCAAAACATGAATGCAACCATAAAGGAATTCAAAGTAAAACTCGATACAACTACAACTAGACTAAAAATGAGCAAGCAACACACAACGAATCGACAAGATCAACTACGGGAACATGCAATACCAAAAAATGAAGTTCTTTTCATTAACAAATACTATTTTGTTAGATTTGGAGAAGGAGATGAAGGAGTTAGAAAAGAAATGGAGGAACCACAGGATCATCATCTAAGGGAGAGGGCGAAGGTCTCTCTTCAGAAAGGGGAGGAAGCAATGGCTCTTTGACCACTGAGGCGCTTGAAGAGAGAGGAAGCAATGGATCTTCAACCATTGGGGCAACTTCTTCACCGTCATCATCTTCGAAAGCTTGATCAACCAAATGGAGATACACTAATAAATCCACACCAAGCCCTTCAATATAGTCAAGAAGCTCAACCCGCCAATCAACAACTCGCGTCCAATCTTCGGCTTCGACAACGCGGAGTGTGTCCTTGGCAATATCAAGTTCATTTTTTGCCTCAGCAAGCCGTCTCTCAGTGGTGGTAAGCATAACGAAAGTATCTGCCTTGACCTCAGTGAGCACAGTTGTCAACTGCTCCACCCGCCTCTCAGCAATATCACGACTGACGGATTGTTCAATCTCAGCACGAGAAGCCTCATCATACGCTGCATTCTCTATGGATAACTCCTTCTCCACACCACATAAACGGGCCCGAACCCCATCCAACTTGGCTTTCAAGGACTCAAGCTTAGCAGTAGATTTATCCTAAATACTTTTCGCCTCAATCAATGAAGTCTGAGCAACCCTGATGGTTTTCTCCGACTTTGTGCATTGTGCTCTCAACAAGTCAAATTGGGAAAGAACGTGAGAAAACACCAGCAACAGTGTTGCCAACCTTCTCCCCAAAGAAACCACCTGATCACAACCAGCTCGATAGACCAAGCCCATCACCTCTGCATAGGCGACATGATTCATCCCGTCCATTATCTACTCAAGACAATAATCAAGTTGATCACAAGGATCCAACACGAGCATCAAAAATCTTTCCACCGACCGCCTTGCCATTCATTTATCAACCCACGCGCACCATCATGATCGTCAAGATGAGTGAACCAGCAAAACTTGTCGTCTGACTTAATACGGATATCTTTTGGGCTAGGCACAACCCAGCTAACTCGTGGATGAAGAACACAAGGATCTGGAAGCACTAAGGAACCTCCTCCAATAGGGAGAAGGGCAGAGATAACAAAGTAACAACAAAAAAACTGCTTTTACCCTCCCAGCAAGGAGCAACTATAGCGAAAATGGGACTAGTAGTGATGGCAAAAGCAGGATAGTCCAGACGGGCAGAAAAAGAAACTAAGAATTTGGCCATATCACTAACAACCTCTTTAGACTGCTCTACTGCCAATTGAAGCATTTTATCATCAATAGCACGGGGATCATTGTCAAACAATTCAGCAATGTCCGAAACACCATAGGCAGAAAGAAACATCTTTTCATTATTGTTCAACGGACTAGTAGGCTCTTTCTCGCTCCTCTCCAACACCAACTTCATCTCCTCAGCCTCCTTGAGAGATACGCGATCTTTTTTACGACATCTTCGCAGGAAGAACTTGGACGAGAGGTAGCCTCCATAACATCCTGCCCAAGACTCAGATGAGATGTAGTCTGAGCAAAACCATGAGAATAAAGCATTTCTTCCTCAGAACCCAACCAGGATCTACCGACATTCGCTTCGATGGACTAATGGGCCTCACAAGCTACATTTTTTTGGAAGCCAAAGCTACGACATTGATAGGAGCATCGAAATCTGTAACACACATGTCCAAACTCACTTCCCAATCAATGCTAGCACCACTAACGCCAACATGATTAGCACGAGTAAACAATATCCTCAGCACGGGATTCAGTAAGCAAGACTCGCTCCGCTTCGTTCATAGTGTACAAACCACTACAATCTAAGATGTCCTCAGAAAGAAATGTCTCCATAGAAATTGGAAAAGCTTCAAGAATCGAACACTGATCCTTTGCTCCTCCATAGTTAACTGAAGATTCTTCCATTTGTTGGGAACTCGGAATGATCAAAAATCATACGACCTCGTAGTTGGAAGTAACCCGAGTTAACAGAAGCATAAAACCAAGACATTGACCAATCACGCATGTCATCGTTAGGCTTCTCAAAGCAAATAGGAGAACGGATGAAGCAGATATCCTTGGTCACCATCAGACCATCCACCGAATGCAAAATCCTCACAGCCAAAGGAATGCTGGATAAAATCCCCTTCGCGTAAGAACAAACAATTACTCTCCAACCATTAGGACCCATTTGAGCAGGAGGAATGCCCAAAAAGTCCAGATACTCCCAAAACAACTCTGAAACTAGAAATCGAAGGTTAGAAGAAAAGTCGCACGGATACAACGCGATGTACCTAGACCTTGGATTACAAGGACTATCATTCTGTTTAGGCAATATAATCTTGTGGTCGGGCGGCAAATTGTAGTCAGAACGAAAATTGTCCAGTGTCGCATGAGAAGCTTTATTGGGAGAAAAATGAGCCTCACAAATAGCTAGCACTTACTGCCTAATTTATCACCAACATCGTTAAGGAATAGAAGAGCGAAGAGAACGAATAAGGCGAAGGAAGAAACGAACCCTAATTTCAAAGATAGCGTAAATTGGGATAACTAACTCATCGCATCCCTTTTTATAGAGCCAAGCAATGCAGAAACTACTCATGGGACAACGTGTGAGATATTATGGCTACGTGAAATCTCAAAAATGTGCGCAAAAATGAATAGACAAGCAAATAATCAAGACACAAACCCGCAAAAAGTGATTGACAACATTAAATACAAGGCAATGATGAAATTGAAAGACAAACTGTCACGAAGTTAGTGGCCACATCAGCATATCCACTAACTAAGAAGGGGAGTAGCTTATGATACATTAAAATGGACCGATCATTGCTGCCATACACGTGGTAGAGAACATCCATCGCGAGGATCTGGCGCCTCATCTATTAGGCCACCTCGTAAAACCCAAGAAATTAAAGCCAACCATATAGGCCTAGACAAAGCCCACTATATGAAGTTGTAATCAAAGCCCAAATTCGAACTCGAACAAGTCAAAGCCCAAATTCAGGCCCAACATGAGTTCTCTCATAAATAAGAGGAATGTTGCACAAAACATTAGTCGTGGAGGAGGTTACGCCTCCACGGATGCATCTCTATTAAGGAGGCACTACAAGAAAAATGCCCATTAATTGCGTTTCAAAAAGGCTATGGTAGGATACCATAGCGTTTTAGAAAACGATGTGTCTGCTGAAGCTATAATAAACCCAGGGTCTATTATAGCGTTTTAAAAGTGCTATAGTAAGTTGGCCTTTTATAGCGTTTCAGAAACGCTATGGTAGACTCTATGATAGCGTTTCAGAAATGCTATTGTCTTCCCTCACGTAACATTTTACAAATGCTATTATATGAGTTTCTATAGCGTTTCTCAAGGCCCTTGTTTTCTATAGCATTCATCAAGTGCTATCAAATGACTTCTTATAACATCTTATAAGTTTTATTTCTAGAAAATAAAAATGTAAATTTCCAAACTTAAACATTTCAATGAAAGCAGGCAAAATAATGTAATTAATAAGATAATGTATTCCATCGAGTCACAAAATCTATCAAATAATAAAGATCATACTACATTTATTTTTGTCACACATACACAAATACTCACATCTCAGTATCTGAAACTAGTTACTTGGAACTTTTGAGTCACAAAGTTTAGTGAAATAAAGTTGAACATACGTAGAGCCACCTTGCTTCCATAATATTGTCCCAAACATCAAGGCAATGATGGTAGTGAAGAAAATCCGAACAGCAGTGTACAGTGGATCCCGCGAGTATGACAAGTTTAGCTTCCACAGACATGCTATGCACTGGGTGACAAAGGGTTGAGAGTATTGTGTGCTGAAGTGGAGATCTATAGAGCCAGTCGAAAAGTTGAGCGAATCTCATATTTCACATAAAGTCAGCTGAAAGGATTAACAAAGAAATTGATTGATAATCTAACTGCATAGAAGCTACTATTATGGGAGGTGGTGATGGAAGGTGATTTAGGAGACTGCCGTTGATGGAGTAGTTGTTGGTCAGAGATCAATAGCATAGCAGCTTAACCAAGTAGGTCCAAGGTTTAGAAAATCCACCTGCATTACCAAAATCAGATGAAACAATGGAAAAAGAAATACATCACCAAATTCCAATAATCCTCGACTTTTGAAAAACTTGCCTTATTCCTTAGTGTTTTGCAACTTTCCGCCTTCACCAGTTGCATCACCCAAATACTCCTATGAACAACTCCAATTTGTCCATTGCTATTTAGATTTCTTCATTTTTAAACCTTCCGGCTGAAATCAAACCATTGTCAAAATACCCTACAAAAAAGAAATAACTTAAAAATCAAACGACAACAACAACAACAATAAACAAACAGACAAAAACAAAAAACAATTATTCTTCACAAAAAAACAATAGACAAAAACAAAACTTTACGGAGATGTGGTAATCCACCATAGGTATTGCTGTTGCTTCATTTCAACATGCTACCATTGTTGGAGGAGACAAAATGTAGGCCTGATTTATTAGGTAAAATGTTAAGTGAAGACAAGAAATTAACAACAATTTGATTGATGATAAGAACCAACATAAGTTACATACCTAATTCCATCCAACTCTTTGAACCATTTCAGTTTCAAGCACAAGATGTGGTCAAATTGTATGGATACTGGACTCTGTAGATTGCACGAATACATCAGTTTTCCTAGCAGCTTAGCTAGATTTTCTTCAACAAATCTTTCTGTCGCCAATGACTTCAACTCTGCATTTAAAGAAAACTTAAAAATAAGGAATAAATAAATGGATATATTGAGAAAGAAAGAAAATGAATGGCATGGAAAAACTAACACTCAGAGAAAGAGCTTAAAATATATTGATATCACTTCAAGTTTGGAACCAAGCTTACAAAGAATACAACAAATTAAATAGATGCTCACATATGTTAGTTACCTTAAAACTATAAAAAGGCATACTCAATCTCCAATCAAGGCAAAGAATTGCATCATATGGTTGTTTTCTTGTGTACTGCTACAGACGAAATGAAATCGGTAAAAACATGATCCAACAAATCTTGAACAGCTCCATGTAGCACAACTCCAACAACAGACGGATAGACTTTCTCCTTGTACCAAGCAAGCTTGTTTCCTAGATCAATAGGAACCAATTTGATCTTGTCCTGCAACCGCTGCTCCCAACAAATAAGAATTACTCAGAAATGAACTTCAATACGGAGGGTTTGAAGCTCCTTAATGAATAATTAACATACTATACTTGAAACTACAAAAATGGCTTGAACTCTTGAAGTGCAAAAAGAAATGGAAATGAACTCTTGAAGTATTTAATAAGTATACAACATGTGGATTTCATGACATGTTCAAATAACTCAAATTTCGAAAGACCAACATCTCAATACTATCCCTTGAAGCATCTCCACAGGATAAAGCTCAAATAAACAATTAGAACAAAAAATCACCATCTGATGTCTTCTGTGAATATGAAATTACTGAAATTACTATAAAACTCAATTTCTTTATCTTCAATCCGACAACAGTAGATGGAAAAAGGTTAAAGAAAATATCACTTGGGATTTGCACAGGAAGAAATTATCTGTCAGCTTTACAAAATACTAGTTTTGATTTCTGAGTACCGATAGCAATATCGATTCTAAATTTGTTCTAACGGGTTTATCATTGTAAAGGAACTCAGACTGACAGGGGTTTCTCATGGCTTATTCCTGTTCAATTAGGAAACAATTTATTCAAGTTCAAGTGTTCAACAGTATATCAGATAACAATATATCTTTATCTTCCTTTTCAACTCACATACAAAGATTCTTATGTGCATGTAAACTAACAATGGTTATAAACTTTACAGAAACCACACACAAAGGAAGAAAAAACGAACTGGAAACACACACAAAATGGCAATGAAAAAGTAACCATGAACATGAATTAAGCAGTTCTGAAAGTGTTTTAAACAATAACAATACTTAAGCAATAACCACTGACAAAAATTAGATGAAGTTGAGCGTATATACCTCAATCACAGGCCTTTCATTCAAGCACATGACTACTTATGAAACCAATCTTATGCAATCCAATGCCCACACTAATCCATTAACAGAGTATAAGTGACTAATCGCTACATACTTTCATGTTTTCAACAATTCTCTCAACGTTCTTTTGGGCCATATGGAATGCATGGATGTTGTCATATGCTACATCAAACGCTTCTCTCATAGCTAAATCAAGCTGCATTTATGCCAAAGAAGACAATATAGTAAGAAATAACATAGACAGGCATTTACAAACCTTCTTTATGTTAGTCCACGAAAGATTTAATTTCTAGAGGTAAAGCAATGACTTCAATGATCGAAGAAAAAAATACATTCAATGAACTTCCATTAATAATCAGAGATCAGCAACTCTGTTGGATGTGAAGGGAGCTTGATTGGCATAAGTTTCTCACAAAATAAGATGAACATTTCACACAGATGAAAGATGGAAATATGTGGAGGAAGCGTCAATGGTACAAAGTGCCATGAATATCATTCACTGGACAGTAAAAAAAGTTGATAACCAAGATCATGAAAATACTGATTAATAAAAAAAGAGGTATTGGCATACTAATGGCATAAAAGAAAGTAACTTGATGAGTTGCGACGGTAGTATAAATGTGTTGTGAATATTATACAAAAGACAACAAAAAAAAGGCTAATAACCAAGATCATGAAAATGCTGATTCGCAAATAAAGAAGTTATCCTAGGTATTGGGTATCAATGTCAATAACGTGTCAAGCAGAATATGCAAGATCATACACACATATGCTAATATTCGAACACAAAAACACATCCTAACCTCCTACATACAAGCATGGCATTTGCTTAGTACAAGCACCAGTAGAATACATATAGTCTAATGAAACACATTTGCTCACAAATTCCGAAGATAAAATGCATCAAATATGAAATACTCCTAGGTTAGGTATGTACTCTATTAAGAGAACATAAGACCTTTAGAAAATATGCTTGAGTATTTTTATGGAATATCAGATGTTGCTACAGGATGCAAGCAACCAAATCACACATACATGTGGGAAATGATATCGTACAATTACCAAGTATTAATACCTTTGTGAATTCCAGTGCTAGCGTCATCTCCCTCCACACGTCTGCCAGCTCATCCTCAGCACCATTCCGATTGTCACTTTTCTTTCTTGTTATGTCATCTTGTACACCAAGATATACACCTTTGTCTCTTCTTATTTCGGTTTCAACAGTCAGACTTTGTTGTTCTTTAACAACTTTAGACTCTTGAACATTTTTGTCCTGAATACGATTAGAGCTTTCATCATTTTCACAATAATATAAAATCACCATATGCCCATTTATAATAATAAAATGTTACAGCACAATGAAAAAACAAGCGTCTATATGAGTTGGAATCAGGAAAAAAGAAAAAGTATTAATTACTATGTACTTAATAATTGTACAAGCATTTTAGCCATGTTTACTCCTCACAACCCTCCAACAAAATTTATTGTTGTAAAGAAAAGCTTAAAGGGAAAAACTACAAAAGGGATAGAAGAGACAATAGTGTCCGACGATCACTTATGGTTATGACAGAAACAATATCCAACAGTAGCCCCTCAGTTTAACCTAAACTTTACTCTTTGAGATAAAAGGATTGCAAATTTTGACACCCAATAGTAAAAGCACAACAGTTTCATACAATGAACACCCATTCTTGGTTAACCATTCAAAATGAACTATCCAATCAACACCCCGAATCTAATCAAAAGAACTGACAAGTTAGGTAGATTCTTTTATATTTTTGCCAACAACTAAATCTGCATGAAGAATTTACTAAAACGGTTCATTTGTCTTCATTCTGCCTAATGTATCAAAGTTTTCTAAGAGACGGCAATAAGAATACATGGAAATTTATAATAGTTAAGGATTAGTAATGAATGCACTACGATCTATTCCATCAACAATCACAATTGTAATGAATGCACTACAATCTATAAGTACATAGCTGAATAGAGAAAAAAATATCAGAAAAGAAAAACAGCAAAATTCTCATACCTGAAAAGTTATGTGCAAAATGACACCTGTCACCAAATTGGCATTGACCAGTAATCTCCCATTGTCTACAAATTTTTGTCATGCAACCGGGAGTCTTTGCATTCATCTGAGCACAGTCGATACTCGCCGTAATATGGTCAGATGCTCTTCCTTTATCCAATGGAGATCTTGGGGTCTGAATGTTGATGGCGGAATTCTCCTTGAATATCGCTTGATATTTCCAAAATTTGGAAGGGTGTGACACTCTTGGCTAGCAGCAAAACTCTTACATAGCTTCATCCGGGAGATTATGCTTTCATCATGATCTTCTAAATTTCCCATTCGACCATCCTTGTGGAAAGTAACAAGATACTGCCAATTGGCTGCAAGCTTTCTCATATCTTCAAATCCATGGGTAAAATTTCAAAGCTTGCTCTCATAAGGACAGGTGCCTGACTTAAACCTTTCACACATGCAATTCTTATAAAATGATTTTCTGGCTTTTGGAGAACTAAATGCATTTCGGGTATTCAAATTCTCTCTGCTGGCAAAATCATCAGGGAGGTTTCTGGATTTCTTGCTCGGAGGACTCACATTAGTAGACTTAGTTGTTTGATAACAGTTCTTTCGAGAGTCAAATGACATCTAAGAATATCCATGCAAAAAAATTAACATCAATAAGTTTCAGAATGCTTAGATGAATTCATTAACTGGAATAGCAAATACTGATAGAATCCAAATGTGAATTTAGACAGAAAAACTATAAATATATAAATTCAAAACCCAATGAAGACTTGATTGAAAAGAGTCAAGAAGAAACAAAGGGATGATCGAGGTAATATGAATTAACCAAAGAAAATCAAATGACTTAGTTGAATATCTAAAACCTATAATTCTCTCCATGTCAACAAACCCAGACAACTGTTTGACCTAAAATATTTGGTCTATGTTTACTTCAAACATATGGTGTTATGATTTTCATGTACATCATCTTATAATCAAATATATAACAAAGTAGCATATCAAGTATATATATGAATCCCACAAACAAACCATTCATAAGCAATCAGTGAGTTAAACATCTCTTGCTCCCCTCTTTCATCAAAGGTTGAAAGGCGTTCGAAAACACCCATCTCAACGTCAATCAGGAAAAGTAAAGTATTGATGGAAAGTTCACGAAACCCTAAATCATCTGTGATTTAGCCATTATATGTCGCTTTTAACCACAATTAGCATCCTCTTTATTAGAATAGTTTTCTGTCAATTAATTTCGTAAAAAGAATCCATACAGTAATTCCATCAGACATTGCACTAGTTAATTCAAAGTGATGAAATCAGCGATTGATCTGTTAAATAGAAAAAGCAAAACCACAGAAATTTCTAGAATAATGAATCAAGAACACTTAAAACACTGAAATAGATGAAGGAAGAGAGACACATGGACATACTTTCTGGACGAGATTGGTCTCGGCATGGCCGTTAGGGAGAGGAAGAGTTTCAGACAACATGACACAGGTGTTCTACTGGCTCACTTCGCCACAGTTGGAGCATTTCATCTGAGAGAGAGAGAGAGATTTCAACAGGAAAGTTAGCAAACAAACATCTCGTAAAGTAAAGAATAAACCCTAGACGAAAACGAGAGAATGGAGAAGGATTTGTGTTGGAAATTGGAAGGAAGAATGGAAAGATACCTTGAAGTAGTAAGCGAAGTCGGGATCATCGCAACCTATTTGTGGTTCGAGATTGGTGAGACTGTCAAGATCCGCAGAGATCAACAACATCATGTTCACCATTTTCTTCAATTGTAATTGCAGAGAAGAACATGTTAGAGTCAAATGTGAAGAACTGGCGAGCAAGAGAGCGGGGCGAGCAGAGAGATGAGGGACAAGAAGGGGTTGTTTCTGGTTTTGGCCGAGAGGGAGAGAAAAGATCGCGCTAAGTCAAAATTTTGAGAAAGTGCCAACAAGCCGCTTGTTTTTTATAGCGTTTTTCATATTTGAAGTCATTAAAATTTGACTTTTGATAGCACATTTGGCAAAAACGCTATTAACAAATGCTATTAATGAGCATTTGTGTTGTAGTGAGGAGACTGTTATGAGAAACATTTTCTTCCATAGCGCCTCACATGCTTAATTTACGCAGAGAATTAACTGTGACCATTATAAAAGGTAAAGAAAACATTCGACACAGGTATGCAACTTTAACTGAGTTTTGTCTAGATTTCCTTCCTTCTTCAAGCATAGTTGTTGACTTAAGCATCAGAGTGCCTTTGGCCACCAAAAAGGTGGTCATTGGCAGTCTAACATCTGTTTTACAGGAACACGATTACCAAGGATGGTTGTTGTTTTGATCCAACAAGGATGACATCAATCTCTCCCCAGGCTAATAGCGACCCAACTACCCCTCGTGGAGATGCTACAGAGATCGAAAGGGGACATGCTAAAGGTACAACTGAACATGAAACGGATCACGATCTCAGCATCATGGCTGTTAATGCCGGTTCACCAACATCAATGACCCAAGATGCAACAGCGACTACGGATGGCAACCATGCAGTCGCCACATCCAGTAAAACTACACCCAAACAAGTTAGTTGGGCATCATTGTTTACTAGTCGCAAACAACAAGGAACCGCGAGGTTGGCCTATGTTCCTCCATCCATGGTTGATGGCCAAGCCGTGGTGCAGATCAAGATTGTAGAGCACAATAACAGGTTGGTTGAATGCGAACAATACATTATTGGCAATTTTGTTTGTAAGCAACTTTCATATAGTTTTGTTAATGAAACATTGAAGCACATATGGGGATTAAAAAATGGATTTGAGATGTCTATTTATGGTGAAAAGGCTTTTGTTTTCAAGTTCCTTAATGAATCAGACAAGCTTCACGTCTTAGATATAGGTCCAGTACATATTGCGAGCAAATTGTTCCTTATTAGGCCATGGAAACCATACATAGAAGATGATGTAGAGGTTTTTAACTCGGTTTCTATATGGGTCAAATTGAGGAAAGTTCCATTATTTCTTTGGAGTCCTGAAGGATTGTAGGCTATTTCTAGTGCAATCGGCATGCCCCTAATGCTAGACAAAGCAATTGAGCAAAGGACCAGGCTCTTCTTTGCAAGAGTTTGTGTCGAGATGGCATCAAATAGCAAGTTCCTACATGAGGTTTGGGTGGTCTTCGATGATGGGAGGACCACTACAGTGGAAGTAGAATATTCCTGGAAACCGGAGAGGTGCAAACATTGTGTGGGATTTGGTCATAACTCGACTAAGTGCACAAAGTAGAAGGCTACTACCAAACCAAATGCAAAGTACTAGAAGCCGCAACAGAACCAGGGACAGCAGGCCACTGAGGGAATATCAGATGGCTGGACAAAAGTTACTGGCAGACGCAAGGATGCTAGTAGACAGGACAAGGGGAAGCTTGCATCAAATGAGAACCCTCAGAATGAGACCCACCATGCGTTGCATAGCGACCAGCTTAATGAGATTCAAGCCGAGTTTCCAAACGTCAAACATAAAGAGGTGCAAAAAACATGCAGGATGTGAATATTGTGAGTGGTACGCCAAATGAAGCACTAGACAGCTCACAGACTGAGCTACAATCTATTATGCAGAATAACAACATGAATGATGTAGAGGCTGAGCCACTAAATGATAGCCAGACTTACCTGATAAATGCAGCTCAAGTTATAGACGCTACGGCTGATGTGCCACCAGCAGAGGACAATATGCATGCTCTGGAAACCAATGTGCAAGTAGTAGAAACCATTGTCCAAGCAATAGAAACCAATGGGAAAAAAGTAACAGACAATGTGCAAGAAGCAGGAACCCACTCTTTTAATCAAGTTGATAAGGCACTACCCAGTCAATCTGATAAGGAACCAAATGTACCTAGCAGAGTGAAACCATCTGGACGCCGCAAGGAGATATCAAAATTGTCTCAGGGAGACACAAGTAAGGGCTTGGAGACTGTCACTACACACAAAGGAAGCATCAAGCAGTCGCAGGTGTAGACTAGAACTCACAATCTAAGAAGCAAAACTAATCCTTTTGATGTCCTCCAAACAATGGAACCAAAGCTTGCTACTAAAAGGACTCGCACCACTAAAACACCTAAGATTACTACATGACATTATGTATCTAACCTAGTGGGGGGTGGAAACTCACAAGCTGCATGTCTAGATGATTAAGTAAGCTTGCTGGAATGTTAGGGGTCTCAATGATCCTTTGAAGCAAAGTGAAGTTCGGAAACTAATTCACAAGCAGAAAGTCAGTACTATAGGCTTGGTAGAGACAAAAGTTAGCAATGAAAAAAAAAAGATACAAAAGGCACTGGTGAGAGATTGGCTAGTAGTGGATAACAATGATCTCGCCCAGGGAGGGAGAATTTGGGTTCTTTGGGACCCTCAAGCAGTGAACATCAGTGTAGTCTCGGGGTCTGAGCAGGCCATCTTCCTGAATGCCATTTGACCTAATGGTTTCATCTGCATCTTAACTTTCGTATATGGTAGCAGTCACAATACAATCAGGAAGGAGTTATGGCTTGAACTTGCAACTTTTTCAATCAACAACAAACTGCCATGGACAGTATTGGGAGACTTCAACTCAATATTAAACTCATAGGAAAGAGTAGGAGGGGAGGAAATAAGACCAGGACAATTTATTGACTTAGCAGAATGTGCCTTGAAGTCGGGCCTTTTTGATTGTCAGTGCAAGGGATGTTTCCTAACATGGAGCAACAAGCAAAGTCGTGACAATAGAGTCATGTCCAAACTCGATAGGGCAATGATTAATCAGGAGTGGCTGATAGACATGCCTAATTCTGAGGTGGACTTTCTCAACCCAAGGGTTTCAGATCACTCTCCAGTTGTTCTAACCATCTATGAGCATAGGAATCCAGGGCCTATTCCTTTCAAGTTTACAACTATTGGGTGCATGAGAATGGTTATATGGACGTGATACAAGGGGTGTGGGACCAGCCAGTGAATGGTAATGCAACATACTGTCTTGTACAAAAACTCAAAAAGAGTTAAAAGACAACTGATGGAGTGGAGAAAAAACTGTTTTGTTAATGCAAGCAGTGGTGTTATTGCAGCACAACAATTTATGGAGGCAACACAAAGCTCGTTACAGTTGGACCCTCTTAATCATGTTATTGCTGATACTGAGAAAATGGCAATCAAGAAGTATGCCCTCGCAACCCGTAATGCAGAAGTATAAGTGGTGCAAAAAGCTAAAGCAAAGCACATGCTATCAGGTGATGAAAATGTCACATATTTCCATCAGCACTTGCGTCAAAGAAGGTCCAAAAAAAAGATATTGGCAATCTACAATTGTCAAAATGAAAAGTTAGAAGATATGAAGGATATAAAGAATGAATGCATTCAGTACTTTGAAGAGCTTTTTGCTGGAGAACATAGTGCCTATGACACAACAACCATAGATACCTTGCAAACCTAAACAAACTATCAATGTAGTGGAGGCCTTGGAGTTAGTTCAGGAGGTGAATAGGAATGAATTTACTGAAGCACTGGCTTCCATAGGCTCAGAAAAAGCCCCGGGCCCGGATGGTTTATCTTCATTCTTTTTCAAAACAACATGGAGGGTTATAGGAAATGACTTTACAAGGGTAGTAAAGAATTTCTTCAAAAACAAAAAGCTGCTTGGGGAGGTAAATGCCACATGTATTACTTTAATTCCAAAGATTACTAATGCTTCTTCCTTAGTTGATTACAGGCCGATTTCTTGCTGCAATGTCTTGTACAAATGCATCACCAAGATAATGACAAATAGGATGAAGAAAGTGATTCACAAGTTGGTTAGCTCGGATCAATCAACTTTCATATGAGGTAGATACATCCATGACAATGTCATGCTAGCTCATGAGCTAGTCAAGAACTATCACAGAGACAAGGGAGCCCCTAGATGTGCTGCAAAGATTGACCTTAGGAAGGCCTATGATACGGTTAGATATGAAACAGTTAAGCATGTAATGCGGAAAATGCACTTTCGTGATTTGTTCATTGATTGGGTGAAGGTGTGCATCACGACACCTAGGTTTCTCATCTATGTCAATGGCTCTCCTAAAGGCTTCATCAAGGCTAAGAGAGGAATAAGACTAGGGTGTCCGATGTCTCCATACATGTTTGTTCTGGTAATGGAAATTCATCACTTAATACTCAAGGAAAAGGTGGAAGAAGGAGCGTACGGGCTGCATCCTAAGTGTACCAATCCACAAATCACCCACCTATGCATTGCAGATGACCTACTTGTTTTTTTCCAGAGAAATTTCAGGTCTGCAATGGCACTATCAACTACCTTAAGCACTTTCAAGTCATGCACATGGCTTGCTATTAATTGTTCTAAGAGCAATTTGTTTGCTTCTGGGGTGCCTAATAAAGAACTTCAAAATATAACAAGGTGTCTTGAGTTCAACCTAGAGTCGCTCCCTGTAAAGTATTTGGGTCTCCCCTTGATATCATCTCACTTGGAATACAATCAATGTCTTCCACTAATAGATAGAGTCAGGAAAAGAGTCCAATCATGTAAGAATAGGACACTCTCATACATAGGAAGAGTTACCCTCATCAAAGTAGTCCTGAACAGTCTCCATGTCTACTGGACATCATGCTTTATTCTGCCTTCAAGTATACGAGATGATATAACAACAATTATGCGGAACTTCATGTGGTCAGGGTTTGAAAACTACACAAAGAAACCTATGGTTAATTGGCAATGTATCTGTAGTCCTTACAAGGAGGGAGGCTTGGGCAGAAGGTGCATTGAAACTTCAAACAAGGCAGCAATGATGAGGCATGTCTGGAACATCATCTCAAATAAGGATAACCTGTGGATGCAGTGGACTAAAGCCAACAAAATTAAAAACCAAACTTCTGGATTATGGGTACTCTGAATGAGGCCTCCTAGTGCTGGCGTAATATTCCAAAGTGCAGATGTCAGGCTAGCTCACTTATAGTCCATTCTATTGGCGATGGGAAGGACACTATGCTATGGAAATATCCATGGCACCCTCTGGGTATCCTGCTCAACAAGTTCCCACAACACCTAACATACCATTCATCACTTCACCGCAATGCCAAAGTCAGTGCGCTTATTCAAGATGATAAATGGGACAACAGAAGACATGAGAGAATGAATAGTAATGACATATGTGATGATCTTGACATGGTGGAAATACACACAACACACAAAGATGTAGTCATATGGATGCATGACGTAGAGTTCTCTAACAAGAGTGCATATCACTCACTGAGGCACAGATCACACTCAGTCTCATAGTCCAAGCTAGTGTGGTTCACAGGCAGAATTCCCAGACAGAGTTTCATCACCTGGCTAGCAATGCATAAAGTGCTTAAGACCCAAGACAAACCGCTGAAGTGGAAAGTCATTGAAAGGTCAGTATGGTCATTATGCAGTGCTGAACCAGAATGTGAAGAGCACCTCTTCTTCAATTGCAGGTACTCTAGTTTCATATGGACACGCATCCTATTTCAATTAGGGTACAAGCACCAGGCCATGGACTGGGATGCAGAGTGGACATGGTGTGAGACCAAATTCTTTGGTACCACACCTAGCAGTGTTCTAAAGAGACTTGCTTTGAATGCAACTATGTACCATCTCTGGACAGAGAGAAATAACGGATTCCAAATTTAGAGCAACAATTGAAGTGGTGACCAAGATTGTTGAGGATGTTAGGCTACGTGTTTCAGTCCTTGATCTTAAGATAGAAGATAATGTTGACAAAGGCAGCTCTTTGACAAATGGATGATTGACGTGCAGTTCAATACTTCTACTACCACTCTGCATGCACGCCAGCGACATGCGCATGGTTTGTTTAAAGTTAACTCAGATGGTTCACTTACAGGAACTAAAAGGGGCTACGGAGCACTGATTAGAGACCGTGATGGAGTGGTGGTGGCACTTGGAACAGGGAGTCAAAGAGCGCAAACAATCCTTCTTCATGAGCTTCAGGGGATTGAAGTGAGCATCAAACTTGCACAGAGACATGGCCTTCACAGATTGGAGTTCAGTATGGATTCCAACAACGTTGTTAAATACCTGACCACTGACAGAGCTCCTCCATGGGAAGCAATTCATACAACTAGAATGATCAAAGAGGCTTTCAAGAAACTTGAGGGATGCAGGATCATGCATGCAGTGCGGGAAACAAACTAGGCGGCGGATAAACTTGCAAAGCTCTTACCCAATCATGAGTTTGTTGAGATCATTCCGAGCTCATTTGCGGAAGATATTAAGAATATTGTTTTTGATGATGCTAGAGGTAGGAAATATACACGAATGTAATCATCTCGTTCCTATTTTTTTTCTCAGTGGTCTGGGGAGCCCATATAAACCCCCACACTTGCCTTTCAAAAAAAAAAACATTTATTTTGCAGGTCCAATAACAAGAGGATGATTTATGTATGCTTCACATTAGGTAAATCATGAAACTAGTCAAGTTCATGATAAAAAAAAACTTTGAGAAATACTAAACTACATTAAGGAAGGGAAGGAACTTAAACTACATTAGGGAAGAAAAGGAACTATGTGAACAAAGGGCTACAATCCAAGGCATCATGCGGATTGACTGTATTCATTTTATCTCTTTTTTGTATTGTCATTTTTTTTGTCTATTTGTTATTTTCACTTGTGGGAATTGTGGAGATTATTGATTAATCCTTAATGAGTGAAATGAGTTGTGTTCAAGAGTTTTCTTGACCCAGAGGTTCCTTTAAATCTAAGAGACACTTGCTGATATGGCCAGGTGGGGGCTCATTTTGGTTATGAGGAGTCATCTCAATCTTGGATTGACTCCTTATGGTTTATAAGGAGTCACACTGGACTCTAACTAAACACTTATTTTCCCTATTTTTGTAATAAATTTGGTATCAATATATATATATATATATACACGCACGTTTTTAGTTGCTTATGTGAGAGTAAAAACACGAGTTATGGTCCAACGGACAAAGAGGGTTTTTTTAAGTGGTTAGAAGCTAACTTCTAATTGGAGTTACAAGTTATGAGCGAGCTTCTGAATGAACTATTTTTTTGCTTTTGATTGAGTTGTTGATTAGAAGATGTAAAATTAAATGGTGTTTGTTTTAGGTGTTGACTTGAAGTTTTTTTTATATGTTTGCCCACCACCCACTACAAACCACCAACATTAACCCCCTTCTCTCATTGTTTTCTCTCCTTAAAATACCATTGAGACACCTTTACCACTACCAAAAACCACCTTATAACCTTCTCCCTTCCTCATACAATTTTTGATAGAGAGGAAGAGAAAGAAAAAGAGGAATACGAGCAAGAGGGAAGGATAGGGAGGGTGGTGGCATTGGTGGCAGCATTACTCTCATGATAAAGAGGAGGTGGAAAAAAAGATGATGGTTGGTACAGGAGAGGGGTAGTAGCAATCATTATGAATTTATTGTGAGGTTATTATTGGAATGAATTTTCATTAAGCACTCACTGCTAAGTGATTAGCACCATGGTGGTGCTTACTCCAATCAGAGCTAAAAACAAATGCTCTAAACAAGGTGTCCTACTTCTTATTAGGACTTCTAACTCCATTCAGAAGCAAAAACAAACACCCTCACAGACTTGTAGTATTGTATCAATGCAACATTGATTATTGTGTCTTGGAGATGGTGGACCCTGTCAAAACTATGGGCATTGTAGTCAGGGAAATTTTATATATATTAAAGAAAATGTGTTAAACACAACCAATTTGATAAATTTTATACATGATATACTCTAATTGTTATGATTTATAATTCATTTTTTGTTTGGGTCGATTACCCTTTCAGAATGGTGCATTCTTAGAGGAGAGTGCATTGTTAGTGTTATTTTTTTTAAATGCCATTATAAAGTTTTTAAGCATGTTAGTTGAAACCAGACTATCTTTGAAGGTCCTGACAGGTTGGAGCGGAAAGGCAAAAGAGTTGGCTTTTCAGTTAAAGAGTTTTATGAGTTTCTGGCTGCCTTGATTTATGAGGCTCACTCTAACTCTTTCATCACTTCCCATAATAACTTGGTCTGGGTGAAACATCATTTTCCAATGATCAATTTCTTTTTTTTGTCGGTCTTGCATAGGAAGATTCTGACTAAAAAGGTTTTAAAGAATAAGAGAATTTCCACGGGAAGCATTTGTGTGTTTTACAACTAGAATGAGACTGCCAAGGACCACATTTTTTTATGGTTGAAGGCACGCTGATGCTTAAGTCAGTAACTCAGTTAAAGTTGCATACCTGTGCCGAATGTTCCCTTTACCTTTATAATGCTTGCGGTTAATTTTTTGCATGACTTAAGCATGTGAGGCGCAACGGAATAAGATATTTCTCATAACAGTCTCCTATTTAATGGAGATCCGTCTGTGGAGGCATAACTCCTTCCACGACTCTTTTTGGTGCAATGTTCCTAATCTTTATGAGAGAACTCATGTCCGGCCTGGATTCGGGCTTTGATTCGTTCGGGCCCGGGTTCGGGCTTCGCTTATATCTTTTCATTAGTAGGTCTCCGTGATTGGATTTATTCTTCATGGGTGTTATTCTTCTTGGGATTTATTCTTCATGGGTTTTATTCCTCTTGGGATTTATTCTTCTTGGGTTTTATTAGTGGGCCTCCGCGATTTCATTATTGAGCCTCCATGATTGGATTTATTATTCCGTCTCTGTAACATCCCTCTTATTTACAAGATCATATATTTGATTAATCCATCAAAATGCGCCAGGGAACTAGTTTCGATTTGCGTATGTTCCTTCTCTTAACAACACAACATACAGATAAAGAGGGTTTGAAGAACAACAACAACAACAAAGATGTCTTTTTATTTCTCTCTATTTCTCTCTCATAATTTTCTTTTTCCAAATATTAGCAAAAGAGAAAGAGAAGAAAGAGAAGTAGAAGAAGGAAGGAGAGGCGATGGGTTGTCTCATATCTGGATACTGGTGGAAAGAAATTAGGTTTAAGGTTGCTCTTTAAGTATTGAAGGGTATTTTAGTAATAACATGGGATAACAGATATCCGTGGGGCTGATATGGCCAAATCCGTATCTGCCCCGAATATTCAACGAATACTATCTAGATTCCCAAAACCACTCGAATACCCATTTAACGACATCCAAATTTGCCCCATTCGGATTAGGTGGGGCGGATATTTGTGAAAATCCGCCCCACTGCCAAACCTAGGTGGGGGTGTTGAATACATGATAATTAGCCAAAAAAATTATGTGGACTGCCAGTGACACGGGTAATATGCTATAGATATGTACAATGGCAGACCCAAGATTTTAGTCGATGAGGAGTGAAATGATAAGGGGTTGTTAGTCGATAATAGGAGTTATTATTGTTAAAGCTAGAAATTTATAATCCGAACAGATAATTTAGCAACAAATTTCTACTAACATCTACAAGTAAACACTAAAATATATATATATATATATATTGGTATTCTTCGTGAACTTAATCTAGTATTGTGCATTTGTTTGTACAACTATAAAAGTACATTGTATATATCAAATTGAATTGGGATATTGTAAGCCAAATAATGCACAAGTCATCAACAATTTAGCAAAGGCAAACAAATCTAATAAACTGGAATACATGATTAAAATTGCAAAATAACTAAGATACATATGTAAGTTAAATCTGCGAACATAATAACATGTTTTTTTTAAAGGCAAGCGTGTCGTCGGTGGTATAAAACCCAAGATGTGGGAGTTAAACCACTACAACCTTAACCATCCAACCAGGCTACCATTAGCAACCCGGACCTGATATTCATCGAGCAACATATGCAAGGGGTCTATTCCCCACACAACGATGCCCTGATAATCACGATTGCATTATCAAAATGGGGAGTGAAAATGTCATTGGTGGACATGGGGAGCTCAACCAATATAATGTTTCTGGAAGAATTCCACAAGATGCTACTGAGAAAGGAAAAGTTGAAACCGTACAACTAGCTGATGGTTGGCTTCAGCGACGCTCGAAGTTACTCAATTGGGAGCATCAACATATCGTATAGCAGGGGAACCAGTGAAGCTACTTATGATGGAGTTCATTGTGGTAGACACCCCCTTTGCATACAATATAATTTTGGGAAGACCTTGGCTCCATCATATGGGAGCAGTACTCTCCACACAGCACCAACACCTCAAATTTTTTTGTCAACGGAGAGACGAAGACTCGGGGGAGACCAGTCTTCCGCCAGATAATGTCATTACGTGGCGATGATGCTGTCGGGTAAGTAAACACGGCGGCTCGAGTCTCCCTAAAAATATATGAATTAATAGGCCAAGGGCTTACAGGTAAGAAGCGGCGAGAGTAACATGTAGAACTTTTGAAGAAAAACTATCAATAAAATTAATCTCTTTAAAAACGATTGTACTCCACATTAAACTTTTTTTATGAAGGAATACCTATTTTAATTCAGGGACCAATATGGCATACAAGCGGCCAAGCCTAGCCCCACTAAGGGCGACAACAGCTTGCCACATAAGTGACTCGACCCGCCTAAGGAGCCGAGGTGTGATATGATGGGTAGAGCCCAATCCAGTGACAACCCACGACCCAAACGAAGAATGTTTATAGAAAAGGGACCAAAATGGCACAAAAACGGTTGAGCCTAAGCCTTATTTAGGATGTCGATAGCTTGATGCATAACTGACCTAGTCCACTTTAGGAGCCAAAGCAACACAAGTACAAACCGAACCCAATCCACGGAAAGTTCACCGCAAGTGGACAAGTCCAGTCCATGGATAACTCTCGTTCATAAGATAGCCTAGTTCGGCCACAGGACCACAGTGGCACACATGCGGACCAAATGGATGACTCACCACTCCTAAAATAACCTGGTCCGACAAAGGGGACCAAAATGGCACACGAGCAGCCGAGCCTAGTCCCATTGAAAGCGATGATAGCTTGTCGCACAAGTGACCTAGTCCGTCAAGGATCGTCGTACCAGTCCACAGACAGCTCACCGATCAAATGAAGTCTAGTCCGCCTAAGGAACCACTGCACATGAGGCGGTCCTTAGGCGGACTGAGTCTAGTCTATTTATGACTCGCCGCATCGGGATAGTATAGTCTGAGGGACCAAGATGGCGTGAAGTGACCATGTCTAATCATGTTCAGAATACAGATGACTCGCCCAATAAGTGACATATTCCACTACACAATAACTCTACTCGTTTAGGCAAAGTTAGTTCCTCAACAAACCAAATTCTTAAGATTGAGGCATATTATGAAGTCTAACCCAGACGGGTTGAAGATGACTTCTCCTCCGTCAAATCTCTCAAGGATTGAACAAGATATTCACAGGAACTCAACCCGTTCAGGCAAAATCGGTTCCTCAGCAACCCCAACTCTTGTTCATGATTGAGGCATATTATGAAGTCTAGCTCAGATGGGTAAAAAAGACTTCTCCTCCGGTCATATCCTATCAAGGATTGAGCAAGATATAGGCAAGGACCTAGCCCGTTCAGGCAAATTTGGTTCCTCAGTAGCCCAACTCTTGTTCAGGATTGAGGTGGATTATGAAATATAACCCAGACGGACATAAAAGACTTCTTCCCAAATCAAGTTCTCTAAAAAAAACCAAGTCAAATTGCACAGGTACCCATCCCATTTAGCAAAGAAGTTTCCTCGGCAACCAAACTCATGTTCAAGAATTGGGTCCAAATAGAAGATCTACCCTAGATAGGCAGAAATGACTTTTTCCCAGCTCAAGTCCTCTCAAGTATTGAGCCAGATAAATGCAAGGAGTCTAGCCCGTTCGAGCAAAGACAACTTCTCAACAACCTAACTCCCATTCGGGAGTGGGGTATATTATAGTAGCCCGGACAGTAAAGGTAGATGCAATTTCCCTTAAACTCAAAGTCCTCCTAAGGACGGACGCGACTGCAGGTATACGATATTGAATTTCAGTCTATGGCTTCCCAAAGTAACCCAACCGCTACGCAGGGTCAGAGACCAACAAGGAAGTCTAGTCTTCAAAGCAAAGACAACTCCTGCACGTGCCCAACTAAGCGTGAGCAAGAGGTTTGTAAGGGGAGAAATCCTAACCAACCCTAGTAGTCCTGCTCAATGTAGTTCAAGAGATCCAGCCTCCTGGAAGCGACATCATGAGTCTGAGCTTTATCAGCAGCCTCATGAAGCTCCTTCGCGCTAGCAACGGATTGAGCCTTTTAGTTATTAAGCTCCCCAACTGTCTTGACCAGGCTCCATTCATAATCCACCAACTTACAAGCTACCTCGTCATGATTAGCACACTTGAAGTCACGCTCTTGAGAGAACACAAAAAGTTGCACATGAAGGGCATCTTGAAACCCCTTTAGGAAAATTGACTCAGCGCACTCAATATCCAGTGCACCATAGAAGTCAACAGCTGACTTCGTGAGGTTTGACAAGCGTTCAGAAAATGCGGCCTATTCATCTATGCCCTATCCCAAAGTTTTTGAGTTTTTTTAGCTCAGACAACAACTCAGCTCGGGCAGTCTAGGCCTCATTCAAACCCCTTGGATATTTTTCAGTTGGGATTCTAAAGACGACGGAGCAGCCAGACCAATGGTCATACTCCTCTGGGCTTCAGACTGTTGGGCTTCTAGATCAGTCTGGGCGGCCAATTGCTCGATCAATGAGCCTACCTCTTTACGGGCATCAGCAAGTTGTGCCGCTTGGTCGACAAACTTCGTCTCCAAGGCAAAGAACATGTCTGCATAGAAGTTGTGCCTCTTGATTGGAAAACAATGCATGGATATAAACGATAAAGCACAACGAAAAACTAAGTAATAAAACAACTAAGTTGTCAACTTACTAGGATTAGAAGCTGATTCCATGATTGAGGTACGTCTCCGCGGCCACCTTTTTTAATAGCAACTGATCAGCAACCAAGAGAAATTTCATTTCATTAGATCAATAGTAACATACATGTGATCCACGCATGTTGCTCATCCGAACTTAGGAGAGCACCCATCAGGACACGAAACCCGACCCAGCGCCAGTACGGGGAACTCCGGAACCAATAGTCAATCCCTTCTCTCCCCCCGCACCTCCTGAGGGAAAGGACTTAGCGATATGCTTCTCCGTATCAGCAACAATGGAAATAGGCTCAAACAATATTCCATTTTCTGGCCAGGTAGAAGGATCACATGCAGTGCTCTCAAGAACGGGTTGTTCCTCCACAGCAGGTATGTCGGACGCAATGGCCTCCAAAGCTGCCCGCGTCATTCCCACTTCAGCATGAATGAAGGCCTCGGGCAGCTCCTCATTAGCGATCAAGAACACAACGTCCCTCTCCACACTCTAAAGAGATACAGAAGGATGAGTGGATCACAACTTGAGCCTCTTAGAGCGATGAGAGGGAGAAAGTAGTCCCTCCAAAACATTATTATCAGACAGGCTAGGCATCCTCGGCACCTTCCTATTTTGAGATCCAGGTAACTACGCCTCTGTCACGACCCAATTTTTGAGAAAATGAAATCTCTATATCCATGTAGGGTTATTCGTTTCTCCAAAATTCTGGACATGAAAATTAAATAACAAACAAAGAAAATTTAACAACCATAACTGTAACATTTATAAAAATAAAAAAAATTGAACAGACAAAAAGACTCAATCAATAAACTCTTTGACGTTCACCTGCTGATGATATGCCAAAACGGTCACGTCCCTGAGCCACACACGTGTTATGATGATCTCAAGGAATTACAGGCCCCAGCGTCAGCCCAGCACTGATCCTGCCTGAGTGGTTCAAAGGCCGCTCAATGCAGTCTGTCAAACTAACCCAAACTCTTATAGTTTTGCTAAGCCCACACATCTCACAGCTATCCTAAATACCCGTAAGTCCTATTAAGGCAAGTATCTCGAGGATAGACTTCAGACAGGCAATTACAGTAGCTCTCCGCTTCCAACTAAGAAGCAAATACTAAAGTACATATCACACAGGGAAACTTCCTCCAATGGATTACCTTCAAATAGGGAATTATCTCTCGCATAACTAGGAACACAAGGCTAACAGGGAACTTCCCTTCTGCAACACGACTCCTAATTAGAGAAGAATCTCCATGAATATCTCCTTCATAAACTATGCCATAAATGGCTTGGTCGAACCAGAACTCGTGCACTATAAATAAGACATGAGGTTGGTAAGCTAAGGTACGCTACAAATTCCTTGTTTACAACATTACGCCTTCCTCAGATCCATGTCTGACTTTAGCATCGCAGTGCCGTCGACCACCACAACGATGGTCTGTGGCTCACGTGCATTATTTGTGTAGGTGAGCAGGTCAGTAGGACTAGGTCAAAGTAGATATTGACTGCATCAGTTTGGCGCCGCCCGTGAGGACGACGAAGTTCCTAACCTTTCACTAGCATCGTCTCCCTTCGAAATACAGATAGATGGATACCAACAGATCATGCAACAATGGGGAACCAGGGGACACGTCAAATGGACATGCTGGAGTTGTACCACCACTTTCAGTGGTTCCAGTTATGCAGGGCAACGAACTCAAGCCCCGGTACTTACAACAGCAACGACGGACCCCGGGATAGATATGATGTCATCTCAAATACAGCAGATCGCCAAAGCGGTGGAGTCTCTCACACGACAAAACCCTCCACCTGCTAATAGAGACCAGGAGCAGCCTGAGCCTCCATCTTCAGAGGATGTTAGAGAGCAAGCACAGGAGAGTCAAGTCCCCGCTAGTTCCCATTGAACTAGAGAAAGTTGCGCGATTAACATGAAATCAGCTACTAGGGCAAAGAGGCTCAGCTCTCATAACCCCTTCCGCAGAGGGGCACACGACCCAGACATGTTGTATTGTCTCTCTATCCCATCATTCATGGATCCTATTATGAATGAGGCCCTTCCGGAGAAATTCACTAGTCCAAATCTCGACTTCTACAATAGAACCACCGACCCATTCGACCACCTGCGCCATTACCACCATGTAATGGTCCTCAAAGAGGGATCCGAGTCGGTGATGTGCAGAACTTTTCCCACTAGCTTGAAGATGTCAGCACTAACATGGTTCCATAGCCTCCTTCCAAGGTCGATCAACTCCTTCAAGACGCTGGCAAAGGAGTTCCTAGCGCGTTTCGTCAGGAATCAGCAATTTTGAAAAAGCCCACATTGCATACTCTCTCTAAAACAGAGATCCAATGAGACACTCAGAGAGTATGTCACATGCTTCAACAACGAGTTGACACTAAGTGACGGTTGCAGCAATGACACAGCCGTGACAGCTTTCACCGTGGGCTTGAATGAGGGAAAGCTCTGCGAAGACATCACCTCGGACCACCATTTAGACATGACGGAGCTCCTCAAGAGTGCTTAAAAGCACATTACCCTAGAAGAGTTAAGGACCGTAAAGAAGGAAATCGAAGGTGAGAAGAAGCCTCCGCTCCAAAGGACAAGGAGGGAAATACACGCAAGGATAAAAAATGAGCAAGAGGAAACGTACTGACAATAGGTTAGACCCTAGCCGATCCATGCCAGATAAAGCTTCCAACTATGTTGGATCCAGAGTTGTGGCACCCTTCAATTTTAGCCTGTCAAACGTACTAAACTCCATGAAAAGCTGGGAAGATCTGAAGTGGCCCCCAAAATAGCACGGAGACCCATCCAAGTGTGACAACAGCAAATACTGCTCATACCACAAGGAGAACAGCCATGATACCAACAACTGCAAGAGTCTGAGGTACGAGATTGAATATTGGATCCGTAGAGGCAAGCTAAAAGAATTCCTAAACTCTAAAAAGCAACCAGATCGATCCAGTGACCGAGGGAGTCTGTCAAAGAAATAGAGAAGGAGACTTCGGGCATAATCTATGTCCTTCAAGGAGTCGGACCAAATGAATACCAATCGCACAGGTCCTGCAAGAAAACTCTACTAGAGAGGCGGACACAACCTGTGGACGAGGAGAAATGTGTTTTCTACTCAAAGATTCAATGCCCCGGCCCATTCCCACCTTGACCTTTACGGACAAGGACCTGGAAGGAATCCGATTGCCACACAATGACGCCCTATTTATCTCGATCTCCATCGCGAGGTGGGAGGTGAAGAGAGCTCTGGTGGACACAAGGAACTCATTCAACGTCTTGTTCTACGACGCTTTTGGCAATATGGACCTCAAAGAGGAGAACCTGATGTCTTTAGATTACCAGCTGATTGGATTTAGTGGAGAGAAATGCTTCTCGATCAATAAGATAAGGTTAGAAGTAGAAGCAGGAGAACCACAGTTGAGAAAGGTCTTGTTTCTAAACTTCATAGTAGTAGACACATCGTCTACCTACAACCTTGAAGACCATGGCTCCACAAGATGGGAGCAGTAGCCTTTACCCTTCACCAGTACGTTAAGTACACCTCTAACCACTCTGAAGTAACTATGCGTGGAGATCAACCTACAACACGAGGCTGCCATTACACTGCACTAAAACATATAGAATGTTCCCAGATCCAATCAGATCATGCAAAGCAATTTGAACTAGAACCAGGCCGAGTGATTGTTGATGCATCTCAGTTAAACGATACAAGAGCAATATGCTTTTCAGCTCGGCAAAACGGAGAGACCAAGGCAAACAGAAGTACAACCCCTTGACATTCTGTCGGCACAAATATTAACTCCCCCACAAGGTTTACTCTTCAGTAGCCTTCGCGACATCAGTGAAGGTCAATAGTCCGCTGAGAATACCAATATCTACAAGGGTCGTCCGAATTCACTTCAGTTCCATAATCAATTTCTTTCTGTCAACAGTCAATTTATGTCAGTTGTTTATTTCCCTTTCCATAGTCAATCATTTAAGGAATAAAGAAAAATTACGAAGACAAACTTTATTGATTCACGGAAAGATGTAACAACGGTCTCCCAGAGGTAGATACAAAAGACTACATACTACAAGCATCTAAATCCGGTATGACTCGGAGTAAATAGTCACTTAGACAATTCAATTACGTGAGTACATCAGAAAAAAGCAAAGGTATCCGAAGTAGGCCATGCGAACTCTCCAATGCAAGCTATCCGCAAGCAACAACAAAGATATCCAAACGTACTTCGCACGACCCCTTCCCAATATCAAGGACAAAGTAGCAGAGGAGGTTGAAAACACAAAGCAACCGATTGCTCCGTAGAATCACCCTGAAAAAAATGACCTGCCAACAGCTATACAGACCTTACAACGGATGGTTGGCTTCCTCAAAAGGCATCCTACTTCCTTACAGACTTCCTCAAATGACTTTCGACCCCCTGAAGAAGATAGAAGAAAGCAGATGAGGATGGCCGCAAGCGACGAAGCAGTCAAGGTCTCACAATGCTATCAAGCGAGGACATTTTTCACATGCGTGGTACCTGGGGTGACAGAGAGATACCACCCTCGGAAACATCACGCATCCG
This sequence comes from Berberis thunbergii, assembly GCA_003290165.1. Taxonomy (NCBI): domain Eukaryota; kingdom Viridiplantae; phylum Streptophyta; class Magnoliopsida; order Ranunculales; family Berberidaceae; genus Berberis; species Berberis thunbergii. The sequence continues at coordinate 128,426 of QNQO01001799.1, forward strand.
TTAAAACTTCGTTCAACAGTCTGCCAAACGGACTCGAACTCTTACAACTTGCTAAGCCCACACGTCTCACAGCTATCCTCAATACCAGTTACCCCTATTAAGGCAATTATCTTGAGGATCAGCGTCGGACAGGCAATTACAGCAGCTCTCTGTTTCTGACTAAAAACAAATACTTGAGTACATATCACACAGGGAAACTTCCTCTTACGAATTACCTTTAGATAGGGAACTATCTCTCACGTATCTAGGAGCACAAGGCTAACAGGAAACTTCCTTTCCATAGCACGACTCCTAATTAGAAAAGGATTTCCACGAATATCTCTTTCCTAAACTACGTCATCGATGGCCTGGTCGAACCATGACTCGTGCACTATAAATAAGACATGATGTTGGTAAGCTAAGGCACATTACAAATTCCATGTTTATAGCACTACACTCAAATCTCTGTCTGACTTTAGCACTAGAGTGCCATTGGCCACCACAACGGTGGTCCATGGCTCACGTGTGTTACTTATTCATGACAGCAGGACTAGGTCAAAGCAAGAAGCGGAAAATGACTACATCACCTGGTATGAATAATATTTATCTCTAATAAATAAAATAACTTACATACTATAACATGAAATTTCATACATAATAAAATAACACCTCAAAGACATGTACTTACTCAATGAGGCAAAGGTGTCATTAAAGAAAATCACAACTCAAATACATTTAGTTCCTCAACAAGGCAAACATTTCATTCAAATAAGTTCCTACAGTGCTTAAAGTAAATATTTATTTTACTTGTACTTACTCTGTACTAGTTAACCATAACAAGTCTGACTTGCAGAAATGTTAGCAGACTTTCCATCCTGCATTGAATGATTAGAAAACAAATGAATGGATGAAATGCCTCAATAGATCAGAATTTCATCAAGTCAAACAATTATGACGATATCTTATTTCTCTTAAATAAATTATTTAGTTTTAGAGACTTAATCGCTTAGAGCATACCACATTTGCACCGCTTTCGTGTTGAATACACATGCATGTATGCCTCTCTCATATAAAGTAGAACTTATCCGTCATCTATGTCTAAGTGGGGACACATCACATACAGACATGCATCATCGATACTCCTAACTATATGAGAAACATAAAAGCCACTCTTGGGCTATCAATGCGCATAAGTCACATCACATTTCTTACTGATAAATATCAAGCCTATCTTAGACATAAAAACCACATTTTTCCCGCGTGACTAACCCAAAGTTAACTATAGTTTCTTTATAAAAAAATTGGTGACTCACATCTGCAAGACAACCCAAAAGTTACTTAGTTTATCTATAAGAGTGGGTAAATCATAAACAATAAGAGGTATGGTATTTCTAAGTGATATAATTTCTTAGTTTATTAGTACCATTTTTTTTGATATCACAAAATTCTTTCACAATGACACTTTGTCATACATAAATAAATTCATCCATTCTTTTAGGAAAACATAGCATTTTCATAAACAAACTTTTTGTACTAAAGCGGGGATTAAAGCGCTTTCAATATAAGGAATTCAAATTTCTTATCTTTCTAAAATCACTGAAATGTAACTGGCATCCAACAGCATAGGTTCAATATTCTAAGCAATTGGGGAAAAATATCTAAATGAGGGTGTTCACTATTGAGTGTTTATATTAAATCAATGAGTACATATATTAAATGCCAAAATTAAACATTTCCAATGACTTCTACTTGATCACGGCATAGTCACAATAATAAGGGCAGTAATCTCATCACCATATAATAGTAATAGTATAACAACAATAAGCATTTGATAGATCTACTCACAACAGTGAGAGTAGAATAACACACACTACAATAGTAATAATTTAATAACATATATTACCACTAGTAACAATATAATGGCATATAACTTTCATTCATATTAACTCTTAAATTCAACTATCATTACCTTGATCTGAGAAGAAAATCTCTCAATGATTCCCACTTGTCATAAAATAATTTCATAATATCTAACTGAATCCAAGTCATCCATGCACTTCCAAAGTTTATGCTATAAATGCTAAATCATATATCCAATTCATTAGTTGTTGGCTGCCCCAAAGAATACAGACATTTGTGTCATTGTCCTCATTCATTACCAATAGGAGAATATAGTTCGTTAATAATAATAATAATAATAATAATAATAATAATTGATGTAGTCAATTTTTGTTCCCCTGCTGCGCCTTAACCTAAACCCGCACAGGGAACACACCTGAGCCAAATACCTCCGTGTAGCGGTTAATCGCACTCCGATGCTTAAGATAGATAAGGCTTAGGAGAGGCTTAAAGTTGTAAATTGGGTTTTTGTATTGTACATTTGTTCATCGACCTTAACTTCCTTTTATAGTGTGAGATTCCTTGTTCGGCTTGGCCTTTGGTAGCGTAGTTTAGGGAAAGAGATCGTACTGAAGATCCTTTCCTAGTTGAGAGTTGTCCATGTAGGGAAGTTTTCCTACACGACTTGTGCTCCTAGAACTGCGGAAGAGGTTTCCCTTTCTGAATGTTGTTCATGCAAGGAAGTTTCTTTGCCCGACTTATACTCTAGTATTTGTTTCCTAGTCGGAACCAATGTAATCCTGACATGTATGTCTTGAGTCGATCCCCCATATACTTGCCTTATCAGGGCTTACTCTTGCCTTATCAGGGCTTGTGAGTATTGGGCTTGACCGTGTGACGTGTGGTCTTAGTGGCACATTGCAATTTGGGTTTGACCTTCTGGATCCAACCAATAATAGGCTTAGTGCTATCTCGACCTTGTTGGATTGTGCATGCAATCAGGTATGTTTTGTTTTGTTGACGAGATTATCATGACATCCGTACGGTGCTGATCAAAGGACAGTTTGATGTATCATCAGCTACTCCCCTAGAGTTGGTGGGCCAGCTCATCGGTCTACTAAGTCACTTCATGAAGCAACTAATCAGTCATGATGGTTTAGTCTGAATCATTTCCTCGGGCGGTGAGCTTCATTAATTGGTCATGCGTCTGCACGAAAAAAAAGGTGAGAGTTTTGTTTTCTATATAGATCTTCTCTCTGCGAAATTTGGCCTTTTTACTCTTTCGATCTCAGATACTTTTCTTTGTCATACCACATTCTGTGCTTTTGACTTTGCTCAACCTTCGTAATCGAAAGCTTGTACGATCTCTCATGGCGGGCTTGAATCAACTTTCTAATAAACTGTTTGCCAAGGGCAACAAGTTCTTTGAGGAGAGGTCGCTTTCTGGGTCGAGTTTGGAAGCCCTTCGTAAAACATACAGGATTCATAGGGATCTAGTTCTCTTCACTCGGGGCGCAGATCTAACGCCGTTGTCCCCTCTAGAGGGTTTCATTTGTCTTCGCCAAGGTATGCTTCGATCGAGTGTCCGTTTTCCTATCATCGAGGAAATTTGGGATCTCCTAACATACCTTGGCATTGCACCCACTCAATTGGTGTCGAATGAGTATAGGACAGTGATCGCCATTCTGAATAAGGCACAGGACGCTAGTGTCCGAGTATCTTCGGGTGATTCAAATGCTTACTTCCCCTAGGATAAACGAGCACATTGTGTCTATGCTAACATCGCCGTACTGCTTTGACAATCTTCCTGACAATTTTAAGTTTTGGTAGAAATTTTGTTTCATGGCCCCCGCGGACTCAAAGTATTTCGACCTTGTTAGTCGTCCGGTCAAGCGGGACTTCATGCAACTAAGTAAGTTCAATTCTATTCCTAATCCTGCTTGTGCTCAATGCATATCAAATTGACCTTTTGTGCTTATGTAGGGAAACTCCCAACTTCATCTTTTTCTACTGAGAGTAAAGTGGCTCTAGAAGCGTTTTGCGACATGCCTCGTTTGCGGATAGAGAATGTCGTTAAGTCTTCTAGTATCAAGCGCAGTGGACTGTGGGCTCACTGGCATGAGGCTCTCACTCTTTTTAGGGTTCTGAAGCCAAAGCCCAAAGGCGTATACTCCTTGAAGAAGAGGAAGTTCTCGAAGATTAAGATCCCGGGCCCTTCAAGGAGGGTAAAACTAAGTGAGGCGCTTCCTGCTTCTGTTCGTCTGAATAGGCCATGTGTTGTGTCTAGGCCCTCGTGAGCATTCAGCGTAATCTGAAGTTCGTGAAGCTGTCAAACAGGTTCTTGATATGTCCGGTGGGACGGAGACCGATGTGTCTGAGGGACATGATATGGAAAAGGCTCATGTCTCCCTTCCTGACTTGGTGAGAGAGTATCTGAAAGTAGTTGGAAATGAAGATGTAACAAAGTTTAGTGCATAACAGGTAGAGGTTTTGAACAAAGCAATGTTGCAAGTGGGCATGGAAGCTTCGTCAGGTGTGGGAATGGATCGTTCATTTTCGATGAAAGACTTTGTTTGTGACCCTGCTAGGCCTGCTAAAGAGTCACTTGATCAACGTCCTTATGGCTAAATGTCCCCTCTACATCACCCGTATTGTTCAATGTCTCGTTTTCGTCCTCATAATGAGGTGGTGATGGGTTCAAGGAATAACTCGTTTCCTTTTTCCCCATCAACTGATTCTGAGCCAGCTCGTGAAAAAGAGCTGGTCATTGCAAGTAAAGGGAAAGTTGTAGATGAGGGTCATGATGCAGTGAAGACAATGAATGGTGGTGCGGAGTGATTCCGATCCTGAAGGATCACCATTCGGATGTGCGGATCAGTCTGTTTGCTCCAGATGTGGTAAAGATAAGCAACCAAGCTTGGCATCAAGAGGTTGACATTTCTTATACTTCCAGGAAGCATATTAGCAAATGGAATGACTAGCAAGTGAACTGCGTTCCAGATCCAGAAGGAGATACGCTGGGAGAGCGTATGGATAAAGGGTATAAGCATCTTGTGTTGGGGATGTCATACCTGAATCAAGTGGCCGCAACTGGGACTAAAGTCGAGGCCACTCATGAGAGAGTGTACACTATGGAGCGAGTCCTTGCAAACTTGCAGAAGTCATACTCGGATGCTCTCTACAAGATTGAATTGTTGAGTGAGTAACTCGAAGCTCACTCAGATGCTGGAATGGAGTTCTGGTGCACATGATCGGTGGCTCAAAGGATTTGTTTGGAAACTTTCGAGTTTGACCTAGCAGGGGTGGTGTCCGCGAGGGATCGGTTCAAGAACGAACTGAACCATGTCCATCGTGACTTACAATTTGCCCCAGAGACTGTGGTAGGGATGCAGGCTGAAATACAAGCTCTAAACACTGAGAATGCCAAGAAAGAGTCTGAAAAAGAAGGTGACTCTTAAGAGGGTAATCGAGAGGTAGCACGTACAAATGTGTCTCCTGCTAAGTCTGGCTCTGTTGCATCCGACTCTCCACCTGATGAGGAGTGAACTTATATTTTTTGGCTTGCAGATGAGTAGCGTTCTTTACTTGCACATTTTTCTTTCACATTCCCTGCTAGTTTTTTTCCGTTTTGTCTTATCGCGATATTAGTTGTCAGACGAGAGGTTCTGCTAGGTCAGGAAGTCGTATCGTTTATCTACTAGTGAGAGTTCTGACTGTTTATGTTGTGATAGTTTGTGCAATTCTGGTCAGTATCGTTTTAGAAATCGAGGAGTGTAATTCACTATTTGCCTGGTGGCTTGGCTGTATATGAACAAGCAGTTATTGTTTCTATTTTAAGCAAACTAATCAGACTGTGGTTCTAGCACATGAACCATCGTAGATGATCGGACAATAGTCCTTGCGAGTCCTCTGAGTTGAGCTTCCAGAACTCTGACCGGGCTTTCGACTTGTATTTACCTACATAGTTGGACCAGAGGTTGTTATCGCCAGTTATAACTAACTAAATCGGGGTCAGGTTCGGTGGCCAACATTTGTGATTGAACGGTTGTCCCTGGCAAGTCATCTTAATCCAGCGTCGAGGACACTGACTAGACTCCAACTTTCCAACCCATCATCGTCCATTGTTGGCGGACTAGGAATTGGAATAGGCCAGAAGTTATCATCGTCAATCGTTTTAACTAAACTTTGGCAGGGTTCGGCGATCTTTGTCTGTAGTTGGCCAACGATCACTAGCAAGTCATCGCAATCAGGCATCATCGCACTAACTAATCTCCTACATTCTAAGCCATCAAGATTCGCGCGCAACGAATTAAACTTAGAGCATACCAGAAGCCATAGTCATCAGCGACCACTAACTGAGTTTTGGTCGGGTTCGACTATCATCGTTGTGCAAGAGCAGTGACCCTTGGCAAGCCATCTTAATCAGGCATCGAGAGCGCTGACTAGACTCCCACTTTCTAAGCTGTTGAAATCCATTATTGGCGGACTAGGCTTCGAGTGGACCAAAAGCTAAATTCATCGGTCGTCACCGACTAAACTTTGGTCGGGTTTGGTCACTATTGTCCATGTTTGGACAATGATCCCTGGCAAATTGTCTCAATCAGGCATCAAAGCGTTGATTAAGCTACCGCTTTCTAAACCATTGGCACTCGTTTAACGGACTGGGCGTTAGAGCGGACCAGAAGCTATCGTCATAGGTCAAAACCGACTAAGATTTTGTTGAGTTTGAATACCATTATCTATAGTTGGACAATAGTTCCTGGCAAGCCATCGCGGTCAGGTGTTACAAACGCTAACTAAGTACCCACTTTTTAACCCATCGTCGTTCACTTTTGGTGGGCTAGGCATTAGAACGGACCAGAAGCTATTGTAATCAGTTGAGTTTGAATAACTTATCTGGGGTTAACCCCTTTATCTCCGCTTTCAGGACAAGAAAGGGCGATATATTTCCATCCTGACCCAGCCGCAATTGTGCCAACGAGGACGTTGGGCTCCTAAAGAGGGTGGACTGTGATACCATTGTGGGGAGGTTGATGTACTATATATGTACGAGATTGGATCTACAAAGTACTACATGTTTTAAAGTCGTGTGGGCTTGGGCCCAAAGTGGACAATATAGTACTCTGTGGATCGGATCGTGACAGAATTGTTTTTATTCCTTGGTAATCGAAGCCTAAAGATCTATGAACTAGCCCATGCTTGACTGGTCATCATAAGATTATGGGCGTGCAAATGTGACCTGACTTACTTGATTTGCCTAGCAATCTGATTTCGGAACCGGATCGATTGATTGGACTAATAATAAATTTACCAGCTTTAATGAATAGCAGCAGAATAATAGCAGGGTAGACGCCTTGAATTATTTGTAGGCACGCTTATTATTCCATGGGTGCTCAAGGATTTCACCGTTTGTCTCTTTGCATGTGTTGGGTCGTATTTGGCAGGGCATAAGCTTGGGCCCATTAGTTGGTGGGGACTAAGTGAAAAAATTTGTGTAGATCAGTGTGTCATGTGTATGGCGCATATTGCGAGACGGTCCAGTATCGGTTACTCCCTCCAGTTAATGGGGCCGCGTGCAGGGCCATTATTTCAATGAATGTGGACTCGTGCAATTGCAATTGGAACCGTTGTTTCCTTATTTCCCATACAACATTGAATTCTGACGTAATTGTTGGTTGGCACTGCTTCGTAAACCACCTCGCCTATAAATAGGCTAGTTGTTCTATATCTCAAGCATTGTAGTGAGCATTGAAGAGTGTGTTTATCAAATGTATCTTACCAGAGAATATGCTTTGGATTTTCCAATGGCTGAATGAAGATCTTCATTACTGGAGTCTTCGAATGTTCTAACATTTGCAGCGATGAGTCTTAATAAGACTTGTTGTTATGTGGTGCCACCTGATCTGGGTGAGCATCCAATTGATTCCATGAGATCTTGTAATATCTTCTTGCATTGTGAAGAAGAGTTACAAACTTCCCCCCAGAGATCAAGTCTGTCTTCCATCTTCCAGTGCTCCCACGACCTCTCACCCATCGTTGTTGTTGGGAGATGGTCCCAACAACTAGTTTATGGTCGAGTGGAGCGCCCACAGTCATTACTTTCATTCCTGGGGTGGTATCTTTGCGTCACCCTAGACATTACACATTTGAGAAGTGTCTTCATCTGCCAGAACTGTGAGAAGCTTTGTAATAATTTTCATTGCAATCAATAAAATTTGTTTTATTCCTTAAATATGTCTCGTGTGAACAATTCTTCTAAACTGAAAGAAAAATATAAAATAAAAAAAATGAAATCAAAGCAACAAAAGAATTTGACTCCGAAAGGGGACTAAAGCTAACCCGACCCTGAAGGGGGCTGATGGTCCTGACTCAAATTGCATAATCTCTCTAGCGAAGTGTCTTGATTTGCCAATGCTAGCAAAGTTACTGAAAGTGGACTTCGTGCTGGCGGGCAGTTCCTTGCTGATTATCAGTTCTTGAAGTAGGCGCTTGTCAGGACTAGTACCATTGGTTAGGGAAATCAAGGTTTAGAAGCCTTTCAAGACTTTCCTAATGGTCTCAAAACTCAATGTTCCCTTTTGAAAAGTTCCCAAATACTTAGCATCTATAATATAGGGGGAAGGTTTGAGTTCTTGACTGCGAGGACGTGTTGCCTCCATTGCATAGTCGGGCCAGACTGTACCGCTAGCATTTTTATTATTTTCTTTGCATTGTTTTTCAACTTCAAACTTGTATTTTCCTCGATCGATAGCATCAAACTAGTCTTGAGCAACGTCCTTCCGAACGTTCCTCCCCATTGTAATCTATTGAATGTGAATGAGAGCTTTTACTGACTATTGTGCATTGTTATATTGTCTACAGATTGATATTGTGCATTCTCAAGTTAATATTTGTGCCCGTCAAAGTAACTACTCGTAGGCTTACTAGTGAATTGGATAGCTAGTGCCGCACGGATTACTAGTCCGTGACAGTTGGTATCAGAGCCAAAGCTTGTTGAATGCAAACCAGAATGCAGGAAATAAATGAGCGCCTTAGCGCTATGGAGGAACGACAGGCCAATCGAATGCATAGACTGGAAAGCAGAATGGACCAGTTGAACACTTTGGGAGAACAAATTAGTCGGTTGGATGGACTCTTTTCACTGGCAGACAGAGTGGATTCGCTGGCTGAGCACGTTGATAACTTAGAGGGACGAACAGTCGCAATGGAAGAGTCGCCTCACCCCACAGCTCAGGTGATGAGTGACTTCCAATTACAGTTGGAGGACTTATTTGCAAGGGTTGGCTTGTTAACTAAGGCCACAGGGACGACTGATCACCCTAGGATGAAAGTACCCGAGCCAAAGTCATATGCTAGGGCACGAGATGGGAAGGAGTTAGAGAACTTCTTGTTTGATCTGGAGCAGTATTTTCGCGCGGTGAACCCCGAATCAGAAGAAGCCAAGGTTACCATGGCGACCATGTACTTAGCAGGTGATGCAAAACTATGGTGGAGAACGAAATATGCAGATATGGAAGAAGGTCGCATCCTTATTAGAACTTGGGCATACCTCAAGAAGGAACTCATAAATCAATTCTTGCCTGAGAACACTTATTTCTTAGCAAGGAGGAAGCTCCACACCATCAAACAAACCGGAAATATTCGAGACTATGTCCGACAATTCTCAACTTGCTTGCTAGATATTCGAGACATGTCTGAGAAGGACAAAGTTTTATGTTTCATGGAACAAGCTCAGCCGCTTCTACAAGAGAATTGCAAAGGCAGAATGTGACAGATATTACAAGTGTTATTGCGGCAGCAGAAAGGTTTAGTGATTATATGCCCATGACTGGATCCACTTTGCTCAATCACTCCACAGCTAGAACTGGCAGTACCAATTCAAGCTCAGGGTCGAATGCTCGCTCACCTCACCAAAACTGGGGAAACTCAAGTCAGAACCGAGGAAACTATAATTCTCGGCCGTCCAACTAGAATTGGAGTTCCAACAAAAATTGGAATGCCAGCTCTAGCAACTCAAATTACAACAACAAAGGAGGGCAAAACTACTCAGGGCAGTGGAGACCATCTGCCCCTACCCCATGCATTCTTTGCAATAGCAGAGATCACCCAACAGGCAAATGTCCATCCAAACCAGCTCTACACTCATTAATGTCCTTGCTTCAAGCAGAACCTTCTAACCCGACCGCATCGAGCTCGAACCCCACCAACAGTGAGACCTCCCAAATGGGAGCTCTACGGAAGCTCAATGCTGTCAAAGGAGAAATGTATGAGCACCCACACAAGAAGGCTTTACAATACATCGACATCACTATCAATGGGTTCCCTTCCCAAGCATTGTTGGATACCAGAGCGACAGACAATTTTATTGCCCCAGATGAAGCTAGACGAGTGGGTCTGAACTTAGAAGGAGATGTGGGTAAGTTGAAAGCTGTCAACTCTGAGGCAATATCTATTAATGGTATGGCTATAGCTGTGCCACTACAGGTTGGTCCATGGGAAGGAAGATCAAACTTCTTGGTCGTTCCACTTGATGATTTTAAGGTGATTCTTGGCCAAGAATTCTTCTGAGGAGCTGCAGCAGGACCATTACCTTTCATGGACTCCTTGGGGTTTTTCGGACCCAGACTACGCATTGTACCAACCTCAATTCGACCAACAACTCATGATAGAATATTGTCGGCGCTCCAAGTCAAGAGGGGCTTGGCCAAAGGAGAAGATACATACTTAGCTGTGGCAAAGCTAGAGATGGAAGATGATACTAGATAAATCCCTGACGAAGTTGCCCAAGTTATTGCTGAATTCAGCGAAGTGATGCCGAATGAATTGCCAAAGAATTTAGATTCCCAGAAGGCTCATTGATCACGAAATTGAGTTAGTCCCTGGTGCCAAGCCACCCGCATGTAGTCCATATCGCATGAGCCCTCCAGAGCTGACCGAATTGAGAACACAGCTAGATGGCTTGTTGGAGTCAGGATTCATTCGGCCCTCTAAAGCACCTTATGGGGCACCTGTCCTTTTTCAGCGGAAACATGATGGCAGTCTTCGCCTTTGTGTTGATTATAGAGCCTTAAACAAAGCCACTATAAAGAACAAATACCCACTGCCGCTCATTGCGGACTTTTTCGACGAACTTGGATCCGTCAGATACTTCACAAAACTCGACTTGAGATCAGGTTACCATCAGGTCCGCATTTCTGCTAGTGACGAGCCCAAAACTGCTTGTTCAACTAGATATGGGTCATATGAGTTCTTAGTAATGCCCTTCGGCTTGACCAATGCTCCAGCTACATTTTGCACCCTTATGAATGGCCTGTTCCGTCACCTTCTGGACAAGTCTGTGGTTGTCTATCTTGACGACATTGTGGTTTATAGTGGGACTATAGAAGAACACCTACATCATTTGCGAGAAGTGTTCCAAATCCTTAAGGATAATCATCTCTTTGTCAAGCAGGAAAAGTGCTCATTCGGCCAGACCCAGATCAATTTCTTGGGTCATGTTATTGGCAATGGCAAGATTCGAATGGACATGGAGAAAGTCAAGGCAATCCATGATTGGAACTCTCCTAAGAATGTGTCTCAACTACGTTCTTTCCTTGGACTCGCAAACTATTATCGTCGCTTCATAAGGGACTACTCTAAAAGAGTTGTTGCCCTGACAAATTCGTTGAAACAAGACCGAACATGGGAATGGGATAGGCAGTGTGAAGCTTCATTCCAAGACTTGAAATCGGCCATGATGAAAGATCCAGTATTGGCCTTGCCAGACATCACCAAGCCCTTTGAAGTACAAACAGATGCATCTGATTATGCCTTAGGGGGAGTTTTACTTCAAGATGGTCACCCGGTAGCATATGAGAGTCGAAAGTTGAATGATACAGAGTCTCGTTACTCAGCTCAGGAAAAGGAATTGCTAGCCATTGTACATTGTTTACGGGTGTGGAGACACTACCTCGTGGGATCTCAAGTTCTTGTTAAAACAGATAATGCTGCTGCAAGCCATTTCCTTACTCAGAAGATGCTAACCTCCAAACAATCTCGATGGCAGGAAAAATTAGCAAAATTTGACTTAGTATTGGAATACAAGCCAGGGCGCACTAACAATGTAGCTGATGCACTCAGTAGAAGGGCAGACCTTGCAGTGCTAACCCATATTGGTCCGAGTCACACCATCTTGGAGAAGATCAAAGTAGGCCTACAGACAGATTCACAAGCGAATGCGATTACAGAGTTGATCAAGCAGGGCAAAACTCGACGGTTCTGGATAAAAGATGGAGCAATACTCACAACTGGTAATCGCCTCTATGTTCCGAGAACTTCTGGTTTGAGGAAAGAACTTTTGAGAGAATGCCATGACACCCATTGGGCAGGACATCCAGGTTGGAGACGAACACTTGCATTGCTAGAGAGGGGGCACTATTGGCCGCAGATACAAGAGGATGTAATGGCCTACGTTCGAACATGTCTTATTTGCCAGCAAGATAAGGTTGAAAGAGATCGACCAGTAGGCTTACTAGAGTCCCTGCCTGTTCCAACTCGTCCTTGGGAAAGTGTTTCCATGGACTTCATTACTGGGTTACCGAAAGTGGAGGATTTCAGGAGTATCCTTGTAGTTGCTGACCGATTCTCAAAGTATGTGACCTTTGTGCCGACCGGACTAACTTGCACAGCCGAAGATACGGCGCAATTGTTCCTCAAGCATGTAGTGAAGTATTGGGGACTGCCCGAAAACATTGTTAGCGACCGTGATGCATTCACAGGAAAGTTCTGGAAGGAGTTGTTCAAGCTCTTGGGATCCAAACTTAATATGTCGACAAGCCAAGATCCCCAATCTGATGGACAGATTGAGCGCTTTAACTCTATGCTTGAAGAATACCTTCGTCATTTTGTAAGTGCAAACCAGAAAAATTGGGTGGGACTACTTGATGTTGCACAATTCTGTTTCAACTTACAAAAGAGCTCAGCTACTCACTCCAGCCCCTTTCAGTTAGTCACTGGTCAGCAACTATTGACACCACATACAGTGCTGACCGGATACCAAGGACCCAGCCCAAGAGCTCTTGAATTTGTCAAAGCTTGGCAGAAAAACATTGAAGTTGCTCGAGCCTATCTTGAGAAAGCCTCCCGTCACATGAAGAAATGGGCCTACAAGAAACGACGAATCGATCCTTTTGAAGTCGGGGACTTGGTATTGGTGAAGCTAGATATGTTCAACAAGTATAAACGGACAGCTAGAGCACACAACAATCTGTTTCGCAAGTATGAGGGACCGGTACAGATTATTGAGAAAGTAGGCAAAGTCTCCTATCGCGTCAAATTACCACATTGGCTCCGTTTCACCCATCCTGTCTTCCATGCAAGTAACTTGAAGTCTTACCATGCAGATGCCATTGATCCCACAAGAAATGTATCTACCCGAGCATTGCCTAAGCATCCTACTAAGCCAGATCGAGAAGTGGAAGAAATCTTAGTTGACCGCCTCATCAACAACACAGGCTCGGATAGGGAGTATTTGGTCAAGTGTTGAAGTGTTGTTACTTAGCTTTATTTTGGTCTAGATTGAGTCTCCAGCTCTGAAATCTGGTTTTTCGCATAATTGTGCATTAGTTGTTGGTGCCTAATATGTTTCGTTCGCGGTCCCGAGTTGCAATTGATAGCAATTTAGTTATTTCAATGTTGCGTAATGGCAGTCTCTTGCTGCAGATTGATTTCCTCGAATAGTTCCTTGGGCCTAGTTGGTTGTGTATTTGATGCATTGGTGCAGAGTGGAAACTGCTACCTCCATATGATGGAGCCAATGTCTTCCCAAAATAATGTTCTAGGTGGACGGCGCGAAAACCACCATAAATTCTTGGACAAGGTATTTTCGCAATTGTGGTTCTCCCCACACTCCCTATTTTTTAAAATAGACTCTCCTGCCACCATTATTAGCTTGATCTTCCCAATAGGGTAGAATTTTTCTCTACCTTCTTATTGGCCGTCAATATCTTGTCTAGAGTGATATATTTCTAGGCACCCTTCAGAAGGTCTGCCATATTGCTTGAGGGTCCAGAGTAAGGAAGTCATAAAACTTGCCTCTCCTAAGACCCGAGGTTAAAGCTATGACGGCAGTATCACTTCTATAGTCGTCGATGAGATTCAACTCATCGTTGAAATGAGTGACATATTCCCTCAACGTCTCGTTCTATTTTTGCTTCAGGGTTAGCAGATAGTGCGGGCCCTTCCTGATTCGTTGGCTTCCTATAAAGCATGTGAGGAACGCCGTCGCCAATGTTTAGAATGAGTCGATAGACCATGGGGGAGGCTGTGGAACCAGGTTAGCGATGACTTCTACAGGCTAGTAGGGAATGATTGGCACATTATTGCATCAGACCCTTCCTTGAGCGCCATCACATGCAGAAAGTGGCGCAAGTGATCGAACGGGTCTCCCGTCCTGTAATACATGCCTAATTAAATAAATATAAAAAAAATTCTTTTGTAAACCCTAATGTTGATGGGTTGCTACTAAATTGTATTTGGGCTTGGTTTTGGGCTTTTATTAAACTAATAAGTAGGGTTTTTATTTTTGTGAAAGAGGGTGGGTGCACTTAAAAGTTTGGTGGGGGCGAATAGCCACCCACCTTATAAAAGACAAAAAAAAAAACCCTATTTCTTTTTATTTTCTCTCCTTTTCCCTTTCCCCTTCTTCACGATTTTTTTTCTCAGTGGTGCTACGATTTGGGTGAAGATCAAAGGGTTTTGTTCGGTTGAGTTGAGTTTAGATGTTGGGTATGGATGGAAGGGGTGATGTCGATGACAAGTTATGATTTTAGTAGTAGAAGAGGAGCAACAAGTGATGGGGTGGTGTCTCATCAGCAGGTTCTGAAGGTTGGAGTGTCCCTTTCGTTGGATTTGATGGAATTGCGATTCACTTTAGCAGAGTATACAACCTGGAGTATTGGTTTAGGTAATGTTATCGTTTTCGATGAACATTGGGCGATGGCACAAATGTTAGATCTAGTGGGTTGGGCTACAATCAAGGACAAATGGCCGTTTTTAGGGACATGCACAGGGAAACTTTTGTTTTCATTGGCCTATTTTGCAGCAGAAAGATCAATCTTTGTATGAACAAAGAATGAGTGATGGTGTTTGGGAGCTTGACGTTCATATTTGGACACCCAGCAGTGATGCGGACTTCTCAACCAAGACTGCATTGGAACTATTCAGAGATAGGGACAAGGTCGAGAGGATCAGTGCCCCTATTATGGCATCCCCTACTACCGATGAAAGTCTCGATTTCATTTTGGAAGGTAATACATAGAGCACTTTAAGTGACCAGAGAGCTCAAACGAGTTGGTTTCAGTCTGGTTTCGAAATGTTATTGTTGTGTTAATTTTGGAAAGGAAACCTTGAAGCATTTGTTTGTTTATGGTGATATATACGGTGGAGGAAGAGATGCTATTCCTCTTACCTTTTTCGGCGGCAACGAAGGTCGAGAGGTTGAGATGGTGAGTCTTCTTTCATTCTCTTTATGAGTTCCTCTTTTTTGAAATACCCATATCTTTGTTTGTTGATTTTGGTGTGTTTGATGTTACTGGCGATTTAGTGTGTTTAGGGGTTTGATGTTGTGATTGGTATTGTCATCTTAGGGAGGTTTGGATGGATTAAAAATTTGGGGCGTGACATCTCCTTATGCCTCTACTATGCCTATAACCATTGTCATAGATGTTCTATTATATACAATCTTGATAGCCATTGTCATCCACACATACCATTTGTTTAATGGGTTTACCACTGGATTTTTGTAGAAAATGTTTCTGTTGTATGAAAATGTGTATAGGCAAATGGGAGCTATGTACTAGTGCTGTATTTTGTGTTTCTTACAGAGATTGAAATGCTGTGGATTTTGTGTGTTAGTATTTTCTGTCTTGGTGATTACGACTTACTGTATATATTTTCTCAATTAGCTTATTCTTGCTCTTGAGTTTGTTGGCTTTGACATAAACTTTATAAGTAGGATTTAATTGGGGACTTCTACTACTTTTTCTATATGTTTGTGTCAGTATCAATGTACTGTTATCATCATTACAGTAACTGACATTCCTTGGAATCTTCACTGGAATCTTATAGAAAGACACAATTAGCTTTCTTTTTAATCTTATAAAAAAATTATATAGACTTTGAGTAGTCCAGATAATGGACAAGTTCATTCTGGGGTCGGATTAGCTTTCCTGAGTTGCATCCTTACTTTGGACTAGTTTTGGTTTGATGCATTTTAAACCATGCATCATAAAGTATTTTAGACGTATGAGTACCTCCGTCATTTTTTGTTGCTTCCATGGAATTCCACCTCAATTGATTTAAGTTATAGGTATGAGTTTAAGCTTTACACATAAAGGCAATTGAGACAAGAATGAAATCAATAGAGCTAAAACCCATTCACTGATTTCAATATTTAGTATATTGAACATCAAATATACTTTGTGTGAATTGGAAACTGGAAATGCCATCTACTTGTTTGATTATATGTTACTCCAAGTCACTAGTTGTTTTAAGCATTAGTGACGCCTTATCTTTGGGAAATTGAGTTCTTGTTTTCTTTTCAAATTGATTATTTTAGTTGTATGGTTCTTGATTCATGATCACATAGAGATTGAATTCTTGTTATCCTTACTCATGTTGAAGCTTATTACGAAGAGTATACGTACATTGAATTGGCATATGAGCTTATGATAAGCATACGTTTCATGCGGTGATATTAGTGCCTGATAATACTTTTAATACTCTAGCTGCCAAATTCGTTTGTTTGTACAGTTTAGAGTGTGACATGCTTAGTTGGAAAATGTGTCAAATATTATTTGTTCCCCAAGAGAATGGTGGATACTGTGGTTTATTTATTTATGGTTGACAAAGCGTCACCATAAAAGAGTTTTGAGGATTTATTTATTTTTATGCTATTTTCCACAACTCCGAAGAAAGAAAAAAATATGTGAAAAGAAAAGAAATTGTTTGTATACGTGTGATATGATTATTGAGTATGCAGACTTGCTTGCATATCAGTGTACTTGCCAGTGATCGACCTTCGGGTGAGATGACATGTTCCTCGAGGTGGCACCCCACTTGGAACATGTACGCTCCGAATGGTTTCGATGGCAAGGGCGGCACACTTGGGTGAGGTGTGTTCGGTGCACCGTTCCATGTGTGTTCGGTTGTACGTGTAGATTTAGGAAGAATGCTTGCCATGGATCGAACTTCGGGTGAGATGACATGTTCCTCGAGGTGGCACCCCACTTGGAACATGTACGCTCCGAGTGGTTTCGAAGGCAAGGGAGTCACACTTGGGTGAGGTGTGTTCGGCACAGGAGGAGAGTGCGATTGTGGAAAAGTAGCGAGATTTCTTTTTGTGTATGTGCATGATTACCTTTAAGGAAGAAACTAAATGCTCATTCAATCATTGAATGAGAACTAAATGTCTTCCTAAAGGTAGAGAAAAATGTGTTTGTTTAATATTTCAATATTAGTCTAATATGAGTGAATTGTATTGTTGCATTAATGAAGATTTATAACTCATAAATTTTATTTATTAATAATAAATAATGCATATTTATTTATTAGGATGATAACACCTTTGCCTCATGGAGGAACTACCTGGTGTGGTTGTTTATTGTTTATTGTTTATTTTGATATTGCCATGTACGGATTTATTGATTTTGGGATGAAGATTTCTCACACCAGCTTTATTGCTGACCCGAGTGAGCTTTTGCTTCTTGGGTACATTCCTTGTGAAATGTAGCCGAGTAGTTTTTCTGGTTTAGAGATTTTGAGCTGCATTACTGGAGTTTCGCTAGTGAGCTAGCCATGCCAGTCTTCTCCGGGTTAGACTTTTTATTCGTTTTAGATGTTTAGTTCATGCTGCTATTTGTTTATGTTATTATTGAATTCTCACGTCCCGAGTTTTGGGGGAAACGGATAATCCTACGTGGCTTTTTGGGATTTTTGTTTCCTTCGAAAATCGGGGCGTGACAGTTTGGTATCAGAGTATTTGGTTAGCCTAGGCTGGGGTAGAGTCTAGGTGATCCTCGGAATGTGGATATGGGAGAGTAGTAGTGTGACTGTCTAGAGATAAAGTGACAAGGGTGAACCTTGAACTTTTATTAATGTTTCTTTTTCTTCGTGAATCTCGAGATGAGATATTTGTGACTAACTTATTTTAATGTCAATAGTGGATGACATTATTCAGTGTCGTTTTCTTGTAGCGGTTTGTTATCTTGAATCTTTAGTTAACCCTTTTCGCGAATCTCGGGACGAAATTCTTTTGAGTTGTATATATTGTAACACCACTACTTTTTCAATGACAATAAAAATTTATGCAACTAAAATTCAATTGAAAATTTTTATTTTAAAATCTTCTTTCGTTTGACAAGTTGCATTTTTGAAATTCGCTTAACTTTCTTTCCTCTACCGAATCTCGGGACGAGATTCTTTTGAGTTGTATATATTGTAGCTCCCCGTAATTTTTCTACTTACTGAAAATATTTATATTTTTGAGTGATTGTCTTCATTAAGTTATGGGCATACGTATAAGATATTTGTTTGTCCATGTAATGTGTAGTTTGTTTATTTAAGAATTAATTTCCTACTTACCTTCTTCTACCGAATCTCAGAACGAGATTCTTTTGAGTTGTATATATTGTAATACCTGCCTAATTAAATAAATATAAAAAAAATTCTTTTGTAAACCCTAATGTTGATGGGTTGCTACTAAATTGTATTTGGGCTTGGTTTTGGGCTTTTATTAAACTAATAAGTAGGGTTTTTATTTTTGTGAAAGAGGGTGGGTGCATTTAAAAGTTTGGTGGGGGCGAATAGCCACCCACCTTATAAAAGACAAAATAAAAAAACCCTATTTCTTTTTATTTTCTCTCCTTTTCTCCTTCTTTTTCCCTTTCCCCTTCTTCACGATTTTTTTTTCTCAGTGGCGGCTGATGGTGAGACGAAACTGGCGAGGAGCAGGCGAAGAGGATGACAGTGGTGCTGCGATTTGGGTGAAGATCAAAGGGTTTTGTTCGGTTGAGTTGAGTTTAGATGTTGGGTATGGATGGAAGGGGTGATGTCGATGACAAGTTATGATTTTAGTAGTAGAAGAGGAGCAACAAGTGATGGGGTGGTGTCTCATCAGCAGGTTCTGAAGGTTGGAGTGTCCCTTTCGTTGGATTTGATGGAATTGCGATTCACTTTAGCAGAGTATACAACCTGGAGTATTGGTTTAGGTAATGTTATCGTTTTCGATGAACATTGGGCGATGGCACAAATGTTAGATCTAGTGGGTTGGGCTACAATCAAGGACAAATGGCCGTTTTTAGGGACATGCACAGGGAAACTTTTGTTTTCATTGGCCTATTTTGCAGCAGAAAGATCAATCTTTGTATGAACAAAGAATGAGTGATGGTGTTTGGGAGCTTGACGTTCATATTTGGACACCCAGCAGTGATGCGGACTTCTCAACCAAGACTGCATTGGAACTATTCAGAGATAGGGACAAGGTCGAGAGGATCAGTGCCCTATTATGGCATCCCCTACTACCGATGAAAGTCTCGATTTCAGTTTGGAAGGTAATACATAGAGCACTTTAAGTGAACGGAGAGCTCAAACGAGTTGGTTTCAGTCTGGTTTCGAAATGTTATTGTTGTGTTAATTTTGGAAAGGAAACCTTGAAGCATTTGTTTGTTTATGGTGATATATACGGTGGAGGAAGAGATGCTATTCCTCTTACCTTTTTCGGCGGCGACGAAGGTCGAGAGGTTGAGATGGTGAGTCTTCTTTCATTCTCTTTATGAGTTCCTCTTTTTTGAAATACCCATATCTTTGTTTGTTGATTTTGGTGTGTTTGATGTTACTGGCGATTTAGTGTGTTTAGGGGTTTGATGTTGTGATTGGTATTGTCATCTTAGGGAGGTTTGGATGGATTAAAAATTTGGGGCGTGACATCTCCTTATGCCTCTACTATGCCTATAACCATTGTCATAGATGTTCTATTATATGCAATCTTGATAGCCATTGTCATCCACACATACCATTTGTTTAATGGGTTTACCACTGGATTTTTGTAGAAAATGTTTCTGTTGTATGAAAATGTGTATAGGCAAATGGGAGCTATGTACTAGTGCTGTATTTTGTGTTTCTTACAGAGATTGAAATGTTGTGGATTTTGTGTGTTAGTATTTTCTGTCTTGGTGATTACGACTTACTGTATATATTTTCTCAATTAGCTTATTCTTGCTCTTGAGTTTGTTGGCTTTGACATAAACTTTATAAGTAGGATTTAATTGGGGACTTCTACTACTTTTTCTATATGTTTGTGTCAGTATCAATGTACTGTTATCATCATTACAGTAACTGACATTCCTTGGAATCTTCACTGGAATCTTATAGAAAGACACAATTAGCTTTCTTTTTAATCTTATAAAAAAATTATATAGACTTTGAGTAGTCCAGATAATGGACAAGTTCATTCTGGGGTCGGATTAGCTTTCCTGAGTTGCATCCTTACTTTGGACTAGTTTTGGTTTGATGCATTTTAAACCATGCATCATAAAGTATTTTAGACGTATGAGTACCTCCGTCATTTTTTGTTGCTTCCATGGAATTCCACCTCAATTGATTTAAGTTATAGGTATGAGTTTAAGCTTTACACATAAAGTCAATTGAGACAAAAATGAAATCAATAGAGCTAAAACCCATTCACTGATTTCAATATTTAGTATATTGAACATCAAATATACTTTGTGTGAATTGGAAACTGGAAATGCCATCTACTTGTTTGATTATATGTTACTCCAAGTCACTAGTTGTTTTAAGCATTAGTGACGCCTTATCTTTGGGAAATTGAGTTCTTGTTTTCTTTTCAAATTGATTATTTTAGTTGTATGGTTCTTGATTCATGATCACATAGAGATTGAATTCTTGTTATCCTTACTCATGTTGAAGCTTATTACGAAGAGTATACGTACATTGAATTGGCATATGAGCTTATGATAAGCATACGTTTCATGCGGTGATATTAGTGCCTGATAATACTTTTAATACTCTAGCTGCCAAATTCGTTTGTTTGTACAGTTTAGAGTGTGACATGCTTAGTTGGAAAATGTGTCAAATATTATTTGTTCCCCAAGAGAATGGTGGATACTGTGGTTTATTTATTTATGGTTGACAAAGCGTCACCATAAAAGAGTTTTGAGGATTTATTTATTTTTATGCTATTTTCCACAACTCCGAAGAAAGAAAAAATATGTGAAAAGAAAAGAAATTGTTTGTATACGTGTGATATGATTATTGGGTATGCAGACTTGCTTGCATATCAGTGTACTTGCCAGTGATCGACCTTCGGGTGAGATGACATGTTCCTCGAGGTGGCACCCCACTTGGAACATGTACGCTCCGAATGGTTTCGATGGCAAGGGCGGCACACTTGGGTGAGGTGTGTTCGGTGCACCGTTCCATGTGTGTTCGGTTGTACGTGTAGATTTAGGAAGAATGCTTGCCATGGATCGAACTTCGGGTGAGATGACATGTTCCTCGAGGTGGCACCCCACTTGGAACATGTACGCTCCGAGTGGTTTCGAAGGCAAGGGAGTCACACTTGGGTGAGGTGTGTTCGGCACAGGAGGAGAGTGCGATTGTGGAAAAGTAGCGAGATTTCTTTTTGTGTATGTGTATGATTACCTTTAAGGAAGAAACTAAATGCTCATTCAATCATTGAATGAGAACTAAATGTCTTCCTAAAGGTAGAGAAAAATGTGTTTGTTTAATATTTCAATATTAGTCTAATATGAGTGAATTGTATTGTTGCATTTATGAAGATTTATAACTCATAAATTTTATTTATTAATAATAAATAATGCATATTTATTTATTAGGATGATAACTCATTTGCCTCATGGAGGAACTACCTGGTGTGGTTGTTTATTGTTTATTGTTTATTTTGATATTGCCATTTACGGATTTATTGATTTTGGGATGAAGATTTCTCACACCAGCTTTATTGCTGACCCGAGTGAGCTTTTGCTGCTTGGGTACATTCCTTGTGGAATGTAGCCGAGTAGTCTTTCAGGTTTAGAGATTTTGAGCTGCATTACTGGAGTTTCGCTAGTGAGCTAGCCATGCCAGTCTT
Organism: Berberis thunbergii; assembly: GCA_003290165.1. Classification (NCBI taxonomy): domain Eukaryota; kingdom Viridiplantae; phylum Streptophyta; class Magnoliopsida; order Ranunculales; family Berberidaceae; genus Berberis; species Berberis thunbergii. The sequence goes on from QNQO01001799.1 coordinate 150,390, forward strand.
CTCCGGGTTAGACTTTTTATTCGTTTTAGATGTTTAGTTCATGCTGCTATTTGTTTCTGTTATTATTGAAATCTCACGTCCCGAGTTTTGGGGGAAACGGATAATCCTACGTGGCTTTTTGGGATTTTTGTTTCCTTCGAAAATCGGGGCGTGACACATCCCATCGTAAAACTCCAGCTTTGGCGGAGTGTACTTCTTCGGAGGCAGCTTGTCCATGATATGATCCATGAATGGAGGGATAGTGAGGTTGAACAGTACGTATGGATTTGTGACCCCTTGGTGGATGGGATTTTGCGAGACGTGTATGTCGGCTCTAGACACTTGTTCTATTTTGGCCGCTCATCCGCCTCTGGTCCACTTGGAAGCTATAGAGCCAGCGCGCCTTTCTTAACTTGTTCTCTTGAACCTTTTGGGTACTGGGCTCTTTGTTGCTCACGGTATCCTCCTGTGGGTAGATGATTCTGCTGATTGATTATCTCCACCGCTCATGCGATTTGTTGTATCTGGGTTGACAGTAGATCCACCGCGACTGCCACCAGCACGGGGTCTGCAAGGGTTCCTCCCACGATGGTATCAGGCATGCTTTGTCATGTTAACGAGATTATCATGACACGCGCACGATGTTGATCAGAGGACGGTTTGATGGATCATCAATAATAATAATAAAAATAATAATAATAATAAGATAAAAACAATGCCATGGGTCATAAATCATAATTTACACATTTCAAAGAAATTGTTGCAATGAAAAATATAATTTAATTAATAAGCCACTATAAAGTGATAAATACGAACAAACAGTGTATTTTCAGTAAACCACTGGACGAAATCGCAAAACACACGGCAACCCGAACTTGAAATGCGTAGTCGACCCACACGCTGGTATTGTCCTCATATTCTCTCGCACACACATAGTTTTCACCGATAGACTCCTTCATCTCTCAGCCACAATAGCCATCAATCGTTGCCGCATAAACAGACAACCATCAGTCCACGGGCTCCCCGACCGTACCTATTTCTCTTACTGACAGAAGAGATGGGAGAAATGAGGGAAACAGGAAGAGAAAATTAGGAAGGTAAGGATGGTGGGAGGTGTTGTGACGCTCAGTAAAAAATCGAGTTTGCCGCCGGAGAAAAAAAGGAGGACGCGCAGGAAGGAAAAAAAAAACAAAGAAATAAAAAAAGCAAGAAAGGGGGAGTTTTCTTTTGATAATGTGGGTGGCTGTTTACCCCCATTGAAATTTTGAAGCACCACGCCCTTTCAACTCCCAAAAAAATTCAAATTTAAATCCAAATAAACCTAACTCTATTGTAATTAATCAAAAGATAATCTGAAATTAAATAAATTAGTTGTAGTAAATTTACGGGTGTTACAGCCTCGACGACTGAAGAAAAGCCGATAGGCGCTATCGAGGACCACCCACGACACCAGTCTCACTGGCAAACAGACTATTCCGCCTAATATTATCTAGATGGATCCAGAAGGCATCGACGGCAGAGCGAGAAATACAACTCTCATTTATTCCTCCTTCGAAAAAAGGATGACTGAATCATATGGTCCTAATAAAAAACAACCAGGGGTAGGCACGGGACGGGATGGGCCATCTCGACCTCGTCCCATCCCTGACGTGTTCGGGATGGGATGAGCATATACTAAAAATACTCCTAACAACTTCCTTCTGAATTGTATGAACTTAGAAGGGCTACTAACGTTATTGTGTCTAATATCAATGTTATCCACCTATTACCAGTTAAAAAATATCTATGATTGTATTCATGTGATTTTAAACTAGGAAAAATAGTAATGGCTTGGTATACATACCAGAGAGTTTATTCAACTAAGTTTTATTCTTTTTTAAAACTTGTTTAATTTGTTGTTCTTAATTGATAATGCAATTTCAGTTCATACGTAGAATTGGTTAAGAATTAATTTGCTACTTAAATGAATTTGAGTTTGTATTTTTTCATAACTATATACACATATAGAGATAGTGTATGTGTGAATATTTGAATATGTTATATGCCAATTAAGCCATGCCATTAAATTTGTAGAATACAAGAATATTCGAATATGTTAATTGATATAGTTACGACCAAAGGCAATTAGTAGAATAAATTAAAATTTTTTTATTGAACAATACTCATGATTTGAGAGTAACATACTAACCTAATTATGGGATAGGACCGGATGGGCGGGATTGAAAATTTCCATCCCAATCCCATCCCACTCTAGATTGGGACGGGACGGGATCGGGGTGGGTTTGATCAATCCCAAAATGAGCGAAAAAAATTTTGACGATACGGGATGGTATCGGGACGAGATCAGGATTGCGGAATGGGATGTCCACCCCTAGAAACAACGAAGAGAGTGACACTCCCGGATCACTGGGGATTTTGTATTGTCGACAAAGGGTAGTCAGGTCATCCCCAAACAACATTGACCTTCTCAAAAAGTCTAAACAACCTTGTTGTCGCTCTCTCAAGAAGTTGAATTGCGCAGACATGATTGAATGGAAACTCAAGCTTAATCAGGCTGGAAAAGCAAAGTACGGAATAGAAAAAAGATCTGAGAAGATAAAGGCAGAAACTCCCCCAGAGCAGACTTACATAGGTTTGGTGCGAATGAGAGATGTTTACCTAACCGCTGCATAAACATTAAATGTCGCACGGAAGCCGCAAATATGCCATCATGGCATACTACGAACCTCCACATGCTATCAGTTAGTGGCCCAGCGTGCAGACCTAATAACTAGGGGAATAGTTGATGAGACATCAATAAGTCGCACAATCATAACCGTACATGTGGCATAGGCTAACCTTTGCACGAGAAATGCTATAGCACGGTCCCAAGCAGACTCATTCATAAATCGTTGTTCAACCTGTAAGTCAGGTGCCTAAGCTAAAGACACGACAGCCTAAGAGGCGCGGGTCTCAAGGCTTGCCCAGGACAATAAGGTCCAAACATGGATCTTAGAGTTGCCATAGGCTCGGGATCCACTCGCACAAAACCCAATCAAACATTGCATCCTAAACAGAGCCAAGTACCAAAAAGACTTAATCATGCACAAGTAAGATCTTATGCGAGATCTCCTCCTTCCATCACGCCCTCGATCGCAAAAACAGTTAGGGAGAGAACACTCGCTATAAAAGGAGATGAAAGGAAGAATAAAGATACACATACACTTTGCAATTTACATACTATCTTTACACTTCCCTTCATCGATATCTGACTTAAGCATTGGAGGGCCTTCGGTCACCACAACGATGGTCCCTGGCTTAATCGCTACTCATTTTTGTAGGTTTGAGATCAGAGCGATCAGCAAGGACAAATCTGAATACATCAGATTTTTTTTTTAATTGAGGGGGCTTCCCTCTGTTGATCTGTTACCACATATGTATATATTTTAATTTATTAGTTACTTATGTGAGAGTACAAACAAAAATTATGGTCCAAAAGACACAGATATGTAGTGTTGCATCAATGAGAAATTGATTCTTGTATCCTGGAGATGGAGACTCTCAAACAGGGAAATTTTGTATTAAAGAAACGAGCTTTGCTAAATGTCGAGGGATTGAGCGAGGAAACCAGCAAGGGAAATGAGGTGGAGGGGGTGGAAACTGTCCACCCCTCTCAAGATGTGCGAGCGAAAAGTCAACGCTCACATCTCGAGGGGGGTGGACGGTTTCCACCCCCTCCACCTCATTTCCCTCGCTGGTTTCCTCGCTCAATCCCTCGACATTTAGAATTTCTGTAAAGAAACTGTTTAAACACAACCAATTTGAAAATTTTATTTTAGTTTATAGGCTTTGGTTTATTGTTATGATATATAGCCCCAACACACTTCCAACTATCGTACATTTTCATAACTTTGATCACTCAACGGGTAGCTAGTGCCTTCTCCTTCTAAGATTTATGAATTTTGCTAGGAATCAGAGTTTGCAATCAGGGTGATGTGTTATGAATAAAAGAGGTTTCATAACCTCGAAATATGCATAAACATTTGAAGGGATTTCATCATCCTTCCAACATCATACCATGTCACCCTAGTTGTTAAACCTGATTGCAAAAACTTGGTTGCGTAGTATTTCTAAAGATTTATTCACAGAAGGTCTAGCTAGTTACATTGGTTTAGGTTTTACTGAACCTTAACAAAAAATGGTTCAATCAAAATTTCTACATTGCTTCATTCGTATTGTTTTATAGAGAGATTGCTAGAGATATTTTTATAATTATTTAGGAACTGTAGCTTGTTTTAGTAGGAATGATAAATACTAATGGGGGGGTATTCAATCATGTATTTTAATAGATTCTGAAAGATTTTAAAGTCCATTAAAATATAGGGGTATTCAATTAAGGATTTAAAACAATACAATGAAATCTAGCGGTATTCAAATATAGATTTTAAATGATTGTTTTATAATCCATTAAAATCATGGGGTATTCAATCATGGATTTTAAACAATACAATGAAATCTAGGGGTATTCAAATAGCAGTGGATTTTAATGGATTTGTTGACTTGATAGACTTTGAAGGACTTTGAAGGATTTATGCATGGAAAGTATAAATAACAAAACCCTTTTCAAATCCGGCCTCTACCCCTCGTATTTCAATCTCTTCTTCATCTCTCCCACCAACACCTAGGGCTTGCTGGTGGTTCCTCTGCCACAAGATCTCGCTAGTTGCTCATCTATTCGATTGTCTTGACCAGATTTCCATCATTTGAAGGGATCTCATTTGATGAAGAACTCGCAAGAACCTCAGGTTGCTTGCTTTCTCACGTTGTGCAGAAGAGGGCTTTCAAGAAGAAAGACGAACCTGATCTTGAAGGAGCAAAGGTGCGAATTATGCTGTTTTCGAACTTTTCATTGGATTGGGAGAAATAGGGTTGTGTTGTTTTTATTGAGTTTTTTGGGTTTGTTTGATTTTGTGCAGGAGAGGGAGAAGAGAAGATGGATTTTTCGAAAAGGGTCTTCAAATCAAGAACCACCAGTGGTGGTGACTCCACAACAGCTGAATAATGAAGCAAAGCCGATTGTTACGGAGAATGTGGAGCAGGGGAGAGTAATCGAGGTGGCTGTGGCCACAGCAGAAGCAGCCATGGCCTTTCTTCCTTTTCCCATTCGCTTCTTTACTCTGTTTTGTGCCCTGTACCTGAAACCAACCTGCAAAGAATCAATCCTCTGTAATCAATAAACTGATCTCATCCAATCCTTTACTCTAATAGCGAAAGATGAGCACTCCGAAGTTACCCATCTCTTCAATCTTTCCCCATTCATGTTTGTGTCTTCAATCAAAGACAGAGAGATCCACCTCAAATCCATATCTTTTGAGATTTTTTCAACGTCTGTTCTTTCTCTTTCTCTTTTCAACAAACCCCGAAACCCCCAAAACACTCACTTGTTCGCTCATTATTAGTTCAGCAAAGCAAAGCAGCCAAAGTTCTTCTTCTCCAGCTTTGCCTTTTAAGGAAATACTTGCAATGCTCACTCACTATGGTACTTCACAATTGTCACTGGTACTTCAACTTTCCACCTGTTTCCTTCAATACCCGTTTCTCAATTTCTGCATTTTTTGATGATTTGAGGGTGTTTGGACTCTGGGGGTTTGCATTTTGTTTGTGTTTTGCTTTCTGGGTCTCTTTGTGTTGCTTTCTACTTTTACGGGTTGGGTGATTTTCGGGTTAATTGGTTGCATTGAACAGATCTTGAATGAAAAAGCTTAGTGTACCTGTTTGGATTGATATTACATTGAATGCTTTGGATTTTGTTGATTTTGCTTCATGGGTAATTAGAAAATTTGGATTTTTAAGTGACTTTTTGCATTTTGATGAGCAGGTGTTAAAATGAAGCTTTCTGATGGAATTACATACATTTGAGCAATTGGGGTTTTGAATTTTTAGAGCACCATTACATTTATTGGAGTTGTAGAGATTTGGGTTTTTTTCTTGTTTATGATGGCAACTCATCTGTCTTGTTTTTCACCTTCTGACACTCACAGTTTAGTGAGCTCATCAGCCATTATTGGTGGTAGAGATTCTATTGATATTCGGTCTAATAAAGTTAGCTCCCTGAAGATATTTGATGAGAAGAACAACCTGTGGGGTCTTGACCAAAAAATCACATTGAATTCGCTTCTTATAAGATCTTCAACCAACAACTTCAGTGTAGATCCATATCATTGTCAAGGCCCTTATCTTAATTCACATGCTGGAATCAATCTGCTTAGGGGAGGTCAGGGCAGTGACAGAATTACTTGATGATTTGTTTGGTGACAATGCGACCGAGAGCTTTGGAGATGTTACTAGTCCAAATAATTACAATGAAGCAAAAATAAAGGTTATTGGTGTTGGGGGTGGTGGGTCAAATGATGTTAATAGAATGATCCAGAGTTCCATGAATGGTGTAGAGTTTTAGGTAGTTAACACGGATGTTCAAGCAATGAGGACGTCACCTGTATTTCCAGAGAACCGTTTGCAAATAGGCAAAGAGGTAACCAGGGGTCTAGGTGCCGGCGGGAACCCGGATGTTGGCACAAGTGCTGCCAAGGAAAGCAGAGAAGCAATAGAGGAGGCACTTGATGGTTCTGACATGGTTTTTGTAACGGTATGTCTGCAATAACTATGAAATTCAGTTACTCACTACCATTTCAGTAAATTCAGTTTTGATAGAATTAGAGTTTAAATGGGGGCGCCCTCTCATATCATTCAATTAACAAATTGTTCAAGGAATGAAGACATGGCCTGCATTTGAGCCACTTTGGGAACATGCATGGCCTTAGAATTCTACTAAAATGAAGAATCTTTGCAATTTGTCAGTATTATACAGAATAAAGATACCACCTTTCACTTGAGATCCATTCATTTTATGATGGGCTTCTCTCATATGTTGTTGTTTTTCCTAATTATTCATTCCAAAGTGGTTAATGTAGGCTGGAATGGGCGGTGGAACTGCCACAGGTGCAGCACCAGTTATTGCAGGTATTGCAAAGTCGATGGGGATCCTAACTGTTGGTATTGTTACAACCCCATTCTCTTTTGAGGGACGAAGGCGAGCAGTTCAAGCACATAAAGGAATTGCAGCTTTAAGAGACAATGTTGACACACTGATTGTCATTCCAAATGATAAGTTGTTGACCGCAGTTTCCCCTGCCACTCCTGTAACGGAGGCATTTAACTTGGCTGATGATATACTTAGGCAAGGTGTTCGCGGCATCTCTGATATCATTACAGTACGTGCACTATGTGATGTTATAATTTTTTAACGGAATCCCCTCCCTTCATGTATGGTCTAAATGTATGGGAGACATAGGTTTGATTCTATAATTGTTTAATTGAATCTGTACTTCAATTGTGACACCTCAACTTCTGCAGTGTCAGTATGGAAAATTCATTAGTGCTGTCTTAATTGTATTCATGTTCTATACCATTTATTCACTACAAGCAAGTTGGAATTTTCGTGATTGTGTTTTAATACCATTCACAAAATGTGATACATAATATTTTCTTGTTGAATAATTGGTGGTGGGTTCTCATTGCAGATACCAGGTTTGGTGAATGTTGATTTTGCAGATGTGCGAGCTATTATGGCAAATGCAGGTTCTTCTTTGATGGGCAGTTTATGACACATTAGGGTGTATGACAACTCTCTACTTTACAAAAATATAACTTTGAAAATAGCTACTTATGGTAATAATGTGGGGAAAAAAACATGAATTAGGAAATGGTCCTTACACACAATTCCTTTTGTCATGAAGGAACTTGTTTGGAAACAGAGAGTTGGTGCAATTCATTATGTCATGAAGGAACCTGTTTGGAAACAAAGGGTTGGTGAGTGCATGTGAGATATGTTGAGAATGTGTTTGGCTTACCTTGCTTAAGGCCTTGTGTTTATCCAATATACTTTCTTTATCAATATTCTTATATTTTTTTAATTTTTATTTCCAAAACTACCACACATTTATCTTTTTCTTCCTCCATTTTTTGAGAGAATGTTGAATTTCATGTAAGTGAGAATATTGATTAATAACAACATTCCTATTACTAATATAATTTTTTCTTTTCGATCAGTGCTTTTAATCTCATTCATTAAACTATTTGGTTTAGACATTTTAAAAGAATTTATGGATACATGAAAGTAATACATAAACATGCTAAAAGTAATATCATTACATTCCGAAAGTTATGTATGATGTTGAAACTTGTAGGATGAGATGGATATGGCGCTTAGAAATGTGATCTTTTTGTGGAAAAGACAAAATTAAGTTTTGTCCATCAATATTTTTTTTTTGTTTATCAAGTTTGTCAGGTTTATTTGTTGGGTTTATTACTAAAGTATGTATTATCATGAGACAGAGAATGGAAAAGGCAGGCTCGAGCCGGCGTTACTTAAAAAACCAACCCAATCCTCTTCCCGTCCTTGCTATCCTTGCTAATGACATAAGTGAATTAGCAGCAGATGAGAATGAGCTTTTTAGTCCAATACTAAAAATCCAATAATAACAATCCATTAAAATCCATAACAATCCTTTATAAAATTCAGAAAATCCAATAATAAAAATCCATTAAAATCCAGTGGATTCTGTAAATTCCACAAAATCCAGTCACTTAAAATCCATTAAAATCCAGTGAATTCTGTAAAGTCTTTCAGACTCTATTAAAATCCATGAGATTTAAAGTCTTTCAGACTCTATTAAAATCCATGATTGAATACCCCCCTGTAAATCTTGACAAACACTCAAACGGGTCAAATGGCTAAAAGGCCTTGCAATCATAAATATAATTAAAATTAGTTGAAATTTAGGCTCATGGATAACGAAAGTGGGTTTAATACATCTAGATTTTTTCAAATGACCCTATATTTTTCTACAAATTGAATTTTAAAACCCGGAACATTTATATTGAAAAAAAATAAATAAAAATAAAAAAACTCCATCTTAGCTATTGAAAGACTAAAAACAACCTAGAGTTAATCTAGGAAGCTTAGAAGCGTTGCATTAGTTCAACTGTGAAGGGCCTAAAATGTTGACTACATTCTAATGAACTAAAAAATCATCGAGATCCTGGAATTCAAAATTTGATAACCTATCTTATTAACTTATTGTGATTTTCTATTAAAATTAAAAATATTTAAGTGGACTATGGTGATCTACATAAAATGTAGCTTTGATCATGTTCGTCTCAGTCTCAGTAACCACTTTGCACTTTTTAGCATCAAAAAGAACTTCGTGAAACAGATGAGTTCCTCCAATTATTTTGAATAAGTCACAATAAGTCCCCTTATAATAAATGGTTGTCGATTGAGCATTCGGATATGGTTGGTTGATTGTGATTTTCTTCTTCTTTTTTCTTGAGATTAGCAATATATATGAATTATTGTTTTAGGGATTTTGGATCTATTGTTATTATAGCGACAGCAAAACTGCAAATTTAGATATCCATAATATTATTATGAATTTGTAATTACAAAATTGCCGACGAAAATATAAAAACTATAATTCCTATAAATTGGAAAGTATACACTTAATATTGGAATGGCTTGATCATATTAGACATAAAAAATTGTTGTTTGAAACATGATGAAAATATTAAGTGTTAGCAATTCCACTATAAAGCTCATATTGCTTCTGATGCGTTCATATTTGTCCTCGCTGATCCTGATGATATTAAACCTATAAAAATGAGCAGTGGGTAAGCCAAGGACCACCGTTGTGGTGGCCGAAGGCACTCCAATGCTTAAGTCAAATATCGGTTCATGAAAGAGTGACGGCTGTATGTAAATTGCAGTATGTGTGTGTGTGTTTTTCTTCCTCCTTTCACTGATTCTTATAGCGAGTGTTTCCTCCCCAACTGTCCCTGCGATCGAGGGTGTGATGGAGGGAGGAGATCTCGCATAAGATCATAGTTGTGAATGACTGAGTTCTTCAACACTTGACTTTGTTTAGGACCCAATGCTTAATTGGGCTATAGTTGATTTCGTGCGAGTGGATCTCAGGCTTGTGACAACTCTAAGATTCGTTGTTCAAACTTTATTTTCCTTGGCCAACACCTAAGACTCATGTTTCTGAGGCTGGCATGTCTTGGGTATGGATGCCTGACTTATGGGATAAACCGTACTCTTGCGCATGGGTCCACTCAGAACTGCACTGAAACCTTTTACATGCTAGAGTTAATTCATGTTGCGTGTGCGGTTGTGATTGGGAGATTGTTTGATGTCTCATCAACTACTCTCCCAAGTTAATGGGGTTGCATGCAGTTCCATTAATTCGATGAATGTGGACTGGTGCAATTGTACTTGGAACTGTCACCCACTTATTCCCAGCATAGCATTTAATGCTGACGCGACTATTGAGTGACCTCCTTCAATGAACCGACGTGCCTATATATAGGCTGGTTCTCATGGGTTCAGGCGTTGTCATAATCATCTTAGAACATGTTCCTCAAATGTGTCTTTCCAAATAATGTGTTTTGACCTATCCAGATGATGAATTTGAATCTCCATTGGTGGAGTCTCCAAATGTTCTGACATTTACTGCCATGAATCTAAACAAGACTTGTTATTGCATGAACCCACCTGGTTTGAGTGAGCTTCATTGGTTTTGTGGGACGCCGAATTTCTTTTATATCGTGAAGAAGACGTACAGACTTCCTCTTAGGGGCCAAATTTGTCTTCTATCTTCTATTGCTCCTACGCTGTCTTGTGCCATTTCGAGGATCATATCCGCAACCAACTTTAGGTGGCTATTCCTACTGCTCCTTCCATGGCTTTACTAGTGATGCCCTAGCAAGAAGACAGACTGGCAGAATCGGGCTTCGGTGTGCAGGGTTTGCAACCTTGTTGAGTTGATTCTTCATCGCCCCGAGCATCCTTCCTTTGAGGGATCACACCAACAGCTAGCTTTGGGTTGCTCCTTTCTGCTTTCACTTCCAAATCCTCTTCTGAAGACATATTTCCGGAGCAAAGTCTCGATGTGTGTTTCAGCGGATCTTTGCTCACAACTTGTTTTGCACCAAGCTCAGATACTTGTAGTGTGTAAACCTTTGTATTAGCCAGTCGGTTAAGATTTGCAACAACTTTTTTATAATCAATCAAGTCTATTTTTCTGAATTTGTTTTTCTTGTATGCTCTGAATGATTGTGAATCATATGGGCTTGTGCGAACAAATATTATGGACTGTCGAAAAGGATGAGATAATTTTAACTCTGAGCAAGGACTGGGCTGACATGTTTCTAAAAGAGACTCGTCTGGTCCCTATTCAACCTATATAGTTCCCTTGGCGAGATAGCTTGATTCGCCAATGATGGAAAAGTCACTAAAGAGTGATATTCATGTAGGCTGGTCGTGTCTTGTAGGTTGCCCACTCTCTGAGAAGGTGCTGGCTTGTTAAAGAATTGCTACTTAGCTCTATATAGCACTGGAGTGACAACAAAATAGTCTTTTTATGACTAGATTCTGAACCATACTCTTACTCATTGCTAAGTTGAGTCTTGGTGATCATGGTGTTGCCTTGGTTCATATGGACTTGAACAATCAGATGTGTTGAGTCGTCTGTGGATTGGACTTGTTTAACATGTGTGTTGCTTGGGTTCCTGAGGAGGATTGGGCTATCTCAAGAATGATCAATTTTCCATGGATTGGATTCCCCCGTTTGTGGTGAAGTGTATATGGATTAGGTTTAGCCTGTGCTGGAGTTTTTTAGCTTTGATGCGAACTAGGTCACTGAAGTAGCAAGATGTTGTCGTCCCGAAAAGGACTATGCTTGGCCGCTTGTGCACCATTATGGTCACCATAATCAGACCAGGTTTCTTTTAGAATGGTGAGTCGTCCAAAAACTCGACTCGCCCACTTGGAGTGAATTGTCCGTGGACGGGGTCCAATCTACGCCGAAGTTCCTTGGTTCTTGAAGCGAACTAGGTCACTTATACAGCAAGTTGTCATCATCATGAAAAGGACTACACTTGGTCGCTTGTACACCAATGTGATCCCGTAGTCGGACCAAGTTCCTTTAGTTGCGGTGAGTCATTCAAATACTGGCCTTCGCCCATTTGCGGTGGACTGTTCGTGGACTTGGTCCGGCCCACGCTAAAGTTCTCTGGTTCCTGATGCAGTCTAGGGCACTTATTAGGCAAGATGTTGTCGTCCTGAAAATGACTAGGCTTGGCCGCTTGTGCGCCATTGTGGTCCCCATAGTTGAACCAGGTTCATTTACAAGCAGTGAATCATTCGAAAACTGGGTTTCACCTGCTTGCGGTGGACTGTCCATGGATTGGGTCCAATCCACGTTGGAGTTCCTTGGTTTCTAAGGCAAACTAGGTTACTTATAAGGTAAGTTATCGGCATTCGAAAAAAGACTAGGCTTGGCTACTTGTGCGCCATTGTGGTCCTCATATTTAGACCAGGTTCTTTTAGGAGCAGTGAGTCGTCTGGAGACTGGGCTTCGTTCGCATGCAGTGGATTGTCCATAGACTAGGTCCGCCTCGCAGTTCCACCATTGTGGTCCTGAGTTCGGACTAAGCTATCTTAGGAGCAGTGAGTCGTCCATGGACGGGACTCGCCTGCTTGCGGTGAACCTTCCATGGGCTGGGTTCGGTCCGCATCGGTGCCATCATATTCTGAAAGTCTAACTAGGCAAGAGAATAACTTTACTAATAATACTTCATCAAGTGTTTCACATTCAGGCACTCTCCATCCAGGTTATCTAGCCAGTAGTTCCTGGCCTTTTGATCGTTGTCACCTTGTAGAGACATTTCCAGTTCAGGTTCTTTTGGGCTTCTTGTGTTCGGTTGGGTCTTCAACAATACTCAATCACCGACTTTGAATTCTCAAGGTTTGACCATCTAATTGTAGTGTTGGGCCATCTTTTGTTGATAGGCAACTATTCTGACGAAAGCTTCGTATCTTTGCTCTTCGAGTAAATCTAACCTGACTCTTAGAGCTTCATCATTGTCCTTCATCCTGAACTCCTCCGTTCTTAACGTAGGTATTGCTAGTTCTACTAGGACCATTGCCTCGGACTCATAGGCCAATGTGAATGGTGTCTCTCTAGTTTGAGTCGTCTTTGTGATATGGTATGTCCAAAGGATACCTAGAAGTTCAAAGACCCTTGGTTGCATCGGGTTTCCTCTTGGTAGCTTCTAGGATAGTTTAGTTGGTGATTTATGTTTTTCCATTGGCCTGGGGTGACCCGACACGGAAAAGTGATGGCTGATATATGCCCAGTTGGATCAAAGTTGATTGACTTTTCCACCCTTGAACTGAGTCCCATTGCCGTTGACTATAATTTTTGGTATTTCAAACTAGCATGTGATAGACTTTCAAAGAAATTTCTTGATCTGATTCTCTCATATCTTGGATAGGGCTCAACTTCAACTCATTAGGTGAAGTACTCAACCGCCACAAGGAGGAACTTTCTTCATTCGAAAATGGGGAACCGACCCACCCACGATGTCTATCCCTTACTGAGCGAAGAGCCACGGGCTGGTCATTGGAACTAGGTTCTGTGCAGGCATATGTGTGAAGGGGGTTTACCTTTGACTCTTATGGCACTTACAGACCAAGTCTTTAGCCTTTTGCCATATATTCAACCAATAGTACCCCAGTGTGAGGGATTTATGAGCTAGTGTCCTTTCTTCGAGATAGTTCCTACATAATCCTTCATGAATTTTGAGGACTTGGTTTGCTTCCTTGGGGGTCAGACATCTTAGCAGAGGGCCAGTCGTTGATCTCCTGTATAACTTGTCGTTGAGGAGAGTGTACCGTACCACTCTGTTTTTTAGCTTGCAGGCTTCTACCTTATCTGCTGGGAGGGCTCTGTCTTTTATGTAGTTGATCAGGGGGGTTCATCCAGCTGATATCCACATCAATTGAGAGAGTTTTGTGGAGGGATTTTTCTATTGCCGAAGAACTCTATGAGTGTCGGAGTCGTTCTATGCAGATGAGGCCTTTCCGGCCAAGGCATAAGCTTTTTCGTTGTCTACCTTAGACCAATGGCAAAGTAGTATTCTCTTGAATCACTTTTTGGCGTTGACTGTTTTTCCTCAATAAGTCATCATTCGGGGTTCTTTGACATCGAATTTATCGTTCACCTAATTGATCACTAGTTGGGAATCATTGAACACCGTGAGTTCTTTTACTCCGATTCCTCTCTAGTTTTTAGCCCAGCTGGAGGGCTTCGTAATCCATTTTGTTGTTTGAAGCACGGAAACGGAATTTGATAGCTTTTTTGAGGTTGACACCTTCAGAGGTGTGCAAGATGATCCCTGCTTTTCAGCCCTTCACGTTGAATGACCATTCGCATCGCAAGAACCATCCATGTGTGGGCTGCTCGGGGTTCTTGTATCCTTGCTTGTTTTTAGTCTCAGTTCCCCTATCCCAATGAAGTTGGCGATGAAGTCTACCAGTGCTTGCGCATTGATGGATGTTCTCAGAGTATAATGGATGTCGAATTGTCCCAACTTCACTGACCATTTGACATTTTTTATAGCTTTAGTTTGTGCAATACCGACCGGAGTGGGAACTCGGTTAGGATGGTTATTGAGTGAGCTTGAAAATAGGGTCTTACTTTTCTTGAAGAAGTCACTAGCACTAAGGCCAGTTTTTCTAGATTAGGGTAGTTAACCTCCATCCCACCAATTGTTTTGCTGATATAGTAAACGAGCTTATGTTTCCCTTTCTCTTCTCGAAATGCTCTGAGACTGAGAGGTATAGGTACAACGTCTCACCTTGAACAGGTTTTAAGAGCAGCTATGTGTTTTCCATGTATGCCTTCAGATCTTGGAAAGTTTGTTCACGCTGCTCTCCTCATTGGAATTCTTTATTCCCCTTTAGGATTTTAAAGAAATTGAGGCATATGTCTGAAGTTTTGGAGATGAAACTGTTTAAGGCTACCACCCTCCCAGTCGAGATTTGAACTTCTTTAATGGTTAGGGGTGGTCTCGTGCCGAAAAAAGCATGATCTGGTTCGGATCAGTCTTTATCCCTATTTTGTTGACTGAAATAACATTATAGCGGGTTAAAATATACGAGACTAAAATATTTATTTTTTTATTTATGGAATTCTCCTGAGAAAAAATAAATATTGAATTTCAAAAGATTTTTCGGTAACTACTAAATAGGAAACATTGCATGAAATTTTGACATTTCTCGAGATCGCATTCCTTGGGAGGATGGTCATATTGGGCTGCGAATTTGTAGAATAACATTAATGTTTCCTTGATAAATTGAGTTGTATTCAATGGCTTGACAATATGAAATAAATAGTGATTATAAGTAATGTTAAATAACATCTCTTAAAACCGACAAAACCATAAAACGAGAACTCTAAAGATGGAGAATCGGGAACTCTTCAATGACTTTTCATCCATATAATATTTATTATATTTTATATTTAAATTTTATCATTTTAAATTGAGCTTTCCCAAACAAGGATTTTGATTTAGTTTTTTAAGTAATCTTTGTCTCCTGATTTTAGAAAATATGTAAAATTTTGAGTATATATGAAAAATATATAAATATGTGGAAAAGTACAATACAAGTAGATTAGCATAATAAATACGTTAAATGAACCCTAAATACATAAGTATTTCTATAAATGTAATTTTCTTAATAATTTTTGGGTCTTACAAGAAAATATGATGAAATATTTCGAGTGGAAAAAATGTAATTTGCTTCATAACTTTTTGGTTTTACACAAAAATGTACAAATTTATGAAAAGATACGAAATAACTTGTCGAAATGATGTACTTTTCTATTTCATCAATTTAAAATTTGAGACCTAAAAAAAATCCAAGGTTGCTGCTATATGAAGTTTTATAGATAAGTTAATATTTGAATGCTTGAATAATGGGTTTGATTTTACTTACTTCCTCCGTAAGATGTCCCAATGACTATCAATGGACAATTTTTCGTCATTAAGGTCTTCTCTAGATTAACAATCAGCTCAGTATGATCCGCCATAGCTTGTATTAACGAGTTCTTTAGATTAACAATTAGCTCAGTATGATCCGCCATAGCTTGTTTTGAGCTAAAATAACCAAGGCTGCTACTATTCTAGTACCATTTCCTCCAATCCAGGAGGAATTGACTCTCCATAATACGAGTATACTATGTGTACTAGACCATGGGCTAATTTCAATTTCAAGTTTGCTATGAGAGAATATTGTGTACCCCTATGACTAATGGTGCACTTTGTTATACAATATTTGATGTAGATTGTTATTCAAAATTTGAAATCTATAATACAATTTAGAGTGATGTTTTACTATTCATTGCTAACTGGGACAAAGTCAAATCGAAAGGATTGGAGATAAAAGATGGTTATGATTGAAAGTTGAGAAATGTATTGAATTTGAGGGTTGAGATTCATTTTCTATGATGGCATATTTGTAAATATAAAACATGTAGAAGGGTAAAAATAATGAAAAAACTTTTGAAAAAAGTTGGTGGATTGTACATGTGGCGGAGAGATAAAATATTTTGTTTTCCTTTTAGCAATATAAAAATTATCATAACTATCTACATCGTTGTCAGATTTTGATAAACTTAGTATCGTTGAAATGCAATTTTGAAGATCTATCAAAAAAAATCAATGATCAATACAAGAGACAAAATATTAAAATATATATATTTAATAATTAAATAAACGCATAATGTATTACACGTCTTTAATATTTTAAAAACAATGAAACGAGCCAATCATACCAGAAAAAATGAATCGGGCATCTTAATGCAAATTTAAACAAAAACGTAATTTCACGTTTTGGCGAATTCAAATATTGGGGGAGGCCTCATTCTCGGCGTTAAAAAAATTTCCCCAACTAATTCAAGTTTGACTAAATAAGCTTACACTTAGAATCGGCTTACACTTCAATACTGATTGAGAGTGAAAATGGGGATAGTGACGGAGGTGTTCAGTACAAAATAATTAAAAATAAATAAAATTATATAGAGTGCCAACGGCACAGGGCATACTCTAGTTAATTTACATAGGAACCGAGTTGTCTTGAGACTGAATTATGATTTTAGTGCAAAAAAATTGCAATGAATCACAACCTTAATAATTTAATTGAAATATTGTTCTATGAAAAATAAAATAATAATTTTGAAGTATGGCATGTCTCTTCTTTATTGTCATGATTAAATGGCATTAGATAACATTCCATGAGTTCATTACAATAGTTGTCAATTAATAATTATTAATCGATACATTAGACGCAAACATATTTTCACAGCCAAAGAGTGTTTGAGAGAGGAATATATGATGGGTTGTAGATGAGAGTCATGCAAAAGCTATGCAGACTGTGCGACTACTTGAACTCTCTCTTTCGGCTGATTTTTTTCTTGAATATCTTTCTCTATAAGTGATCATACATAAAAAAAATAATAATAATAATTATAATTATAATAATAATAATAAAACACTGATCATCACGGTCATACATGTGACATAAAGTCTCATCACGAGAATACAACGTCTGATCCATTAGCCCAACTCATAAAGCATTTAAGGATTGAGACCAACTATAGAAGCTCGGACTAGGCCCCCCACCAGGGAGATGTAAACAGGATCCGAATCCAGACCCAGACGGATCCAAGCCCATTACATGTTCTCTCATAAAGAGGAAGAACGTTACACCAAGAAAGAGCCATGGAGGGACCTACCGCATCTCCATTAAAAAAGGAGACTGTTACAGAAACAACTCCTTCTGTTGCGCCTCACATGCTTAAGTCACGTAAAGAGTTAACTACGACCATTATAAAAGGTAAAGGTAACATTCGACAAAGGTATGCAACTTTAACTGAGTTTTGTCCAGATTTAATTCATTCTTTCAAAAGAATTATTGACTTAAGCATCGAAGTGCCTTTGGCCACAAAAAAAAGTGGTCCTTGGCAGTCTAACAGTGGTTTTGCAGGTCAAACTCATAAGAGGAAAATTTTTAGACGCATCAATTTGGCATCATCTATGGGGAACAACAAGTTTCATTTTTTTTCCTAAAAATAAGATTTAGTGACAAATCTCACGCAACTTGATAGAAAATTAATGGAGTACTTCACAAATCTTTGGTCTGACGATAACAAATACGACATGCTATCCAATACTGATCCAAACACAATCATACCTACCGGCAGATTACTTCAGCAGGTGACAGTTTAGACATCTCTGACATCATGGAAAATTCTCTCAGATCCCCGAGTAGAAATGTTTATGGCTCAAATGGACAGCGTGATCGAAATGATAGATAGGATCATCCGAAACTTACAAGGCAATAGCTTTCAAGAAGAAATCATCCAACTTAAGAAACTCGACTGATGAGTTGTTGAGTTTGATTTTGATATTGGCCTTCAACCGAAAAACCTGATAAATAAAAACAAATAAATATGAAGAAACAAATAAAAACAATGGATAAATTGCATATTTCCGACAAACACATGCTCATTGCTCCCACTGGTATGTGTCCAATGTGCAAACATATTTAACTCCAAACCTCGCATAGACTCTCCAAAGCCTATCAAAGTAGGGCAAACCCATGCAATGACTCGAATGATCATCATGTTAACTTAGGTAGGTTCTATTCTATCAACCCAAGCCCAAGCCAATCTTTGGACATCATGGAATAATTTCGTTAGCATCTGCAGGCTTTAAATTGGTTTGAAAGGTCAGCATGGCATCAGGGATTGGG
Organism: Berberis thunbergii; assembly: GCA_003290165.1. Classification (NCBI taxonomy): domain Eukaryota; kingdom Viridiplantae; phylum Streptophyta; class Magnoliopsida; order Ranunculales; family Berberidaceae; genus Berberis; species Berberis thunbergii. The sequence goes on from QNQO01001799.1 coordinate 169,066, forward strand.
CAGTATAAAGGAGCCTTGAGAACATGGGCTTGTTTCCGTTTGACGCAACTAGGACTTTAACTATGATGCAAAAAGAAAAAGAAAAAGAAAAAGAGTTTCATAAGCTGTTAAAAAGAATGAATTTGGTCTAATATTGTGATTGGAATGATTATTGGATCTTAATATGCTTTACCATGATTCTTGAATCTTAATATGTTGTAGCATGATTATTGGATCTTGATTAGCATGTAATTATGTTAGCTTACTCTTGTATAAATTCATGTATTGCTTAGCAAATAAATCAACAACTTCCACACAATTTTATCTTATTATGGTATCAGAGCCAAAGGGATTAAACACAAATTTTTTCTTTCTTTCACCGTTTTTCGTCATCAATACATCACGTCCAGTTCATCAACATAGGCAAGGATGGAGAAATCTCTGAGTTCACAAATCCCGCGTCACCTTTCTTTTCCATCCGTCGCCCAGTCCAGGATCGACTTTAACTCAGATAAAATTGAAATGTGAGAATTACTCTTCCTGGGAACAAGCCATTATTTTTTCCTTGAAGTCTCAAAACAAACTGGGTTTCATTGATGGTTCCATCGTTAAACCTATCAAAACCAACCCTCAATATGGTTCTTGGGGAGTTGTGAACTCTATGTTATGCTCCTGAATCGCAAATTCTTTTGACGATCCTATTAAAGCCACTGTGTCTCATCTCGTTGATGCTAAAACCTTGTGGGACTGTCTCAAAACAAGATATTCAATCAAAAATGGGCCAAAAGTTTATAAACTATGGTCGGATCCCACCATTACTAAACAAGTCGGTGCATTTCTTATGTCTTATTACACTCAATTGCAGGGCATGGGGGAAGATCTTGCCAATTTGTCTCCTTTGGAATCTTGCAATTGTGAAAATGGCTCCCCAATACTGACGTGGTTTACTAATCTAAAAACCTATCAAATTTTAATGGGGTTAGATGAGTCCTACAATGCATTACGCACCCAGATTATCAATTTTGATTCCCTTCCGGACCTAGACCGTGTTTATGCAATGGTTAGCCAATAGGAAAGCCACAGGTCCGCTCTCCCGCCCGGGATTCATCTCCAGCCGTGGGTTTTTCTATTCAGTCACGCTCTTCTCGGTCCAATCTCCAGCTCCTGCGGCTTCAAATAATCATGTGATATCACCCTCTGGAAATATTGGTCCAATCACATGATGGGTAATATTTCCACGTTGTCCAATATTTGTGATATCGCTCCTTCCCCGGTTGGCCTATCCGACAGTGCTCAAACGTCGACCGTGAAGGAAAGAAATTGTGTTATTCCATCCAGACTTGTTCTCAAACATGTGTTATTTGTGCCGAATCTGGCCGTAAATTTGATTTCTATCAGTAAACTCATTTGTGATGAAAATTGTCTTGTGACGTTCACCGATCATTTATGTATCTTGCAGGACCGCACCATGAGGATCCCGATTGGACTGGGTGAGTTACGAGGAGGGGTGTACCATTACAAACCGGTGACAGTCACAACCGCTTCAGCAACTCGGGCACCAGAGTCTTATGAGAAATGGCATCGCCAGTTGGGGCATCCTTTTCCCAAACCTATGTCTTTATTAAGTATTGATGAAAATAAAGTTGTAGTCCCCGACAAACAGTTGATTTGTGATATTTGTTGTCAGGCAAAACAAACACGGTCTAGCTTTCCTCTTAGTAGTAGTTGTGCTATAGATAAGTTAGATTTGATTCATTGCGAAATTTGGGGTCCTTATCGTCAATCTACATTGTTTGGTGCTCGCTATTTTTTTACTATCATTGATGATTTCAGTCGGACTGTTTGGGTATACTTGATGCATGAAAATAGTGAAGCTAGTGTGTTATTACAACAGTTTTGTTCCCTTGCCAAAACACAATTCGGTAAGTTTGTCAAAACTATTCGCAGTGATAATGGTTTGGAATTTACATCTACTCCCATGACCTCATTTTATTCCCAACATGGTATTACCCACCAAACAAGTATTGTTGATACCCCACAACAAAATGATCGCGTTGAGATAAAACATCGTCACATTCTCAATGTTGCCCCGGCCCTTTTATTTCAAGCATCCCTACCTAATTAACTTTGGGGAGAATGTGTCTTTACTGCAACCCATTTAATCAACCGCACCCCCACACCTCTCCTTAACAGTCTTACGCCTCTCGACAAATTATACGCCAAAACACCTTCTCTTTCCCATCTCCGAGTGTTTGGTTGTCTTTGTTATGCCCACCATAAAGACCAATCACGAGATAAATTTGCCCCTCGTAGTCAACGGTGTGTTTTCTTGGGATATCCTCATGGTAAAAAAGGATGTTAAGTTATGGACTTAGAAACCCATAAAGTTTTTGTCTCTCGTGATGTTAAGTTTGATGAAACCAATTTTCCCTTCTCACACCCTCAGCCCTCGCCTACTGCTTCTTCCCATTCTATTCCCCCTATCAATGATTGTTCATGGGAGTATCCTGCTCGTAAGACCACACCTTCTACACATGTGGAGTCAGGGGGAGTCCCTTTAAATGACATTACCATGTCACCCCAGAGATCTTCCTCACCCACTGATTGTGAGCCTGATCTTGTTCCTTCTGGGCCAAATGTCTCGGCCCCAGAGCAGTGTATTACCAAGCAGCCCCTCGATCAAAGACAGCGCGATCGAAAGTCACCCGCACATCTTCATGATTATGTTTGTCACACATCTCAGGTTTTACACCCCTCTCCGCCTCCTCCTTCCATCAGGTCCTCAGGTACGCGGTTCCCTTTAGTTAATTATGTCAAATGTCACAACTTCTCACCTTCACATTCGAAATTTTGGCAGCGATAACTGCTAGGGTTGAACCCCGATCATTTAATGAGGTTGTGCAGGATCCAAATTGGCGTCAAGCCATGCAGGAGGAAATAGATGCTCTGGAACTCAATGGTACTTGGACTATTACGGATTTACCCGCTGGCAAAAAGCCCATTGGTTGTAAATGGGTTTATAAATTGAAATATAAATCTGATGGGTCCGTTGAACGTTACAAGGCCCGGGTTGTGGTTCGCGGAGACACTCAGGTGGAAGGCATCGATTACGATGATACTTTTGCCCTGGTGGCTAAATTGGTTAGTGTCCGCACATTTTTTGTCGTGGCTGCTATTAAAGGTTGGGAGTTGCACCAACAAGACGTGAACAACACCTTTCTTCACGGTGACTTGCATAAGGAAGTTTACATGCGTCTTCCACAGGGATTCTCTTCTTCTCATCCCCATAAGGTTTGCCAGCTTTACAAGTCCCTTTATGGCCTTCGCCGATCTCCCCAAAACTGGTTTGCTAAGCTTGCTACAGCTCTTCGTAATTATGGTTTTCTGCAGTCTCATGCTGACCACACTTTATTTACTTGTCGGAAAGATGGTCGTTTTCTCTCTGTTCTTGTGTATTTTGATGATATCATTGTGGCAGGAAATAATTCACAGGCTTGCAACTCATTCAAAGAATACCTTAACTATTGTTTTCAGCTCAAAGATCTGGGGCCCCTGAAGTACTTCCTTGGCATTTAAGCCGCTCGCAATTCTTCTAGTCTTTTCCTCTGCCAAAGGAAGTATACTCTTCATATTTTAAAGGAAGTCGGTCTCTCCGGTGTTAAACTGGTTACCACACCTATGGAGCAGAATCACAAGCTTGCTCGCACTACGGGTCGCATCCTTCATGACCCAGGCCATTACCGGTGCCTAGTGGGCCACTTGGTTTATTTATCCATTACCCATCCGGATATTTGCTACGCAGTCCACATTCTCACTCAATTCTTGCATGAGTCGCGACAAGGGCATCTTGATGCTATCTTACGGGTTCCTCGCTACCTAAAGGGATCTCCTGGTCAAGGTATTTTGCTTCGGTCCAATAGTTCCCTCCAATTATTTGCCTATTGTGACTCTGAAACCGCATGACCCGTCGTTCCCTCACGGCCTATTTTGTCCAACGCGGATCATCTCCTATCTCCTGGAAAACCAAGAAGCAAGCCACTGTTGCCCATTCCTCCGCGGAAGCCTACCGCGCCATGGCGATCACTACATGTGAGCTTACTTGGTTGAATTCATTCCTCTTCGCTTGGGATATTTCACACAGAACCCATGCGATTGTTTTGTGATAATCAGGCGACACTACACATCGCCTCGAATCCAGTCTTCCACGAGCGTACAAAGCATATCAAAGTGGATTGTCACTATGACTGGGAACAGTTACTCGCTGGGAATATTTCCACATCTTATGTTCCGTCTTCAAAGCAGTCTGCCAATATTTTCACTAAAGCCCTTGGTCATCAACAATTCCAGTTTCTACTTGGCAAGTTGGGTGTTTGAAATCCTCACTCTCCAACTTGAGGGGGAGTGTTAAAAAGAAAGAATTTGGTTCAATGAATTTGGTCTAATATTGTGATTGGAATGATTATTGGATCTTAATATGCTTTAGCATGATTCTTGGATCTTAATATGCTGTAGCATGATTCTTGGATCTTGATTAGCATGTAATTATGTTAGCTTACTCTTGTATAAATTCATGTATTGCTTAGCAAATGAATCAACAACTTCCACACAAATTTATCTTATTATAAGCAAACCTATTTAGAAAAACTATTTGTATCTTATTGATTTGTGCATTTGATGGCTATTGATTCTCTGTTTAGGATCATGTTATCATACTTAGGAAGGATAAAATTGTCTTCGAATTTGTTGGGTAACCAAGGTTAATACATTAGGCCTTAATGGTCATGCGTTGTATAAATTAGGTTGTATTAGCCAATTGCATAACTATGGATTTCAAGTGGTCGATATTATTAAAAAGTAGAACCTAGAAGTCATTTTCCCTTGAGGATTCTTCATGAAGAGTGGAGTGTTGAAATAGCATGCGTGAAGTATCCACAATCATTGGGGCAAATGGCCAAATTTGACATTTTGGACTATAAATAGAAATGTACAACACAACAAATAGTATCATTGTTGTGAAACATTAAAGGAAACTTAAAAATGAGTAAACAAGCAACTCATACAAACAATTAAAATTTGTTGTGTTAGACACGGTAATTGAGTTAATGAAAAACACTGCAACACCTTATTTCCACTTTTGCTTTTATTTTTTTTTAGTAGTTGTTGAATTTAGATTGAATGTATATGTTATCATTAAAGCTCAAAATGTAGATGATTTAGACCAAATGGGCAAAAAAAGGGATTCCAATAGGAGGTCTAAACCTTTTCCTTATACATGCCTATGCATAGTCGCATGACTCCTATAAGAGAGTAGTTGGTCTATGAGAGGCAGTTAGTAATATGCATTTTCAAACATTTTTCTCCTAAGTTGACGATTATACTATGCGCCCTAAAAAATTGTAATGTCATGTCAGGTTACTCAAAGGAATGGAATGGGAATGGAAGTGGAAGTGGAAATGGAAATGAAAATATTACTACATTAGGTTACTCGATGGAATGAGAATGATTTATGTCTTTACCATTATGCTCTCAATTATCAACTATGGATTTTGGATCTATGATGGATAAAGAGGGCAAATAAGAGATATTTAGTGTTGACATTTACAATGGACATTCATAGGGTATTGAAAATGAATCTATTTTTGGCAAGTTAATAGAGGGTGTAGACGAAGGGGACGACCGTTGAAAACTTTGATGAAGGCGGTGAATGAAGATATCATTGAGTTTGGATTAGGCGAGGATATGTGGGAAGACCGCATTGCTTGGATAACCAAAATTCATGTAGCCGACCCCGAAAATATCAGGAATGGGCTTTGATGATGATGAATGTTGGGCTCTTCATATCATGTGCAACAATTAACAATGATTTCTGATGGCACTTCTTAGAACTCCTGACAAATTGGAGCTTAATGAAGGGTGGGTAAGGTTTACTTGGTTGAACTCTTCCCAAACAAATTAATAATCTCATCATGTAGATTCTCTGGTTAGCACTTAATAATCTCATCATACAAATTAATACAAGATTATTCCACAGGTCTGCCACCAAAGTATAAGATGATTCAACAAACAAACTTGAAGTAATCTTGAATTCCGTTATTTTTGTGATTGAAAGGAAAATACAGAACCAACAAGAGCTTTCTTCTTTCTCTTAAACCATTGTAATGGTCATTACCGCTAAAATGGTCTAACCCATTCCATTAAGTAACAAACATGCCATGAATCTTCAGTGTTGAAATGTACAAGATACATGACTTGTATAGCCAACTCAATGTATTACTAGTAGTCAAAACAATCTAACAGACTCGCATATGTTTAAAGCTGTGCTTACAACTAACTAAAACAATATGTAACTCATATGTTAATTTCATTGCTAATTACTCTTGACATCCCCCCTCAAACTAAGCGTAGATGAATCAACTACACTTAGTTTGAGACGAAAGGTCAAAAATCTGGATTTCCCAAGAGCCTTAGTAAGAATGTCAGCAATTTCATCAACTGCAGGAATGTGATAAACATAAACAAGACTGCGAGCAACCTCCTCACGTACAAAATAGACGTCCAACTCAATATGCTTAGTCCTAGAGTGAAGGACGAGATTTGCACTAAGCATAACAGCACTTTATTATCACACCAGATGGTGGGAGTACTACAACCAATGTGTAGTTCAGAAACTAGGGATTGCAAGCATGTGAGTTCAGCCGTAACAGCAACAAGGCTTATACACTCAGCCTCAGTACTGCTTCTTGAGACAGTGTTCTGCTTCTTGGAAGACCAAGAGATGAGATTATCACCCAAATAAATACAATATCTAGAGGTAGACCTCCTGTCAGTGGGATCAGACGCCCAATCGGCATCACAGTAACCTGTCCACTTGAAAGAAGGGGTTGAAACTAGATGGAGTCCAAAATTGGGTGTAGCCTTGAGATACCGCAGGATTCTTTTCACCACTCTCCAGTGTGATTCAAGTGGTTTTTGCATGAATTGACATACTTTATTTACAGAGTATGCCAATTCAGGTCTTGTGATGGTAACATATTGCAACGCACCAACCATACTCCTATATAAGTGAACATCTTGAACTGGATCACTGCCTATGGCACATAGTTTTTCACCACCACTCATTGGAGTAGATAACCCATTTGCATATTGCATTTTAGCACGACATAGAAGATCAGTGATGTACTTGGTCTGAGATAAAAAAAAACCATTAGTGGTTTGTTGAACCTGAATACCAAGGAAATAGTAAGCAAGGCCAAGATCTTTTAAGGCAAACCGAGCATTCAGTTGACGTATGATCTGTGAAACATCATTAGAACTTGAACCAATGATCAAAATATCATCAACATATACCAGAAGGAATATAGGAGATGGAGAGTGTCTGATAAAAAGTGAAGAATTCGACTTAGAAGGAGCAAAACCAAATAGGTGAAGAGTATGCCTCAGTTTTTCAAACCAAGCCCGAGGAGCCTGCTTCAGTCCATACAAAGCTTTGTGAAGTTTGCAAACAGCAGTGGGACGAGAAGAATCAATGAAATCAGGAGGTTGCATCATGTAAACATCTTCGTGCAAATCTCCATTCAAGAAGGCATTGTTAAACATCAAGTTGAAAAACTGACCATCCATATGTAATAGCCACTGTGAATACAACCCAAATTGTAGTGGGTTTAACAACTTGGCTGAAAGTCTCTGCATAATCGAATCCAGCAACTTGTTGGAAACCTCTAGCCACCAAGCAAGCCTTATGTCCGTGTACTGAACCATCCGCATTCTGTTTAACTTTAAACAGCCATTTACAACTAACTACAGATTTGTTTGGATGAAGATCAACCAAGGACCATGTGTTGTTTCTCAGTAAGGCTAGATACTCATCCTGCATAGCAGCGGACCAATGAGGAGTATCTAGTGCTTCAAGTAAGCTTGCAGGTTCAGCTGAATTCAAGTAGACTTTAGGCTTGTAGATACCAGCCTTAGATCTAGTAACCATTGGATGACCAGGAGCAAGACTAGGAGGAGGACTAGACATAGAACTGTCAATAATACTGTCATTGATAACAGGACTAGGAGTAGAAGTAGGACTAGGACTGGTCGAAGGAACCAATGGAGGGCTAGACATAGAATTGTCAGTAATATTATCATTGATAGTAGGACTAGGATTAGGATTAGGGCTAGGACTGGTCGTAGGAACCAATGGATTGATCAAGGTATTGAGAGGCAAAGCTAAATTTGACAGGGGTAACCAATGGACTAGGAGAAGAAGCATTGTTGTAAATGTGTGACTGTGTGTCAGAAGGTGAAGAAGAAAACCCAATGGATGCAGGAATATATGTAGGTGTATGACTAATAGAAGATGAGTTTGATGAACCAGAAAACCATTTTGAATATGGAAAGTGATTTTCATTGAACAAAACATCATGAGATATGTAGATACGACCAGTAAAGGATAAACATTTATACCCTTTGTGTTGAGGACTATAACCCAGAAAAATGCACTCTTCTGACTTAAATTGTAGTTTATTTGAGTTGTAAGGTCTGGTGTTAGGAAAACACGAGCAACCAAACACCTTTAAACTGTGATAATCAGGGACCTTGTTGTAAAGTGTCTCATAAGGAGAAGGACCCTTAAGTACATTAGTAGGAACACGATTTAGAAGAAATACTGATGTTCTAACAGCTTCATCCCAGAATTTCAGGGGAAGTGAAGCATGTGCAAGAAGGGTTAAAGCTGACTCAATAATGTGGCGATGTTTCTTTCAGCAATGCCATTTTGCTGATGAGTAGATGGACAAGCAAGACGATGACATATACCATGCTGACTAAGGAACTTTGAAAACGACCTATACTCCCCTCCCCAATCAGACTGTACACATTTTATAGGAAGCCCAAATTCTAATTCAACTTGAGCCTTGAATTTAAGAAAAGTAGGATAGGCATTCGACTTGTTTTGTAAGAGAAAGACCCAAGTGAACCGACTGTAAGTGTCAATGAAATGAATATAATATTTGAAACCACAAGAGGATATAGTGGATGCAGAACCCCAAAGATCAGTGTGAATAAGTTCCAGTGGCTTAGTGTACACAGTAGTGGAACTGGAAAAAGGAAGCTTATGAATTTTTCCCAAGCAACAAGTAGTACATACATCCATATTGTCAGTTTTAGGAACATCAATGTTACAACTAGTAAGGACCTTTTTACATTAGAAAGAGAAGGGTGACCCAACCTAGCATGCCAATGAGACAAAGAAGAGCACGATTTAGACAAAGAAGCATTATTACAAACTGGAAAACTTTGAAAACAACTGTTTGGAATATTTTTTGGACTGGATGTTGCGCTAGAAGTTGTGCTAGATGCTGAGCTAGAAGCTCGACTTACTAGAACCCAGTGACTGAATTTTTGAGATGTTGAATTTGAACTAGCAATGGAATACGTAGACTTTGAATCAGGTAGAGTCATTGATGGAAAAACATATAGTTCTCTCTTAAGTTTACCTTCCAAGAGGATTTGATGTGTGACCTGATCCTTGACAAAACAGAGATCGGGGTGAAATTCAAAGAACACATTATTGTCCCTAGCAAACCTAGACACACTTAATAGGTTCTTGGTAAATTTAGGAACTTGAAGTACATTTCTAAGATGTAATACTCTTGAAGAGTTAACATAAAGAAGAGATGATTGACCGATGTTTTCAATTGGCAATGCAGTTCCATCTCCCACAAACAGTTGCTCATTGCCATGATAAGGCATAGCATTCATCAAATTCTGGGGATATGGGGTGCAATGATCAGTGGCTCTTGAATCTGGATACCACTTACTATCAGCATTTGACTGCATTTGAGGTGTGAAAGCAGCATTCGACTGCATCTGAGACTGTGAATGAGTTCCTCTCCAAGAAGGATGATTATACTGACTTGTTGATGCAGAGAAAACATGTCTTGGAGTTGAAGATGTAGGTTGAGATGAATTGCTATATCCAGAAGAAGGGAACTGTGAATTGGAACTCCATGGATTTGAGACAGAATTATCAAACCGATTGTAGCATTTGAAAGCAAGATGACCAACTTTTCCACATATTTGACATTGGGGACTATTTGATTGAGAACCAATTCCAGATGGTCGAAAACCTCGCCCAAATCTAGCACCCCTGGGATTGTAAGAACCTCTGAACTGAGGTCTCCAACCTTGTGCACTTGATACAAAAGACCTAGGTGAAGGTTTGTATGATGACTGAGCCACATTGACAGAGCCAGAAATATCAAGATCTTTTGTGTCTTTCAATTCTTGCTTCTTGAGCAAGTAGAAGAGACTACACTTTTGCAAAATTGTACTCATCCGATCTTGAACTCACTGATACTACAAACGTATCATACAAATGTACTTCAAGTTCCTAAATTAACCAAGAACCTATTAAGTGTGTCTAGCCCTCCATTGGTTCCTACGACCAATCCTAATTCTACTCCTAGTCCTGTTATCAATGACAGTATTACTGACAATTATGTGTCTAGTCCTCCTCCTAGTCTTGCTCCTGGTCATCCAATGGTTACTAGATCTAAGGCTGGTATCTACAAGCCTAAAGTCTACTTGACTTCAGCTGAACCTGCAAGCGTACTTGAAGCACTAGATACTCCTCATTGGTCCTCTACTATGCAGTATGAGTATCTAGCCTTACTGAGAAACAACACATGGTCCTTGGTTGATCTTCCTCCAAACAAATCTGTAGTTAGTTGTAAATGGTTGTTTAAAGTTAAACAGAATGCAAATGGTTCAGTACATAGACATAAGGCTCGCTTGGTGGCTAGAGGTTTCCAACAAGTTGCTGGATTCGATTATGCAGAGACTTTCAGCCCAGTTGTTAAACCCACTACAATTCGGGTTGTATTCACAGTGGCTATTACATATGGATGGTCAGTTTTTCAACTTGATGTTAACAATGCTTTCTTGAATGGAGATTTGCACGAAGATGTTTACATGATGCAACCTCCTGGTTTCATTGATTCTTCTCTTCCCACTGTTGTTTGCAAACTTCACAAAGCTTTGTATGGACTGAAGCAGGCTCCTCGGGCTTGGTTTGAAAAACTGAGGCATACTCTTCACCTATTTGGTTTTGCTCCTTCTAAGTCGGATTCTTCACTTTTCATCAGACACTCTCCATCTCCTATATTCCTTCTGGTATATGTTGATGATATTTTGATCATTGGTTCAAGTTCTAATGATGTTTCACAGATCATACGTCAACTGAATGCTCGGTTTGCCTTAAAAGATCTTGGCCTTGCTCACTATTTCCTTGGTATTCAGGTTCAACAAACCACTAATGGTTTTTTTTATCTCAGACCAAGTACATCACTATCTTCTATGTCGTGCTAAAATGCAATATGCAAATGGGTTATCTACTCCAATGAGTGGTGGTGAAAAACTATGTGCTACAGGCAGTGATCCAGTTCAAGACGTTCACTTATATAGGAGTATGGTTGGTGCTTTGCAATATGTTACCATCACAAGATCTGCATTGGCATACTCTGTAAATAAAGTATGTCAATTCATGCAAAAACCACTTGAATCACACTAGAGAGTGGTGAAAAGAATCCTGCGGTATCTCAAGGCTACACCCAATTTTGGACTCCATCTAGTTTCAACCCCTTCTTTCAAGTGGACAGGTTACTGTGATGCCGATTGGGCGTCTGATCCCACTGACAGGAGGTCTACCTCTGGATATTGTATTTATTTGGGTGATAATCTCATCTCTTGGTCTTCCAAAAAGCAGAGCACTATCTCAAGAAGCAGTATTGAAGTCGAGTATAGAAGCCTTGCTGCTGTTACGGTTGAACTCACATGGCTGCAGTCCCTAGTTTCTGAACTACACATTGGTTGTAGTACTCCCACCATCTGGTGTGATAATAAAAGTGTTGTTATGCTTAGTGCAAATCATGTCCTTCACTCAAGGACTAAGCATATTGAGTTGGACGTCTATTTTGTACGTGAAAAGGTTGCTCGCGGTCTTGTTCATGTTCATTACATTCCTGCAGCTGATCAAGTTGCTGACATTCTTACTAAGGCTCTTGGGAAGTCCAGATTTTTTACCCTTCGTCACAAACTAAGTGTAGTTGATTCATCTACGCTTAGTCTGATGGGGAATGTCAAGAGTAATTAGCAATGAAATTAACATATGAGTTACATATTGTTTTAGTTAGTTGTAAGCACAGCTGTAAACATATGCAAGTCTGTTAGTTTGTTTTGACTACTAGTAATACATTAAGTTGGCTATATAAGTCATGTATCTTGTACATTTCAACACTGAAGATTCAATACAATTTTTTTATATGATCTCTTGAAGACAGTTGATGTCCTACGGATGCCAATTGATCAGTGATGAACTTGAGTTTCAAGAGGTATTCATTGATAGTCAAGTCTCCTTTCTTGAAGTTTTGTAGTTGATTCCTAAACTGGGAGATCTTGGCAACTGTTTCTGAATTGAAAAAGATCTCATGAATGTGTCAAATTTGTGCTGATGTTAGACATCCTACTAACCTTGTAAGTAGTGATTTTGTCATGGAGGAAAGCAGCCAAGAAAACAACAATTGATCTTGCTGTTCCCAGGTGACAAATCTGGATTTACATTATTTCTGGCTTGATCTTCACTAGAGAGAAATTGTGCTGGAGCAGAGTCTTTCTCAATGAACTTTTGAAGCTTGTGTCCTCTAATCGTTGCCAATACTTGTTGTTTTCACAGCAAGTAATTTTGTTCATTCAACTTTACAGAAAATGCATGTGTGAACATTACAGGTCTTGACTCTGTTAAGGCAGAGTTAGTAAGTGGTGTAGCATTAGAAGATGTTGAATCTGCCATTAGAGCTACTACGAAGTATTGAAAAGAAGAAGATGAAGTAGAGAAAGGCTAAGATGCTCTGATACCATGTTAGCTTCTACAACAAGTTATGAGAAAAATTGTATCGAATCTTGTTGAAATGTGCAAGATACATGACTTATATAGCAGACTCAATGTATTACTAGTAGTCAAAACAAACTAACAGACTAGCATATGTTTACAGCTGTGCTTACAACTAACTAATATGTTAATTTCATTGCTAATTACTCTTGACGTGCCCCAACTTGGTAAAAACTAAAAATGTACGGCTTCTTAATTTGGGGTGTAAGTTTATGCAGCTAGTATCAAATGTTGATATTTGTGTACACTCAAAATTTGCCTACAAATGAAAGGAGTGTTTGCTAGTTAGCATGTTGTAGTCATATGGGCATGAATCACTGGTTGTCTTTTGAGAGAAATCCAATAAACCCATAACACGTGAGTGGCTCTACCTGCATGAAGAGATGAGGTTTTAGAAGAAGTAGAAAAGTTATTTTGTTCTACACGCGTCAGATTCTGATCCCATTTACCCTCCATTATTGCTGCCCATCATGACATCTCAATCGTTAATGACGCCTTCGTCGTTTTCTCATCATTCTCGTTTATCGGTTTGGATCGCCTTTCAAGGTTTCATTTCCAACTTCTGTTTATCAGATTCTGATTTAACACACAACTGGATCAGCAGTGGACCCCTCCGCGGAGATGGTGATCCCACACTTCCCGTAGACTCTTTGCGAGGCGCAATTTTTCATGCCAACCAGGGGCGGACCCAGGATTTTAGTTGAGGGGGGGGGGCGAAATGGAAAATACTTATTAATTGATAATAGTAGTTATCAATGGTAAAATCAATTTTTTTACCAAAACTAGTAACTAATAAAAAAAATTCAACTATAAAAAATACAATGCATATATCAAATTGGATCCAAGTGTAGTCAATTTTAAGCCAAAATAAGGTCACTATTGATAACCTTAGCAAAGAGCAAACAAGCATAATAACTAGAATATATAATTAATATCACAAAAGAGTTTGTCTAGGCAGCCAGACTTTAAAACCATTTTTGGTCATGCTAGAACATTTTTACACCTTTACTCATTCTCTTTAAAATACAACCACAAACATTATTTATAGAAGGGATAAAAATGTAGAAAACTTAAAACCTGACCAAAAAGTGGCTATAAAGCCTGGTTGTCTAGAATTGAGAATTACAAAATAATTAGGATAAGTTTTAGGTGAAGCTGAGGGGGGTGTATTGTATCTGGATTTTGTGGGCAATTCAATAAATTCCATGGATTCTAAAAATCCAAGTGTATTCAATTTGGATTTTAAAAAGTCCACAAAAGTCTAGGGGTATTCAATCAGGATTTTAAAAAGTCTTTCTGAAATCCACAAAGTCTTAGAGGTATTCAATGTGGATTTCAGAAAGTCCACAAAAGTTTTACGGTATTCAAAATATCATTCATATTTATGGATTTGGAAAATCATGGATTCTCATGGATTTTGCAGTGTTAGGTATAAATAACAAAGTTCAATAGTTTGTCAGCCTCCATATCAAAGATTTCAACGTGAAAAAAAGTATCCCAAAATTCTGCCGTGTGCCAGCCGCGAAGAGGTTGGTTCACATCATCTTGTTTTCTCGATTCTTTTTCTATCTTTGCATAAACACAAGAGAGAGAGAGAGAGATGACGATGACTGATAGGGGTGGGCAAACGGGTCGAGGATCCGCGGGTTCAAACCGAACCGGACCGTTTTGCTCCAAACGGTCCGAATTTTAATTTTGTGTTTTTAGATACGGTTCGGATCGGTTCGGATCCGTTATAAAACGATCCGGTCCCGGTTTCTATTTTTTAAAAAAGAAACGGTCCGGGTTGGACCCGTTTCAAATTGCATTTACTAAAATCAATCCAAAACCCCTCTCTCTCTCTCTCTCTGAATCTCTGTCCCGTTTCAAAGTAGTAGAAGAAAAGGAAGAGGAGGAGACATGAAGGAGACTCTTCTCTGTCTCTCTGTCTCGATATAAACCAAAACAAACCCCCTCTCTCTCTCTCTGTAAGAAGAAGCAACAGAGAAGAGGAAAAGAAGCAGTAGCGATTGGAGATCTCCCTCTCCTCTCTATCTTTGTCTCTGTCTCGAGGAGAAGAAGCAGCAGCGAGACGCTGGGAGCCGAAGAAGAGGAGGAGCATAAGAAAAGGAAGAGACGCTGGGAGATCTCCCTCTCCTCTCTCTGTCTTTGTCTCTGTCTCGAGAAGGGGAAGGAGATCTCCCTCTCCTCTCTCTGTCTTTGTCTCGAGAAGGAGATTTCCCTCTCCTCTCCACTCCTTTATCTGTCGAAGAAGCAGCAGAGATCAGCGAGAAGAAGCAGAAGAGATCAGAGATCAACAGAAGAAGCAGAAGAGATCAGCGAGATCAACACTCGCAGAAGAAGCAGATCAGCGAGATCAGCGAGAAGAAGCAGAAGAGATCAGCGAGAAGAAGCAGAAGAAGCAACAGAAGAGATCTAGATGATGGATCGATGATTTTTGGATGATGTTGATCGATGATTTTGGATGATGTTGATCGATGATTCTGTTGATGGATGATTTCTGGATGTTGATCGATTTTGTATGAATATGATGGATCGAACCAAATTTATTTTTCTGTTTTTTTTTTTAATGCAAATTTTTCTGTTCTTGGATCTCTTATTGTATGAATATGATCGATTTCTGGAATATGATCGATTTTCTGTTTATTGTATGAATATGATCGATTTCTGGAAGTTTGGAACCGTTTGGAACCTTGGAACCGAACCGTTCTAAACGGTTCGAGTTAGGTTCGGTTCCTATTATCAAAATGAAGGGATCCGGACCGGACCGGATCCGTTAAAATATAAACGGTTCGAGTTAGGTTCTTTCAAATTTGGAACCGATCCGGACCGTGCCCACCCCTAATGACTGACCTGCCTTTACGTTTATACAAAATACACAACACTCCACCAAAAGCTCTCTCTTTTATCACATCTTCTTCTTCTTCTTCTTTGTAAATGAACGATTTTCATGACTTTCTTACAATCTCCATCATCTATCGTTGAACCCATGTTACCCCTTGTGTTCCTTTCATGTTCCCTCTTGTCTATGTGCTTCCTCTTTGTGTTATTGTACAAGAGATTCAGGAGAGTCAAGGGAGACGAAGATGAATCAACCCATAACCCATTTTCAATCTGTAGATGTTCCCTTTCATCTACAATAAACAAAATCCATCAAAGCAATAATTTGGTTGTGTCAAGGCTAAATACTGGATGTTTATGTCATTTTGCAAGTGATGATTTTAATTTGGTTGTGTTCAATGATTTGATTTTGTTGAATGTTGGATTGCGATTTCATGTCATTACCTGCTTGGTTATCTTTTTTTTTTGTTAGATACATGTCATGTTATTTAATGTCTAATATATTTGGTTTGTTAGAGGATATATCATTACCAACTTATTTTTTATCTTGCAAATAATTAGAAACCTATAAAAGTCGTTCATACAAAATTCGTGAATTTTTATAAATCTCTAGAAAGTCTGTAGCAAAAGTTTATGGATTTAAGAAATCAGCAGAAGTCCGTGGACAATTTAAAGATTCTGTAGACAATTTAAAGAGTCCGTGGACTTTTCAAATTATTTATCAATTCCATAAGAATCCATATACAATACACCCCAAAAAAATTGAAATTTGTGAATCTAATATGATCATAATACAATTTCAAAGAAAAAATTGTTTATATGAGGCTCAAATTTTATACGAGTTGGCTAATAGTAAATATTTTCATTGAATGCTATCGTTATTATTTTAGATATTTTTTTGTTAGGGGTTTAATATCACTTGTGAAAAACAATTCATTTTTTAATGTTTGCAATTACTAATAAAATTGCATTGAAAATAAAATAAAAAATGCACTCGAAGAGTATCGAACTCAGGTCTTTTACTAAAAGTGATAAACCTACAACCACTACACCAACAAAAACATGTTGAAATATTTTCATAAACAATTAACATATTGTATTCTACATTATATAATCGATTTTTTAAGACTAAAATATATATACTAAAAATATTTTAAAAGTTGAGGGGGGGGGGGGGGCAGCTGCCCCCCTGGCCCCTTAGTAGGTCCGCCCATGATGCCAACATTTTAGTTTTATTTTTAAATTTTTCGTTCATCCATATTTATTTGTCAATGCCCCGAAACTACATCACTTATTTAGCATCCATGTCGCTTTCACCTCATATGAAAATTTGTTTTCCTATACTCCATCACTTTGGGAGTGACATATAGCACGTAGGCCGATTTATAAATGCAACTTGCCAACTTCTTTTCTTTTGTTAATGTCAGTGTTCTAAAAATCGGTCTAGGCGGCCGCCTAGGCGCTAGAAGGTGGAAAACCGCCCAGATTAATGTCTGGGCGGTTTTGGGCAGTCTGGGCGGGTCTAGGCGGGTCTGGGCGGGGTCTAGGCGGGGTTTAGGCGGTCTGGGAGATTTTTTATTTTTTTATTTTTTATTTTTTTATTTTTTTATTTTTTTATTTTTAATAAGGTTGATTGTGTTCTTATTTTATTTTTCTTTCCTATTTTTAGAAATAAACTATTTAATTATTTTTTTAGAAAATCTCGAGAATGGGCTTTGATGATGATAATGATGATATGTCTAAATGTAGCGAAGGATGATTACTTAATGGAATTCTCAAAGGATCTGCCGGTACCAATTTTACTAATGTAGATTTTATCAAACATAACTGAGGTTATTCATGCAATTTGAAGAAAAATAAAAGAGTACACAAATTCAAATTTATATAAAGTACCCATCATGACCAACTTCAGTCATTTGAGTTTTAATAAATTTTGTTCACAATTGTTAATTTTTCATGTTTTTAAATTTTGCATATATATATTGACATTAAATTGGATGTAATTGATAAGGTATTATGCTTAACTTTTGTAAATTATTAAAGTTATAATACAAAATCTAAGACCGCCTAGACACCCGCCTAGGCCCCTGGGCGCTAGGCACCTGCTCACCGCCCGCCCAACGCCTAGCAATTTTTAAAACACTGGTTAATGTTGAGGTGATCAGTCTAACTCACAACTACATGATCTGCAGGATATCCCCTCAAATAAAAATACAGGACAGGAAAATCAAACAACACAAGTTAGAGATAATTCTGTTTGGGGTGACTTGCAAATTTTAACTACGGATGGAGACTGAGTACCACTCCTCAACGTCTTATTATAAATTGATGTTTCTTATTTCTCTATTTCATACTTAGCCACAACACAACTTAGAGAAGTAATCCTATCCATCCTCCATGGCTTCCCCTGCTAAGCTCAGTGTGGCAACTTCACCCAAATCTGCTAAAGGAGAATCAGCAACTACACCCAAAGGTCAGGGCCAGTGTCTCTGTTCTCCCACAACTCATAGTGGATCATTTCGTTGTCGATTTCATCGTTCCAACACTTCTACTTGGATGAGGAGGTCCAACTCCATGCCTAGGCCTACCTCCGATGGTGCCAACACTTCCATCTCTCCCAAATCAGTTGAGACTTCCTAGAGATAGCTCTGATAGCTTCTATATGTCTCTTCCACTTATGGCTTTGTACAAAGAGAAAGTTTGCTCTTGTATATGATCCTTACTTTGAAGGTACTACATATTGTTGTTTTTGCTGCTTTGAAGTACTAATAATTAAGGCTTGTGATTGCAAATTTGTATATATATATATATATATATATATATATATATAAAGAACCTTTAGATAACCTTTTTTCTATTTTTATTTTCGAAACCCCATTACAAGCACCAACATATCAGACTTATCATTATATACTTACTCTGTATAAGTGTATATTTTTCACAACAAATACTAGTTTTTGGAGCAACAAGGTCTAAGTTTTTTTTTATTTTTTTAAACAAATGGGATATTTATTAGATCCCCGAACGTTCCGTTAATACCATCCATATTGGGTGGTCTTTAATAATTTACAGGTCAAAAATTATCTATAAATGGGAATTCCAAACCAAAATAAAAATACCGCCCACTCAATGAATATCATATTGTAAGCCGTAGACTAAGGATGTCAAACAATCCACCTCAAAAGATAAACTAAAAAAAAAAAAATCATTATCCCTAAAAGAGTCATTTGCATTCTATGGACGAAAATTAGAGTATTGTATTGACAACCCATTCAGTAATATACAATTGATGGTTAGGATCAAATTTAGCTATTTGAATTGTCAGGATCAGAGTTGGTAAGCTGCACCTGCACACAATTCATGTTAAAGTAAGTATAGAGTATCTTTGTTGTTAGAAATACAAGTACAATGTCATTGTCTAGCCTTGCAAAAATTCTAGCCTACCTTCTCTAGTGCTCTCTGGGTCATGGGTGCTTCTGGATGAGATGGAGCTGAAATATTCTTTTCGCTAATTCTAAATGAATATATCTTTTGGTCCACACGTATATCTCGGTGTGGTCCAAAATTTTCTTTCAATCAAACCCCCTTTCCCACTTAGCATCGAAATCGAAAAATGTGCCCAAAACCTTTTGGGATATTTAGGTGGGCCTATGAAAATCCTACAAAAACTAACATTCATTATCAACAATAAAACCTCAATAATGTAATATACGATAAACGGAGAATAATAATTTATATCCTTATGATTTGACTACGAGACCTTCCTAAATATGGCTCATTCATTATATGTTTCATCTTGCAGAGATTTTTAAGTGCAATGGGATTGTGCCCGATTTTTATGTCCGGTACTATCAAAAATCGTTGATATGTTTCGAGATATGAATATATGCTTAACATGATCAGAACTGCTAGTTTGATTCTCATGTTGCAATAAAAAATTTATTCAATCTCACCACCGCTTTGAGTGCCATATTTTTATCGGGTGAAGGGTCTTTCCATTTGATAACTTTTGGAAAAGTCAAAAAGTATGAGTCAACGAGGACACACCACATCACCAATGTAAATTCATTTAGATTTTGAATGTTGGAGCTTATTTTACTGAATGTCATTTTCATGGACATCGATGAAATGACCACATTTAAAGTGAAACTAAGGTAGCACTCATCATTCATCATTAAATTTGTGATTATTAGTGAAAATAAAAGTCTTATAAATATAAGAATCACGCTCTTTGCTCTTTCCAAAATATGTAATTTTCATGTTCACGAAACTTTCAATTTTCATGTTCATAGGACTTTCATTCTTACCAGTGATCACAAATCTAATGGTGGATTGGTAAGTGATCTTCAAATTAACTTAGATATAAGTTGTATCCTCATGAATTCTCATAGAATAAGATTTCACTCAATCAAACACACTCTGAGAGTCAAATGTCTCTAAAGGTATGTTTGATATGCACATTTTTCATTTAAAAATAATTTGTTTTGTATCGAATGCGTGTTAAGGCAGTTTAATAGCCAAATATTGTCCATAGTTAATTTTCTTTCCAAGTTATATGAACCCTTAATTTAGGCGCTTTTTGCTCCACTCTTCATGGGAATAGAAACCAAGAAAAATATACATTTTTTACCTTGACTGTTGACCAAGCATGACTGCTAAGTTAAAATATGGTATGTAGTTGGAGCGATGAAAAAATAAAAAAATCTCTAAATTCAACTTTTGATTAAAATGAGGATAGTTCATCGCCCATTTTAACTTTTAACACTAAGATGCTCTAAGACTAAAGTGTAGATCAACACATCCAAATAAACATTGACATTAAAGTAAGTAAGCATCTCGAGGCCAAAAAGAAAATACAAATCCTTCTTCTCTGATGCTCACACCCATTTCACCCACCACCACCAGCTGCAGTCCACCATCACTGTTTACTACGCCAACCACCAGCTAGCCACCTTCTTTTTAGTTCAATTCGCCAAATTGGCCACCCTCCTCTCACTCCTCTTGTTAATGAAGTTCGATGAACCATCACTGTTGGAACCTTATACCCATTTGGCTGAGTTCTAGTTTTCATTTTTTTTGTGATTTCGCACTACCCCATTTCATGATTTCTAGTAATTTTGAGATTTATTGCCACCCCATTTGATTATTTTGCGTTTGTTTTGTTTTTGACTTAAAGCTTCGATTTTTTTATTTTTTATTTTTAATTTTAATGATCTGGTTGAAAGATAAGGATTGATTAGCTTGGATTTTGTGTGTTAGTAGATGCAGATGGAGTCATGAAAATGGAGATAGAGGGGAAGGAGGTCGGTGGTTGTGGGATTGACGAAGGATGTGACCATAAGGACTATTTACGATGGAGATCGGAGAAGGCGGTGGAGAGGTGATGATCGCCAATGTGAGGGAGAGGATGGGGATATGATGGGGGGTGGTGGTTTATAATATGTGCAAGGGCACTTTGGAATTTGAAATATTGACTTTAGCACGTTGACATGTGAATTGCAGTTACGAAAATACTAGGAAATCGGGTTTTTGCAATCAAGTTATGCAATCAAGGTGTCGTGGCGTGATCTTGAAAGAGTGATAAAATTCTCAAAGTATTTATGTGTATTTCGATGTAGTAAATTTTTTTCTAATAATGCCACATCATCCTGGTTGTAAAGTTTGGTCCCTAGCCTCCCTCGCAGTTATATATAGCAACAATTTTAGGAAGCCTTGTTGAAGGCCTATTTTGTGCATCTTTAGGATTTTTGACACTTATACCGCTTGTGTGGATAGTGTTTTAAATAACGAAAATGCTAAGAAACCATGTTTTTGTAAAAATAAAATGGAATCTTTAAATAAAATGAATTTAAAAAAAACACAAAAAATGTCCCTAAACAAGGAGATTCCATGTCCAATTCACAACACATCCTTTAATCAAGGTGTCGAGGGTATTTTGGTCAAGTCTTGACTGAGATCATTTGACACGTAAAAGATTGATCCTGCGGTGGGTACAGAATGAGTTTTGATCAATTCTGTCACAATTGGCAATTACTTTTGGGGGCATAGGTTAAAAATATCCTTGTTGTAGTAACTTCATTCGTTTCAAATGACGTAATTTGATATACATTAGGTGATAAGTAGCACATTTTGTTTTGTTTTCCTGTATGTTAGTTCTGTCCAACCAATAGGGGGTAACAAAATGAGATTGACTTGGATATTTTGGGGGCACAACTCCTCCCAACCAAAAGTTAAGAAACAAAACAATGAAATATTTTTATTTTGCTTAATGTATTGTATTGCATTGAATTAGGGTTGGCAGTGGGCCGGATTTTCACGGATATCCGCCCCACTCAATTCGTATGGGACGGATTTGGATATGGCTGAATGGATTTTCGGGTATTCAAAAAATATCGTTTACTATTCGGGGCGGATACGGTTTTAGCCATATCCGCCTCGCAAGCCCCGCGAATGTTCGTTTAACCAACAAATTTATCAAAGTGCTCTTTGCCTATATAAAGGGATTACCTCTTTTTTCTGATTTTTCACAATCGCTCATTCACTCCCTCACACCAATCGCTCCCTCACAAAACTCTCCCTCACACAGAGCACCATGCTCTCTCTCAGTCCCTCTCACAGAGCAGCGATCTCCCTCCCTCCCTCACACCGCACACCACCTCGCCCTCCCTCACGCCGCGAGATCCTCCCTGCTTCCCTCACGCCGCGAGAGATCTGCATCCTTAGTCCTCGAGAGATCTGCCATTCTGCCTCCCTGTTCCCTCGAGAGATCTGCCTCCCCGCTCCCTCACACCGCGTCGACCGCGAGAGATCTGCCTCACGCCGCGATCTGCCTCCCTCGCAGAGAGATCTCCCTCTCACAGAGATCTTGAAGCTTGGAGATCGCCCCTTCTCCGCATCTCCTTCTCCTTCTCCTTCTCTGATCTTAGCAATAAGATCTGATTTTAGATCTGATCAATTTTGATCAGAGATCTGATCTGATTTTAGATCTGATATGATATATCTGTTCTGATCTAATATGCGCGCTGTAACTTATATCGAGGAAATGGGTACCATCGCTCCTCTCTTGCGCGTTTCGTCGAATGTTTAGAAAAGCCCAAAACAGAAACCATACTCAATTTTTTGTTTAAAAAAAAAAAAAAAAAAAACTATGTCGCTAGCTGAGATGATCCACTCTTCTCAATAATTAATTGTTTTGACCACATCCACTGGTTCAAATCTTGAAACCCCAATTCTATTGGGGGCGCCACCTCAATGTCAACCAAAGCAGACCAACCCCAAACCACCGCCACCTATGGCTACTACTCCCCTCTCCCTTCCAACTCCCACCCACCACCACCACCGGACCAATACTACATTCTCCTCCCTTACCAACCCCGCCACCGCTTCCGCTTCCGCTTCCGCTCCCGCTCCCGCCACCTCAAATCCACCCTAATCTGCCTCACATCCCTAACCCTCTTCACCCTAGCCCTCTTCTTCCTTTGGCCCTCCGACCCCCACACTCGAAGTTGTCCGCCTACGTCTTGACCATGTCCAACTCCATACCACACCTTTCATCTCCATGGACATTAAATTGGCCCTCACTATCAAAGTCCACAACCGTGATTTCTTCTCTCTTGATTACAATTCCCTCCATGTCTCCATTGGGTATCGTGGGAGGGAGTTAGGGCTTGTGAGTTCTAATGGAGGGTATGTTACAGCCAGGGGCTCCTCATATGTCGATGCCACGCTCAACTTGAATGGGATTGAGATTCTTTATGATGTCTTTTACTTGCTTGAGGATTTGGCTAGGGGTTCCATCCCTTTAGATACTGTTACTATGGTTCGTGGCGACCTTGGGATTGGTTCGTCCAGCTTCCCATCAAGGTAGTTGCTGTATTTCTTCATTAAGTTATAAATTGACTGTGATTTTTTTGTTTTTGTTTTTTGTTTTTGTTGTTGTTGAAGTTATTGCTTTAAAACAGGTTGATTAGGGTAATGGGGAGTTCACATTTAGGTATTTAAGGGAGGGGGGAATGACTAGTCAAGGATGGATTGGACATACAACAAAAAAATCGGGGTAGTATTTAGCTTGTACCTGCACACTTCGTGCCTGCCAAGATGTCTATAGTTGGATGTCCCAGTTAGTAAAATTCAAAAGTGAAAGACACTAATACAACACATTTTGGCATGATTAAGAATGAGAACGACACATTTTGGCATGATTTAGAATGAGTATCTTGAGCTTACAGATTAAAATAAGAAAGCGCAGAGAGCAAATATGTGGTATTTAGAAGCATGTGTGTTTTTTGAGTATCAAGTGTAGTGCTTTGGGTTCTTCTGCAAAGTGTTTCACCAAGTAAAAGATGGGTGAATTAAGGTCGGGAGCTAACTTGCAATAATATATGGCTCTTCTTTGCATATATACTTCTTCCAATTCTTGCCCATGGAGGATAGAGACCCTTCTACTACAGAGAGCATGAAAGAAGTAAGGGGGGCAAACAAACTTAATTTTATTAGCATTTAGCACCAATCTTCTTACATTGTTAGGGTTGACGTGCCAAGGTTTGTAGTGGGAATTTTCTTTAGGTAGAATTCTTAGGTTTACTTATTTTATATTTTTATTAGGTCAAAGTGTGAAAGAGAATTAGGTTGTGACTTACAAATATTTAATTTTGTCTCTATGTTTAAGTGCATTTCTAGAAGGTGATAGTTAGTAGCTCCCACCATATGGAGGAAAGATATCACTGTTAAGAGTCACATGTTAAATTGGTACCCGACCCTTACATGCACCATGACTCTTAAGAGCCACCATTGTAAGGTTTACAGAGAATGTTTAAGGAGGAAGAAAAACAAGGATGGAGTTTCCGAAGAAGATGGTTTCAAAGAAAATTGAGAAAAACCTTAATTCCCTATTCGCTTGAGACTCCGCCATTAATGCTTATCTCATCTCTTTGACTTCTTCTTCTCGTTATCAATTTCTTAGCGTTAGAGATCCTAGAGTACAAACTTTATCTCACGTCGGAAGAACCCCTGTTGGGGAATTGATTGCTAAAACACACATATGGCTAGGAAGGTCGTACCACTTAACATACATATGGCTTGGCTGGCAGAGAAATTGTAACAAAAACCAGTTACATTCAACTTCTTCATCTGAAAATTCCCAATCAAAAGAATCTCTTATCATGTTCATTTCAACTTCTTCATCAAAAAATGAAAAGAACAAAAAATTTCACCATCTGTGGTCCATTGAAAGTGGGAAAGGGTCTGAAAAGAGTCGGACAATATTTTCATAACAGGTCTTTGGCCGGTTGCTAAATAAGCGATGATTGGGATTAACAATTGAGAATTTAAAGAGAGTGATGGATGAACCAGAGATGGAGAGAAGTTCTTCATCACGCAACAATACTTCTTCCTCTTCTCCTTCATCACGCAACAATATTCGTCTTCTCTTCTTCATCGCGAATCCAGATATGGAGAAAGCTTATTCATCACGCAACAATACTCTTTCTTCATCACGCAACAATACTCATCTTCTCTTCTTAGTTCTTTCCCTTCTTCTCAAGTCGGATTTTTCCTTGTTCGACTCAAGTCATCTTCGTCTTCTCATCTTCCTCCTTCTTTCCCTTCTTCTCTGAAACAGGTAGGCTTTTTCTGTTCTTCAACAAATAGGCAGCGGCTGCAAAAGGGTTCTAAATGAGAAGAAAGAGAAGTATTAGGTTTGTTGATTGGGGATTTAATATCGACCGTTAGATTCTATCAAGACCTGAAGCTGAAAGAGATGTTATTTGCACCACATTTGCATAGCACGAGTCTGGATTGTGTCTGACCGAGTCCGGACCAAGTCAAGTTGACCAACATGTTCGACCGCGAGTCGGATACGTGTCAGGCGCGTGTCGCACGCGTATCCGTGTTTGACTCGGATTCGGAGGGTTTTCCAAGAGTTCATGCTTCCTAGCATGTGATAGGAAGCAAGGATAGGTGGTTAAGTTTGGTGGGCAATTTAACGGACTTGGAGCATCTAGAGACGATTTTTTAGAGCTATTGTGAACTTCTTCGGTACGGGAAGGCTGTTAGGAGAGGTTGCCCCTCGGTAGAGCGAGTCTACTGACCAACTCGTTGTCTAATCACTGGCATGGAGGAAGATACCCATGATATTTCATTCATGATCTGGCCTGGTTGACCCATCATGATATTGAAGGATGAAACATTTTCTTGAAAAAACTCCAGACCCAAGAATTTTTCCAATTGTGGACTTTGACCCAAAGCCTACCTTTCTCTTTCCAACCCAAAGTTTCCACTACATACCATCCAGTCAAACATATGCATTGCAATGGGACTTTCCATCTACACATGAATGTTATGTCAATTGGTAAAGTTGGCGAGGTAGATGAGTTTGCTATTATTTGTTATGTTTTGGGTAGTGAACATCTGGAACAAGAAGATGCTGAGTGACTTTGGAAGGATGGCAAGAGAGAGGATTCTTTGTTAGTTTGTTGTTTTGAAATTGGCCATGGATGAGGTACATTTTACAGTTTTTCATTGAGGCTGGTTTGGAGAAGTATCTTCAAGGATGTTTTTTTTTTTTTCCTTCATGTAGACAGCTGGGTGGAAAAAGATTCCATCCAAGGTGGAGTTAGCTCACAAAAGGTATTGAAGTTATAGATATAGAAAAAGTGGAATGTAGTTTCTGCGATCTCTTCCAGAAAGCTCATTACACTTTGGGTTAATATTATCAATGTGGATGCATCTCCTTAGATGGTTTAGTGTGAAGCTGGCTAATGGTCAGGTTCTGTGGAGACGTTGCTGACAAATTGAAAGACTATACGATTGTTCTTCTAAAGGGAGGGAGTTATGGAAGTTTCTTTCTTATGCAGTGTCTTCGACAGTGTGGAAGGAATGCAATTTACAAGATTTTTTGTGCTAAGACATCCATAGGATTGGTTTAGTGATAATGAAGTTTTTATTTAGTTTGTGGGATGGGTGTCTTATCTGCAGCCTTTCAAGGGAAAATTATCTGAGAATTTTTTGGTCAATTGAGATGTTCTTGTACCAGTGTCTTAAAGCTTTTAAGGAGGCCTGGCCATGCAATACGTGGAGTAGGTATCTAATAAGAAAAATGCCAGAGTAGGATGTCACGATAAGTATGGATTCTGACACCTGATATCGAGGAGGATGAAATGGCGCCATGGAAATAAATATACCTAGCCTAAGATGAAGTGATGGTTGCACTAGGATTTACTTATGAAACCATCAAAGTAAATATTCTTAACCGTGGACTTGCACTAAGACCATTTCAGCTTAATTGTGAAGCTTGTGGGTGACGTTGGCAGTGGTATAGGTTTTGGGTATGAACAAATTTATTGGTTTGATCTAAAATCACGCTCTACTTGTGTGGTTAAGTAGGGACAATGTCAGTGGTATTAGAGCAGGTTGTTACAAAATTAACATCATAATGATCACCATCATAATCAAGGTTTTGATGAGTCGTCTTTCCACTAATTTGCCAATCTCAACTTTATTTATTTACTCATTTGTTTATTGGAGTGTGTGTGTGTGGTGGTGGGTTTGTAAGGACAACCTTTGTATTAATGTGACAGATGGAAAATGTCCAGGTGAAATTTTTTCTTTAATGAATCAATAACCTGGTGTCACCAAGGCATTGACCTCAACATAGTTTACAAAAGGATCCAGTCATAGTTATCAATAGTTTACGATATGTATCATATTTAAGTATTGATATATATATATTTTATGATAAACCTGCATAAGATGATCTTTATACAAGCATAGTTGTCAATATCGAGTATATCGGTCGGTATACCGGATGATATACACCGTATAGGTATATATTGAAGGTATTTATCAGTTTTACACCTGGTAAAGTGTACCGGCAAGTGTATGTTTAATTTTTTTTCACTTTTGACCCTTATCTACCCTTTAGGTTGATAACCAACAATTCCATCTTCTCTAATATAGCTTTTCAAACACAACCCCCCTCTCCAAAAAAAAAAAAAAACAAAACAGGATTATCAACCCCAAAATTCTCCACCTCGAACCCAATGATCCTAAAGGAACATATCATGTATCACAATGTAGGGAAATCTCTAAACTACTCACGTCTCTCTCCAGACAAGGTGAGGATACAAAGTGATATAGACTTTCTTTTTTTGGATAAACATGAATGAATGAATTATTTATTTATTTATTATTATTTTTTTATACCTATTTTGCTTAAATGTCATATTTGTGGCTTTTATATGCTTATAGATAATATTTATATCATATATCTTGTGATATACGTTACGATACATGTAACTTAAATTTGGTTGATCTAGTCACCATGAATACCCTATTGGTCCGGCAAATGAGAATTGAAGTTAATAATGTGTTCTCCACGTTTAAGCCACTGTATTGCTTGGTTTTATGAACATATTCATTGGTTAAATAAATTATAGACTTTGGTAGACTTCAATCTGGCTGTCGAGAATTAAGAAGGTTTGTACTTGTCTAAGAACACAATTTCAGTGGGTGTAAAGTCTTTCTTCAGCAATTAACATTGATCTCATTCTAAAAAAAATTTATCCCCGAATTTAGAAACTAACCATTGTTGAAAAAGATCTCAGAATTTGTTTCTGTATTGATTATCAGTTTTTAAATGTATCATCCAATTTTTTCAGGCAAAAGTATCTTGTGAAGTGTTTGTGAATACAGACAGTGAAACAATCGTTCGTCAAGATGCTACCCTGAGGTGAGGCAGTAGTGGTTTGGTAGAGATTTGGAATACAGTCTACTTATTTTATGCATCAAATCTTGTATGGAAAGACTAATTCCGATTGAGTTCACCTTCATTAACTCAGACTTGATCCATGCAATGTGTTCAGTCGGTCACAGGATTGTAGCATCAAATTGTATCCCTCTATTACTTTCTTTGCGGGTGCCGTGTCCCTTTTTTTTTTAAAAAAAAATTGGAGGCTTGAAGGACATGCTAAGGCTTGTAATGATGGGCTGGGTTCAGCTTGCAGAAAAAGTCTCGGTACTTATCTTAAAAGTTTGAATGTTGAAAGAGAGTCAGGGTGAAGAGGACCTTCAGAATTTAGAACATGCATATTAGACAATGAATGATTTTATAACTGAAGGGTCAAATAAATGTCAATTAAGTATTGTGGTTCAGGAAGTCAGTTTCACACACGATTATTTGTATTTGTAGTTAAAGTATGTTTGCTGGTTTATTGGCAGTGAACTGAAGTGTGCTTGAGACCAAGCTGTACATCCTCTGTAGACTTAGTCCATAAGTCATTGTTGGAAAGCTCTGTGGCGGATGTGTATATCAAGGAATGCCAACCATATGGTGGTGAGATGATGCCAGATTGGAACAGAATATCCTCGGGATCGTGTTATTAGTTAGTATCTTATTTATACAATATATATTACACATGACAAAGATGAGCAGTTCTGCTATCAGGAACAATCATAGAGCATGAGAGTTTCTGTTCTATCAGATTACTAGGTTGTGTAGAGTATTCACAATAAAATGGTTTAATTTAGTTTGATCACAAGTGTATTTTATGTTTGCCTTAATGGGGTCAATTAATGAAGATGCTATTTCCTTAGATGTATTTATTTTGGGATGAGGAGTATATATAATGGAATGATTTAGACCAACGATGAATTAAATACCTTAAGTATGGAGGTAAAACTTGATTTGACTGCAAAGAGTAACCTCTGTATGTGTGGTTGTTGATTTTGGCAGTTCAGAAATAAAAAGTTCCAATTTCCATATAAGAAAGAAGGGAGATGTGTTATCTGCTAAAGCTAAAAGATAGCGTGAAAAAAGAAAAAGAGGATAGAGTGAAGAGAGATAGTTATCTTAGCCTCAAAGGGCTTTTCTTTGATATGTTGTATTGTGAATTGCTCACTTGGTGGTGGGTAGGCATGCAATGCTGATGTGGTTCTGGTATGGATGTGTTGGTGGTTTTATTATAGCACGAATCAATTTTTTCTTTTATGATTGTTGGTAGTGTTGAGACAAGGTTATGGGAGGTTTTGTGAATTGATTTTGTGTGGTTGGGGGGATGGGAATGCTTGAGTGAACATAGTTCTGAATGCACTTTGTTGTAGCAGTACAAGTCCCGGTTCGACACCTCTACTAATCTCCCCAAACTAGCCCCTCCCTTCATTTATCATCTTCATTGTCTTTCACATCTTTATCACATGGTCAGTTTGTACTCAACTATCACATGCAGTTGAAAGCATTGGATCCATGGAACTTTAATTTGTTTTTTAAGTTCCTATTTTATCCATTTCCCAGTGCAATACTTCAAGATTGTTTCATTTTGTACTTCTGATTCTTCACATAACTTGAAGTCCCTGAGCCCCACCACTGTGTATTTCAAGTTTTAATTTCTGAGTTCTGGGACTGATTTCTGATGTCCAGCAATGCTCTGACACAAATTCTCTATTAGTAGTAATTATTCCCATATCCTTGATAACATAATTTCTGATTTCATTTCAGAAATAACTTCATGAATCCACAACTTTGTTGAAATTGATTTTTAGTTAGATTTGATGCCCTTGTTTAGCTCTTAAAGATTCAGATGCTCTTCCTCACCCTTTTACATCTTTTATATCCAAATGCACCTTATTAGAAACTTGTCTCTCTTCTTCTAGAGATGGCATTAGAAGATTGTTAG
>QNQO01001800.1:0-204063 GCA_003290165.1 Berberis thunbergii
CTTAACAAGATAAAATATAATGAAAAAATTGATTGTCTGCAATTATCTGAAAAGCAAAAGATACTTTTATCTCTATCTTAGCATCTCTCTCTTAGTAA
This sequence comes from Berberis thunbergii, assembly GCA_003290165.1. Classification (NCBI taxonomy): domain Eukaryota; kingdom Viridiplantae; phylum Streptophyta; class Magnoliopsida; order Ranunculales; family Berberidaceae; genus Berberis; species Berberis thunbergii. Next base: position 99 of record QNQO01001800.1, read on the forward strand.
TATTAATTTAAGCGTTGATTTTCCCCCAACTAATCTAATTTGGTTGTACTTACGTTCAAGTAAAGCTAAAGGTATAAAAAAACAAAGTTTTTTTTTTATATTTTCAAATAGAGTTTTCAAAATTGTTTCCCAATCAAAGTAAAGTTAGATTGGATGTTTATGAAGCTTCATCATGATTTGTTTTATCAAATCAACAATTTCACGCAGATTTTGAAACGACAAAATCTCATGAATTTGTAAGATTCATTTTAATGTTTTTTTTATATATTTAAAATTTTTAATATAATTTGTTTTGTTAATATAGGCATTTTCTGCTTCCTCATCCAATATTTTGGAGAAATGGTGGAGTTATTCGATTTATGTAGATTAAGCCAGTATCTATCGGTTTCAGGGGAAGTTGCTTTACTAGTCTCTATAGTCCTTAGTGACGAGAAAATATTAGAAGATGATACAATCAGTTCTTAAAGAGTTTGTTATTGTTGGTAGAGGTATATGACATAAACACTATAAATTGTCAGTCCATCCTCAAGTGGCTAGCTTGATTTGGTTCGATAAAAACTTCACCGTCTTTAAAAGATTTGAAAGACATTTTTGAAACTGCAGTGTGTCAGAATTGTTTAGCGTTGATGTAAACCAGCAATATGTTTTTTCATGACAAGATGAAAAACATAATGAAAAACTTGATTTGTCTCGCTAATTATCTGAAAAAGCAAAAGATACCTTTATCTGTATCTGAGCATCTCTATCTGAGTAATATTACTTTAGCGTGGATTTTCCCCCAACTAATCTAATTTTTTTGTACTTACGTTTAAAGTAAAGCTAAAGGTATGAAAAAACAAAGTTTTTTTTTTCATATTTTCAAAATAGAGTTTTCAAAATTGTTTCCCAATCAAAGTAAAGTTAGATTGATGGTTATGAAAGCTTCCATCATAATTGTTTTATCAAATCAACAATTTCACGCAGATTTTGAAACGACAAAATCCCCCTGAATTTGTAAGATTCATTTATGTTTTTTATATATTTAAATTTTTTAATATAATTTGTTTGTTAATATAGGCATTTTCTGGCTTGCTCATCCAATTATTTTGGAGAAATGGTGGAGTTATTCGATTTATGTAGATTAAGCCAGTTATCCACCGTTGTCCAGGGGAAGTTGCTTGTACTAGTCTCTATAGTCCTTAGAGATGAGGAAAATATAAAAGATGAGTACAATCAGTTCTTAAGGAGTTTGTTATTTTTGGCGGGTAGAGGTATAGGACATGAACACTATAACTTGTCAGTCCATCGTCAATGGCTACTGATTTGGTTCGATAAAAACTTCACCTGTCTTTAAAAGATTTGAAAGACATCTTTTGAAACTGTTGTGTGTTAGAATTGTTTAGCGTTGATGGAAACCGCAATATGTTTTTTCATTACAAGATGAAAAACATAATGAAAAAATTGATTTGTCTCGGCTAATTATCTGAAAAAAGCAAAATATACCTTTATCTGTATCTGAGCATCTCTCTCTCAGTAATATTAATTTCAGCGGTTGATTTTCCCCCAACTAATCTAATTTGGTGGTACTTACGTTCAAAGTAAAACTAAAGGTATGAAAAAAGCAAAGTTTTTTTTTCTTCATATTTTCAAAATAGAGTTTTCAAAATTGTTTCCCAATCAAAGTAAAGTTAGTATGGATGTTTATGAAGCTTCATCATGATTTGTTTTATCAACATCAACAATTTCACGCAGATTTTGAAACGACAAAATCTCATGAATTTGTAAGATTCATTTTAATGTTTTTTTATATATTTAAATTTTTAATATAATTTGTTTTGTTAATATAGGCATTTTCTGCCTTGCTCATCCAATATTTTGGAGAAGTGTGGAGTTATTTGATTTATTTAGATTAAGCCAGTATCTATTCGGTTTCAGGGAAAGTTGCTTTACTAGTCTCTATAGTCATTAGAGACGAGAAAATATAAGAAGATGATACAATCAGTTCTTAAGGAGTTTGTTATTGTTGGGGTTGAGGTTATAGGACATGAACACTATGACTTTGTCAGTCCATCCTCAAAAGTGGCTAGTTTGATTTGGTTCGATTTAAAACTTCACCGTCTTTAAGATTTGAAAGAATCATTTTTGAAACTGCAGTGTTTCAGAATCTGTTTAGCGTTGATGCAAATCAGCAATTGTTTTTTCTTAACAAGATTTAAAATATAATGAAAAATTGATTTTCTTGCTAATTATCTGAAAAAGCGAAAGATACATTTATCTGTTATCTCAGCATCTTTCTCAGTAATATTACTTTTCAGCGTAGATTTTCCCCCAACTAATCTAATTTAGTTGTACTTATGTTCAACAGTAAAGCTAAGGTATGACAAAAGCAAAGTTTTTTTTTCATATTTTCAAAATAGAGTTTTTAAAATCTGTTTCCCAATCAAAGTAAAGTTAGATTGGATGTTTATGAAGCTTCATCATGATTTGTTTTATCAAATCAATAATTTCACGCAGATTTTGAAACGACAAAATCTCCTGAATTTGTAAGATTCATTTTAATGTTTTTTTATATATTTAAATTTTTTAATATAATTTGTTTGTTAATATAGGCATTTTCTGCTTGCTCATCCAATATTTGGAGGAAGGGTGGAGTTATTTGATTTATTTAGATTAAGCCAGTATCTATCGGTTTCAGGGGAAGTTGCTTTACTAGTCTCTATAGTCCTTAAAGACGAGAAAATATAAGAAGATGATAAAATCAGTTCTTAAGGAGTTTGTTATTGTTGGGTAGAGGTATAGGACATGAACACTATAACTTGTCAGTCCATCGTCAAGTGGCTAGTTTGATTTGGTTCGATAAAAACTTCACCGTCTTTAAAAGATTTGAAAGACATCTTTGAAACTGTAGTGTGTTAGACTTGTTTAGCGTTGATGGAAACCAGCAATATGTTTTTCATTACAAGATGAAAAACATAATGAAAAAATTGATTTGTCTCGCTAATTATCTGAAAAAGCAAAAGATACCTTTATCTGTATCTAAGCATCTCCATCTCAGTAATATTACTTTCAGCGTGGATTTTCCCCCAACTAATCTAATTTGGTTGTACTTACGTTCAAAGTAAAGCTAAAGGTATGAAAAAAGTAAAGTTTTTTTTTTCATATTTTCAAAATAGAGTTTTCAAAATTGTTTCCTATTATATTGCTGAATTTTAAATGGATTTGGTATGTTACTTTTTTTAAACTAATTTTTTAAAGTCAAATAATATAAAAATTTTGGTCATGTTTTCTAATACTAATTGTTAGGCTTCTTTATACCAATTGTTGAACGTGTGTGACAATAAGTGGTATCAATGCACATACACTTCTCCGTTACATACCAGCCAACAAGTGGGTCAATTCTTTAGATGAAGATTTTGGCGTCCAAAGTGAGTTCATGTAAACAATTGGTGCAACGTTACCACCATTATGAAAATGGAAATATTTTTAAGCATATAACAAAAAATCTAGATGAGATAATGTCTAGAATAAGTGACGATTTCAAGGATTACTATATAAACATTAAATCTCATGGTCTTAATGATTTCGGTAGGCTGTTTATTTTTATTTATTGCATAACTACTATTATTTTAGAGAAAATCAAGTCTTAAATTGGCACGACCAAAAAAACCATTGTGTATTTTGGAAATGTGTATTCAAAACCTCGCATTCACGTATTGCAATCTGGTAATTTATTTTCTTTATATTTATGTAACTTTATTCCTGTCTTTGTTTTTTATTATAACAAATGTATATGTATTTGTTAAATTAGATGACTACGAGGCTTCATCATGATTTGTTTAATCAAATCAACAATTTCACGCCGATTTTGAAACGACAAAGCACGCGAATTTGTAAGATTCATTTTGATTTTTTTATATATTAAAATATTTAATATAACTTTTCATAATTTGTTTTGATAGAGACATTTTCTGCTTGCTCATCCATTGTTATGAGGGAATGATAAGGTCTTTCGATTTATGCGAGTCGTAGAGAAAAATTTAAACACAGATAAAATTAGACATGACAAATGTTTAAATGTTGTGAATGCATCTGTGATATGAAAATGATGCGTATTATGCACGCCTGATGAACACCCCCTTAAAATGCGTATCATGTATGTTATAAACCAACATCACAAAAACAAATACAAAAACTTTCATAAAAACATACTTGATGTAAATTTTGGTGTCAAAGTGATTTCATGTAAGCAATTGGTGCAACGTTACCACCACGATGAAAATGAAAATATGGTGAACCATATAATAAAAATCTCGATGAGATAATGTCTAGAATAAGTGACGATTTCAAGGATTACTATATAAAATTAAATTTTATGATTTTAGTGATTTCAGTAAGCGGTTCATTTTTTTATTATTGCATCACTACTATTATTTTAAAGAAAATCAGTTCTCACATGGTTACGACCCAAAAAACCGTTGTGTATTTTGGAAAGAAGTATTCTGGTAATTTATTTTCTTTTATGTTTTTGTAACTTTATTTTTGTCTTAGTTTTTTTTTTTTTTTGCTATTGTAACACAATCACGTGATTTCCAACGTAATCTTCTCCATCTTGGAAATTTGTTAGATTGGATGTTTATTAAGCTTCAACATGATTTGTTTTATCAATCAACAATTTCACGAATATTTTGAAACGACAAAATCCCATTTTAATTTTTTTTATATATTTAAATTTTTTAATATAATTTGTTTTGTTAATATATACATTTTCTGCTTGCTCATCCAATATTTTGGAGGAAAGGTGGAGTTATTCGATTTATGTAGATGTAGAGAAACACTTCAAAACAGATAAAACTAGACATTACAGATTTTTGAATGCTGTGAATGCATCTGTGGCATGAAAATAATGTGTCTTGGCTTGCCTAATAAACACCCTCTTAAAATGTTTCTAAAGACGACCAAACATTTTTATGGAAAAACTATGGCAGGGTTGTTCAGATTTATGAGAAATTTGTTTGACTTAGGGATCTGATTTGTAATTGAATATAAGTATCTCTTTCTTTTTCATGCAAAAACAATCCATCACTACAAAATACCACCAATTTTGTTTTAGGTAAATGATAATCTTCGTTATTATAAGCTTAAGTTTTGCTATTTTTAAGATACATTCAGAACATAATTTTATAAAGGATTTGATTCTTTTACAATGTTAGTAAATTGTAAAAACATTATTTTATTGTTCCCATGCAGCATGTTATATTATTGTCCAATCTTTAAATAATGTTCCTATTAATTTTTCCTTTTACTGTATTTTGTTTTGGAAAATGTCAAAGTTAAACTAAGGGTTACTGTCATATTTCATCATCATTATTTTTTTTATTAATTTCAACTTTATTTTTGTTTGCTGAATTATTGGTTCTCTTTGCATATCACATAGATACTCATTATGGCTGGACAAGATCCAATTGTACATTATTTGACGACAAAGCGTTCTGAACCGAGTATGGGGTTTTATTCAATCAAGCGATTAAGCTAGTATCTACCGGGTCAACGGGAAGTGCTTTACTAGTCTCTATAGTCCTTACAGACGAGAAAATAGAAGAAGATGATAAAATCAGTTCTTAAGGAGTTTGTTATTGTTGGGGTAGAGGTATTGGACATGAACACTATAACTTGTCAGTCTATCCTCAAGTGGCTAGTTTGATTTGGTTCGATAAAAACTTCACCGTCTTTAAAAGATTTGAAAGACATCTTGAAAACTGCAGTGTGTCAGAATTGTTTATCGTTGATGCAAACCAGCAATATGTTTTTTCATGAAAAGATGAAAAACATAATGAAAAAATTGTTTGTCTCGTTGATTATCTAAAAAAGCAAAAGATACCTTTATCTATATCTGAGCATCTCCCTCTCAGTAATATTACTTTCAGCGTGGATTTTCCACACGAGCCTCAACTAATCTAATTTGGTTGTACTTACGTTCAAAGTAAAGCTAAAGGTATGAAAAATGCAAAGTTTTTTTTCATATTTTCATTTGTTTTTATTGAATTGATTTTGTATTATTGATTTTAGGTAGATTAGGTTATCGCAATTATACATGCTTGTCTAATATTGTTAAGGATTTGATGAAGAAGTTCAATTTAGATATAAGATCAGCATCTCCTTCTCTAGTATCAATCTTGACAAAGTTGACGGAGAGGAACGCCAGGTAAATTTTCTTATGTGTTCATTTTAACATTTTTTTATAAATTAATTCTTAATAAATTTATTATATTTTAGGGATGTTAAATACCTTCAAAACCATCCAGCTTTTAAGAGTCTGGCGACAAAAGCTCTTTTGGGAAAATTAGAGTTTTCGTACCAATATTGTTCAAGAGTTTTCGTATTTCTCAATTATAGTGAATAATTTCTTACTCCAGGTTATTGCTCATACTGTGTAAACCTCAAAATTGCCCATATAGCCTATTTTTATTTCTGAATCTTGAGCTTTTATTGAACCTTAAGCTTTTGATATATTGTTTCTTTTTTTTCAGTTGGTCTGCTAACAATAGTGGTACCAGCAGAAACTCTGTATTTTATTTAGAAATTTGGTGTTTATTGAACTCTCAGCAGTTGCTCTTTAGTAATGATTGAAGTTCTATTTGGACTGATGAAAAAAAGAGAACAAAATAATTGATTTATGTTATTTGAAGGTGGTGAACAAAAAAAGGAACCAACCAATTAAATCGTCCAATCCAAACCAAACGAACCAATTTCTATTTTTGAAGTATTTTTTTTGGAATCAAGGTCAACGTTTATCTCTGTGTGGTGTGGTTTAGAGATTTAAAATGTTTCCCCAAGTTTTTTTATGGAAAAACTCGGACATGGTTGTTCAGATTTATAAGATATTTGTTTTAGCATTAAGATCAAGTTCACATGGTGTATGAAGAAGTGAAAATAGAGTTTTCAAAATTGTTTCCCATTATATTGTTAAATTGTACATGGATTTGGTATGTTACTTTTTTTAAACTAATTTTTTAAGTCAAATAATATAAAAAGTTAGGTCATGTTTCTCTGATACCAATTGTTAGGCTTCTTTGATACCAATTGTTGAACGTGTGTGCCAATAATTGGTATCAGAGCACATACACTTTTCCGTTACATACCAACCAACAAGTGGGTCAATTCTTTGAATGAAGATTTTGGTGTCAAAGTTAGTTCATGTAAACAATTGGTGCAACGTTACCTACATGATGAAAATGGAAATATGGTTGAGCATATAACAAAAAATCTAGATGAGATAATGTCTAGAATAAGTGACGATTTAAAGGATTACTATATAAACATTAAATCTCATGGTCTTAGTGATTTCGGTAGGTTGTTTATTTATTATTTATTGCATGACTACTATTATTTTAGAGAAAATCAAGTCTTAAATGGGCACGACCAAAAAACCATTGTGTATTTTGGAAATTAGTATTCAAAACCTCGCATTCACGTATTGCAATCTGGTAATTTATTTTCTTTATATTTATTTAACCTTATTTCTGTCTTAGTTTTTTTATTATAACAAATGTATATGTATTTGTTAAATTAGATGACTATGAGGCTTCATCATGATTTGTTTAATCAAATCAACAATTTCACGCCGATTTTGAAACGACAAAGCCTGCGAATTTGTAAGATTCATTTTGATTTTTTTATATATTAAAATATTTAATATAACTTTTTTTAGTTATAATTTTCTTTGTCTAGGAATGGTGTTAGGAGTCGCTTTCTTATTTGTTCTATTTTCTTAAGTTTGAATTATTTTTGCATTTATTTTGCAGGCGGTCACACATATAGAAGCTCAAGTGGGAACAAAGTGAAAAATTGTGATTCGCAAGGAAACTCTCTGAAGTCGACTTCTAACTAGCGTCGCAAGTAACCCAAAAGAGGTTCACGCTGGAGGTAACTTCTACCAATCGCATTTACACGCGGTTTCTGTGTGATCACTTGTGTTTTAGTTGTTTTAGGTAGCACTGCATGCAAATTTTGAATAGTGACGGAATTGATTTGCAACTTTCATGCCCTCTCCCGCGGATAGGTTAACCACCATCTATTTTAGAGTTAGGAACTAAAGTCTTCACTGTTTAAAATTTGTAGCAAGATAATTATCTAGGACATGTTTGACGCTCATAGGGACCCTCTTTGAAAGTTTGACAACTTAAAGTGGTCGAGTGAATGAACATGTCTTATCTGGGAACAAGTTTCGAACTGACATTTCATTTTGAGCTAGAAAATGGAAAACAAAGGTAAGAGCAACTCTGTAGTGGCGGATTGATAGAAAATTACCGTACCTTTCCCATTGTTAGGTAATTGAATTTCAGCCCTGCATTAGTAACAAAGCTCTGGGGTCGTTTGCCATTCATTCTGTTGCGCATCATTTAGGTGTCATTTAGGATTCCATTATTTTTATTTTTTAAGAGTTAGGTCATCTTCATATAGAGGTTAGGCTTGCATTTAAAAAAAATTAATTAAAAAAAAATCTTGAGACCAAAGAGATGACTGAGGAGAAGGCCTTTAAGGATTACTTCTCCCCTTTTTCTAGCAGTGTTCCGTCCTGCATTGTCTTACCTAAGACAACTGCAAACAGTTTCAAACTCAAACCATCTATTATTCATCTGTTGCCCTCTTTTTATGGTTTTAAGAAAGAAGACTTTTATCTTCATGTCAAAGAGTTTTTTGACATTTGAGTTACTTCGAAGTACCAGAACTTTTCTGATGATTCGGTCTGTCTTAGGTTGTTTCCTTTTCTTTAAAAGATAAGGCGAAATTGTGGTTAAATTCATTAGAGACAGGATCCATCACAACGTGGGATGCGTTGTCAAGAAAGTTCATGTCTAGGTATTTCCCTATTCATAAAACGAATGCCCTTTGACGAGATTTATCTAATTTTCAACAAAAAGAGGGTGAACATTTCTATGAATGTTGGAAAAGGTTCAATGAGCTCATTGTTAGGAATCCCTATCACGAATTTGAGAAGTGGCGGCTAGTTCAATACTTTCTAGACGGTTTAACCGCACAAAATCGTCGTATGATTGATGCCACTTGTGGCGGTTCACTAATGAAGATTAGTGTTAATGAGTTGTGTGAGTTATTTGAAACACAATCTGAAAATTCTCAGCAATGGGATTATTCGAGAAAAAAGTTTGATAGACGTAAGGGCAGTATATATGAAGTGAGAGATAAATCTGACTATGGCTCAAAAAATAGATGCATTTTTTAATTTGACTCAATCTGCACCTTCCGCAAATGCTTCATTTGAGGTCTATGCCGCATGTTCGAGTCCTGATCATTCAATAGCTAATTGTAACTTGCAAAACGATTATCCAGCATACTATGCTTGTAAAGTTAACTCTTTTAACGTTATGCGGCGACCTAGTAATAATTCACAACCTAACTATTACAATTCGGGATTTGATATTCACGTAATTATTACATAATATATCCCTTAATTTGTATATGTTAGTGTTTCAATTATTATAATTTATAATAATTATTTCGTTTTCATGTCTTGACAGGAATTTGAGCGTTAACGATGAAATGATATTAAGGCGACAATTTAAGGAATGACAATTGGTCGATTCTAATGGTGGTACAAAGTAGAGGGGACACATATCTAAACCTAACCCTAATAAACGTAGGTCCACCTAATTTAACCTAAGCCCGAATCAAAAAATGCTAACCTAAAACCCAAGCCCAAGATAATAGAACCCTATTTTAGCTCCCTTCATCTTAGAGAAAGGGGCTCTCTCCTTTTCCACGTTCATTCTCCCCTCCTCTTTTTCCAGCCACCACACCAATCCACCCTGCCGGCAATCCTCGCTCGATAGGAGAGACGGCAGTGCGATAATCCCTCCATCACCCTTCATCTCGTAGTCTCTCTCTCGTTCTCCCAGCCAACAACCACCTCCTCCTTCATCCCACTGAAACAGGGGCGTGACAACCCTGTTTCACGTCATCACGCCACACAGCCACCATCACCCGACTGCCACCACTGCGCGCACAAAACTGGGAGCAAGTCCCTGTTTTCCTCCCTCGCAGCCTCCCTCCTTCCTGTTTTCCTTTCTTCTCCACGGTCTCTCCCTCCTACACTTCTCTCTCTGCTCCAACCTCGCCACTAGACCACGAAGAACACGCCATCAGCCGCCCTGCCGCGAAATAGAGCCGCAACCACAGCGACTCTGTTCCACCTCGCCACAGATCCTTCTCCTCTTCTCTCAGCTTCTCTTCGTCTCGACCTCCTTCCCGCCTCCCTCTCTCATGACCACCGTCGCGAACAGACCACGTGACCACCACCACCACCACGCGAGACAGAGCTCGCGATAGAGGCTCCCTGTTTCGCATCCTCCCTCGTTTTCTTTGTGTTATCTCATTCTTTTTTCACCCTCTCTCTCTCTTTTGCAGGTTCAGAACCAGGTTGTAGCAGGATGAAGCTCGCGAGGAGCGAATCAAATGCGGCGGAGCAGACGGGTCGTGTTGGAGACAAAGGTGCAGGGGAGCCGCGCGATTTCTGGCGGGAAAGATTCAAAATTCTGTTTTACGCTATTGGCACCCCGAGTTCTCTCTGAGCCACCACAGAGCTTGTGTAGTCCTTTTTCTCGGGATTCGCATTCATGCAGATATTAGTTGTGGCGTACCACATTACGAGGAGATGACCACCGCCACCATGATCAGCTAAACCCTTCGCCAAGGCTACGATGAAACCACAGGATTTCCTAGAGTTTGTGTATTTAAATTTATTATTTTCTTTATGCTTGAACGTTAAACACATTTGATTTATGATTTTCAATAATTTGCTTTCACTGATTATATCCTGATTAATTATCTAGACTAGTCGGTAGTTAGAAGTACCCTTTGTTGAAATTCAAAATCTGATTTAATCAATTAATCTGAATCTGTGATTGTGTGTGCCGTAAGAAGACACGCAATGCTAGGGGTTTATACCTTTGCTGAAGTCAATTGCGAACTTAGATTAATCTGTAGGTTAGTCATGTTAAATCTTGAAAACAATATTTTTGATTACACAAATCTCAAAGAACTGTAGTGGATTAAATGCCTTGGTTTCTCTTCTCATATTCTTTGAAACTTTTTATTTTGTTTTTAATTTGATTTTTAGTTTAGATATTTTAATTGTTGTAACCCAATTTAAATTAGTTTAAATAAACTCTGAAATTTAATTGCAACCACAGTCATTGTGGGATCGACCTGTACTTGCCTTTGTCTACCAGTTAGACACTGTGCACTTTCAGTTATTAAAATTAGGTTAAATTAACATATTTATTTAGGTTAGTTAAATTTGCATCAAGTTTTTGGCGCCGTTGCCGGGGACTGTAACGGTGTAATTGAATTCAAGAGTTTATTTTCACTAGTTTGTAGTTTAGGTTAATAATAAAAAAAATTAATAAAAAAAAAATTAGGTCAGATATAAGATTGCTTTTGCTTTTAGGATAGGCTTGATTTTATTTTTTTTAGTTATCTTTTTTAAGTCTTAGAAGTTTTGAAACTTGTTTTTGTTTTTTTTAATTTTTGCAGGTATTAATAGGCAGGAAGCATATATTACAGATTACACGCTTCTCGAGAAATTTGAACGATCCTGCACACATCAAGCAAAGTTTTATTATTATTATATTATTTTTTGTGAGGAGAGTTTTAATTTTATTTTCACCTCGTTTTACGAGTGTGTGGTGTAATAATTTTTAAACTCTACTATTTTTCATTTTGTTTCATCACAAAAAAAAAAAACAAAAAAACAAAAAACACATGGTTTGAATTGTTTACAGGTTGCTATCGCGTGGACACTCTCAGAAGTTGGCGAGCCGTCAGGTGGACGGTGCTTCTGATCGACGTCAACTCGACTTCTACCCGGTGTCGCAAGTAACCCAAGAGAGGTTCACGCCGGAGGTAACTTCTTTCCACCACATCTACACGCAGTTTTTGAGTGGATTACTGTGTGTTTTATTTGCTTGTTTTGTTTTTAGCTAGAATTGCATGCAAATTTGAATAGAGTGAGGATATTTTTGATGTTGTAAAATTCTGTGCTCTCTCCCGCGGATAGGCTAATTAAAATGGATTTCAGCCCTTGATTAGTAACAACCATAGATAATAAAAAGGAGTGCTTGTAGGGATTACCAGACGTTACAACCTCTACCTGGTAAATTAGTTTCTCACGAGATTAATTTGCTTCGTAGAAACCTCGACTTTTCATGGGGCTATAACTATCAGCTACGCAGTACCCGAAGGCAATCTGAATGATTGTATTGCTAGGTACTTATCTAGGGTCATTTTTCATTCATCTTGCTTGCGCATCATATAGATCTTGATTAGCTTTACCATTTTAATTTTAGAGTTAGGTTATCTTCATATATAGATTAGGCTTGCATAATTAAAAAAAAAATGAAATCTAATCATTATCCATCTCGCAGGAATGCATTTAATGCCATGCGACAACCTGATTATGATCCATATTCAGATTATTACAACTCAGGTTCCGCATATTATCCTGACTTTCTCTCCCCTTCTAATGAGGATAAAGACTTTAAGGATTACTCCTCCCCTTCTACCTCGAAGCTTGAAACAGCTCTTATGATGATGACTCAGAAATTAGATGCACTTATGAATTTGACTCAACCCCTACCTCCCAGTAATGTTTCATTTGAGGGTTGTGTTGCATGTTCGAGTCCTAGTCATTCTACAGCTGATTGTGATTTTCAATATGATTATCATGAATATTTCGCTGAGGCAAATCCATTCTTTTAATGCTAATTGGCGACCTGGATATAATTCAAAGTTCAACTATTACAGCCCTGATTTCGCCAATAATCAAAATCTTTCTTGGGCTCATCACTCACACCAAGGAAGACATATTTTCTCTCAGGATCCTCAATACCCTAATCATGTTATGCCCCACCATAACCAAGTTCCTCCATCCAACACATCAAGTTTAGAGGAAACGATTAATCAGTATTTGCAGCGCTCAGCAAGTATAATTGATCAGAATTCTAAGGACATATCTGAGTTGATAGCCACGAATCAAAGACTTGAGATAGTTGTGGATCATATTACTGAGGCAATATCTGAAAGTGAGTTAGGAAGAGTTTCTAGTCACTCTGTTCAAAATTCAGAGGGTCAATTCATAACTGGTAACACTTTGGAATCCGAGTCAGATGATGTTTTTGTGGATAATGTGATTGAAACTACTTTGCTTCCTGACCCATTCCCTTCCCCACATTTTCATGAAGACCCAATCGACATATGTCTTCCTAGTGGACTCATGCATAGAATCAAACTGTGAATGGTCTTTAGAGTCTCCCCTTGACTGTTTTCATGATACACATGACCATTCAAAGGCTTGTTTGACTCATTCTAGTTTGGACTTTGATGTTGATGATTCCATTAGGGAAGTCAATGATTTGTTTGACTCAGTCCCCATTGTGGATCCTAGTTATAAATGGAAGTCTAAAGTGGAGCCTCTTCCACTCAGTGAGTCAAAACTAGTCCCATCAGTTGAGCCACCTGAGCTTGACCTTAAACAATTACCTGACACCCTCAGGTATGCGTTTTCAGGTATTGATGATACTTTGCCTGTTATTATTTCATCTATATTGAATTCAAAACAGGTTGTCCCAAACAAGTCGGGAGATATATTTAATGAGAGACTACATGCCATAGGTAGTGCTAATTCAAGGTTTGGGGTGTTGTTGCGTCGTCTAACTCATCATCTTGGTGTAATCCATTTTGTTACGATGAACCTGTACCACCCAACATATTTTTATACATACCACTTTCCATCCCTTTCATATTGACTGATGTTACCTATATGGATCCATTGTTGGTAAGAGATGATTTCAATTTTCACCATCCTGATGTGGAAATTATCCAATCTTCTGATTTGGAACCAGACTTAGGATGTTCCATTTTAGGAGTAAGGGATGTTCCTTTGTTGCATATCACTACTTGCGACCTATTCATGTTTAAGATCCCTACTGACTTCCAAGGAATGCGAGCTTCTTTACCATTTCTATATGATTTTCGATGGTGTCCTTGCAGGTTTTGGGATGTGCTGGTATATCTTGTGTCGCATGTGGTTGCTATTTTTGAGTGGACTGATCCTCAACTTTTCAGGTTGTTGGTATATGATTCCTTAACCCTTTTGACTCGTTTCTATCATTGGCTAGATTTGGAGGTGAATGCTCCCTATGTTCTTCCTCGTCACTTCATGATATATCATTCACGAGGGAGAATATATGTCGGGCTGACGACGTTAAACCAAGCGCTCCTAGGAGGCAGCCTAGCTTCAGTTGTGTCATTATGGTTAGTCTGATTTTCGAGTCTTTTCTAGTTGCATTTCACTCATACTCGTTAGCTCCGTAACAATTTTGACTTACAACTGATACATGTAATTATTATTATTATTATTTTATTTGTGTCCTGTATTGTTTTTATCAATTTATCATGATGAGTCTACAGTTTTATGTCTCTGAGCATTCATTGGTGGACGATTTCATCGAAATTGGTAAAAACTTTCTCATGGTAATATCACTCTAACTCTCATATTTATTTTTCCTGCATTTGTCATGATCATCATTTATACATTGAGGACAATGTTTGGTTTAGGTTTGGGGGTGAAGTTTATGAGTTTTTTCTGTAGTTTTCAAAAATTTGGAACTAAAATTTATTTCACAATTTACTATTGTATTCTACTCAATCTCCATTGAATACATAGTTAATTATGATTGTGTGACAAATTTTCAGTTTGAAAATGCATTCAAAATCTAAGTTTCTTTCCAATGAAGAGGATGTGCTTTCAAGTATGCCTTTAAATTGGAGGAATACATGCTTTCACTTGTCACTTTTATATATCAATAGGAAAACATATGGTTTGATATTATCTTTAAGTTAAATATATTTCATAAGATTTTTTTCAACTCGATTACTTTTTGCACTATAAGCCATATTAGCATGATTTGAAGTTGATGAGTGAGATATGAGCTAGAAAACCTTAGAATAATAGTGGAGACTTAACCTGTGAAAGTTTTGAGCCATTCTTTTCTTTCTGAGTGTTAGATAAATATACTCTAATTTTTCTTGAGTTCGCATTAAGTCATTGATGATCTCATTGTTTTCATTTTTTTTTATCAATTGCTTTGAGAATGACATTAAAATTAAATTATTGCACTAGAACTTTTTAGTTTATTTAGTTGAGATGTCATAATACCAACCTGAACTTAAGAAATGATGTAGGCAAGTTTTTCTTAAACCTTTTCTAGCCTTTTACTTACTCACTCATTAGTTCCTTTTGAAGCCCTTTGAGCTGTTAATAGCCTTTTATTTGTTAACCCCTTATCAATACCCAATTTATCTAAAAATGTATATGGATGAATGCTAGTTGGAAATGGGCAATTAGAAAGAGCAGAGTCAAATTTAACATGAGTCCTCAGTGTTGAAACATTCTATTGAGTAGAAGAGGAAAAGCATGTAGTTGAAAAAAAAAAAAAGCGATGTCAATGAAAAAAAAAATGAAAAAAGTAATTGATGGTTAGAACATTGATTTACTCTTCATAGCCCTTGTGTTAGTTTAATGGATGTATACTGTAACAATCCGATCCGCACAATAAGATATTGTCCGCTTTGGGCCCAATCGGCCCGTACGACTTTAAAAGGCATCTTACTATGGGGATCCAACCTCGCACATATATAGCACATAACCATCCCGCACCCAGGCGATGTGGGACTATGATCCCCCTTGGTAGCTAGCCCAACCCCTCTTGGGATCCATGGGCCTATTGGGCTCCAACCCTCCCCCTCAGGTCCGCCCACACAAGGGTCTCACAGTCCACCCCCCTTAAGGCACAACGTCCACGTTGCCCGAGGGCCCACCTCCATGTGGCACACTTCCGGCTGGCTCTGTCATGCCCCGACCCGCCACGAAAATCGCAGCATGCCGATGCATGAACTAACACGTACACAGGCGGATCGTAACCGGCCACAACATCTTAATATAACACCTTCTTGATACGATAAACAAACGAAAATAAAACTACGCTAAAGTTTGAACAAAATAAATATATATTTGATTCGCCCCGCCAGAGTCATAGCGAAAAAACCAGTATACAAACATCTCAGATTCAACAATAACTACCAATTTATTATATGTCGATTAGACCCTTGTGTGGGCGGACCTGAGGGTGAGGTTGGAGCCCAATAGGCCCAACAGTCCCGTGGATCCCAAGAGGGGTTGGGCTAGCTACCAAGGGGGATCATAGTCCCACATCGCCTGGGTGCGGGATGGTTATGTGCTATATATGTGCGAGGTTGGATCCCCATAGTAAGAGGCCTTTTAAAGCCGTGCGGGCCGGTTGGGCCCAAAGCGGACAATATCTTACTGTGCGATCGGGTCGTTACATATACATTCTTAGATATTTTTCGTATGCCTTTTCCATTCTTTGTTAGCCATACCTAAGCTCCATTACAACCTATTGAAGTTTCTAGTTGATCTTAAAAGATGGTTAGTTTCGTAGATGTGGAGATTAAATAAATAAGAACTGTAGTGTATGATTTAACATTCTCAAAAGTAATTGATATTTCTATCCATGAGATCATATTCATTCCATTCTTGAAAGTTCGTTCTTCATATTACTATATGTGAGATGATTGTTTTCCATTATTTACTCTTTTCCTCACATATAAACTGAGTGAAATAACAAATCTCTGAGTGTTTTATTGTGAGTGACATGAGAGGTTTGAAGTCAAAACAAACTTTCTAAAGGAGATTTAGTAATTGTTTTACTCTGAAATAAAAAGTTATGTTGATAAGGCCATGCACACACACACTTCGAGTTGGGAATAATTGATGAAATTTATTTAACCTTTGGGTATTATTAAATTGTTGTGAGACTGTTTGATATATTATTGTGAGACTGTTAGCTATTTTCAAAAAATTTTGGCAATTAAATTCTTACTCTGAGGATAATAGACTGAGTTACCATGTTTTGAAAATGTATGAGTCATAATGTTTGTGGGTAACATTTCTGGAAACCCTCACGAGACTATAACTCGTCCACTAGAGGTAATCTAGGGGTTTAAAGCCTTGTTGCACGTTTAAGGTAAGTGCAACCGATGATTCCTGCGAAAGTGAGTTATAATTTTATTTTTATTGCTTTGCTCGAGGACTAGCAAAATATAGGTTTGGGGGTATTTGATATTCACGTAATTATTACATAATATATCCCTTAATTTGTATATGTTAGTGTTTCAATTATTATAATTTATAATAATTATTTCGTTTTCATGTCTTGACAGGAATTTGAGCGTTAACGATGAAATGATATTAAGGCGACAATTTAAGGAACGACAATTGGTCGATTCTAATGGTGGTACAAAGTAGAGGGACACATATCTAAACCTAACCCTAATAAACGTAGGTCCACCTAATTTAACCTAAGCCCGAATCAAAAAATGCTAACCTAAAAACCCAAGCCCAAGATAATAGAACCCTATTTTAGCTCCCTTCATCTTAGAGAAAGGGGCTCTCTCCTTTTCCACGTTCATTCTCCCCTCCTCTTTTTTCCAGCCACCACACCAATCCACCCTGCCGGCAATCCTCGCTCGATAGGAGAGACGGCAGTGCGATAATCCCTCCATCACCCTTCATCTCGTAGTCTCTCTCTCGTTCTCCCAGCCAACAACCACCTCCTCCTTCATCCCACTGAACAGGGGCGTGACAACCCTGTTTCACGTCATCACGCCACACAGCCACCATCACCCGACTGCCACCACTGCGCGCACAAAACTGGGAGCAAGTCCCTGTTTTCCTCCCTCGCAGCCTCCCTCCTTCCTGTTTTCCTTTCTTCTCCACGGTCTCTCCCTCCTACACTTCTCTCTCTGCTCCAACCTCGCCACCAGACCACGAAGAACACGCCATCAGCCGCCCTGCCGCGAAATAGAGCCGCAACCACAACGACTCTGTTCCGCCTCGCCACAGATCCTTATCCTCTTCTCTCGGCTTCTCTTCGTCTCGACCTCCTTCCCACCTCCCTCTCTCACGACCACCGTCGCGAACAGACCACGTGACCACCACCACCACCACACGAGACAGAGCTCGCGACAGAGGCTCCCTGTTTCGCATCCTCCCTTGTTTTCTTTGTGTTATCTCATTATTTCTTCACCCTCTCTCTCTTTTGCAGGTTCAGAACCAGGTTGTAGCAGGAGGACGCTCGCGAGGAGCGAAGCAGATGCGGCAGAGCAGACGGGTCGCGCTGGAGACGAAGATGCAGGGGAGTCGCGCGATTTCTGGCGGGAAAGATTCAAAATTCTTTTTTTTTACGCTATTGGCACCCCCGAGTTCTCTCTGAGCCACCACAGAGCTTGTGTAGTCCTTTTTCTCAGGATTCGTGTTCATACAGATATTAGTTGCGGCGTACCACATTACGAGGAGATGACCACCGCCACCATGATCAGCTAAACCCTTCGCCAAGGCTACGATGAAACCACAAGATTTCCTAGAGTTTGTGTATTTAAATTTATTATTTTCTTTATGCTTGAACGTTAAACACATTTGATTTATGATTTTCAATAATTTGCTTTCACCGATTATATCCTGATTAATTATCTAGACTAGTCGGTAGTTAGAAGTACCCTTTGTTGAAATTCAAAGTCTGATTTAATCAATTAATCTGAATCTGTGATTGTGTGTGCCGTAAGAAGACACGCAATGCTAGGGGTTTATACCTTTGCTGAAATCAATTGCGAACTTAGATTAATCTGTAGGTTAGTCATGTTAAATCTTGAAAACAATATTTTTGATTACACATCTCAAAGAACCTGTGGTGGATTCAATGCCTTGGTTTCTCTTCTCATATTCTTTAAAGCTTTTTATTTTGTTTTTAATTTGATTTTTAGTTTAGATATTTTAATTGTTGTAACCCAATTTAAATTAGTTTAAATAAACTCTGAAATTTAATTGCAACCACAGTCCTTGTGGGATCGACCTGTACTTGCCTTTGTCTACCAGTTAGACACTGTGTACTTGCAGTTATTAAAATTAGGTTAAATTAACATATTTATTTAGGTTAGTTAAATTTGCATCAGATGTCCATTCTAATGCTACCCTTATGAGTGGAAAACAGGTTGACAATCAGGTACAAGTGCCCGATTCGAGTGTTGTTGCATCTTCATCTAAGTCAAAGTAGGTTGCATCGCCATCTGACAAGAAGGCTGATAAAGCCTCACATTCTAAAGATGTTCCTTTTGACTCTGACCCCACTTAGGCATCTTATTTTCCTAGGGCACCGTTTCCATCCTTGTTAGCTCCGGCAAAAAAAAGGAACAAATGCTAACGATGTAATGAAAATTTTGAAACAAGCTCACATTAATATTCCATTGCTTGATGCTATTAAACAAGTTTCTATCTATGCCAAAATTTTGAAGGATTTTTGCACGCAGAACAAAAGCTACATGTGCAAAATAGAGCCTTCCTTGCCAAGCAAGTAAGCTCAATTATTCAACACAGAACCCTGCCTAAGTACAAGGATCCTGGGTGCCCCACTATTTTCTTGTGTTATCGGTGATCATATGATTGATATGACATTGTTGGATTTAGGGGTGAGTGTTAATTTGTTGTATTTAGGGGTGAGTGTTAATTTGTTGTCATACTCTGTTTATGAGCAATTAGGTATCGGCGGGCTAAAACAGACTAAAGTAACACTGCAATTGACAGATAGGTCAATCAGAATTCCCCGTGGTGTTATAGAGGATGTGATCATTAAGGTTGAAAATTCTATTTTCCAGTGGACTTCATAGTTCTTGATACACAACATGTTCATAATCCCTCCAGTCATATTTCAATTATTTTGGGTCATCCATTTTTTGCTACATCTAATGCTATTATTAATAGTAGGAATGAAATAATGAAACTCTCATTTGGTAACATGACTATCGAACTCAACCTTTTTAATGTAAGCCAACAACCCCCTGAGTCCAAGGATGTTTGTGAAGTTAAAATGATTGAGAGTTCAGTGGATAATTCCTTCTCGCAGTATGCATTTGACTTTTAATACAATTCATAGTAACATACAAATTCCGACTTTAAATACAATTCACAGTAACATACAAATTCATAGTAACATACATTTCTGAATTTCAATACATTTCAGAATCAGTAACATACAATTCTGACAGTAAGCTACCAAGATTAAGAAGATCTACGCAAAGCAAGGTGCTATAAAATTTTGAATCAGGTGCTAAGCAAAGCAAAATTTTGACAGCAAGCAACTAAGCAAAGTAAATAGTAAAGCTTCAAATCTGAATCATGGTTTTCAAATCTTCAATACTATCCATTTTGAATCATAGTCTTCAAATCTTCAAATTAGATGAAGTTGATGGTTGTGCCTTCTCTTTCTTTGGTGCTTGAAACATAGAAGAAGAAAAGAGTAGTTAGTTTAGAGAGATTGGGTGAAGAAGAAATGGAAGGGAAGAGCAGAGCAAAAAAAACTCTAAAACCCCTAGCTTTCTCACTTTATTTTCCTTTTGGGGAAGGGAAAATTTGAGCAGAATTTTTTTTACTCTCCTCTTCATGTGCTAGAGAGCACGGCCTCGCGCAGGTATGGCGCTAGGTCCCTCGCTCCCTAGAATTGTTGCACCCACTCCATGTCAGGATCAGGGGGATTCTCGTTGGTGATAGAAGTCCATAACTCACCGAGAATTGTTGTACGTGTTACATTTGTAGCACACAATAGCATGAGACGTTTATTATGTCAAATCTCATCATATGCAGCTTAAAAAGGCTGACAAACATACAAAATGACCCAATTTTCCACAAAGCTAGATGGTTTTGAAGGGATTCAACATCCCTAAAATATCATAAGTTTAGTAAGAATTAAAAAGAAAAATGTAAAAAAAAATGAACATATAATCAACAAAAACCCATAACAATCAAGAGTAAGAAATATAACGAGGAAAAGGGTAAATGTAGAAAGGATTTTTGTGCATCATCCATTTTCAGCTAATTTATCTAATAAAACAAAATGTAAACCCCCTTTCTTTGTCATAAATTCTAGGGAATATTGCCCCATAAGTGCACAGAAAGCTATTTAGCTACAAAAGTAGCTAAAATCGATGGTCCCCTCAAATTAAAATATAAGAAAGAAAAACAAAAAATTAAATGAAAATGATAGATATATTAGGGCACATATAGTGAAAAAGCTAAAGGTCAATCCGTGACTTACCCAATTACAAAAGTGGCATAGCTCATTTTTTGAGCCGTTTAACATCAAAAACTTCAACAAGTCGTAGCATCTAATGAAAAACAAAGGTTAAACTAATTCCAAAAATTAGTCATTAAGTCAAAAGAAAGGTTCACACAGAGGAAAAAAACTTTATAACTAAAGGGTTGTTTAACTTTGTCCCCAGTACTATGACCAATTTAGTTTTTAGACCCCAAATTTGTTCAAGGTTTAATTTAGACTCCAATTTCATTAAATTTCTTTTAAATGACTACTAGCATTTTTGTGAAATTTGATGTTCTCTCCATAAATCTATACAATTAGATATACTCACTCAAATTGCCTCAAAATAGCCAAACAAACTGTGATGTGAGAGTACGTCTAAATTGCAATGTTCTAAAAATTGGCCTAAAGGTGGAAAACCGCTCAGATTAATGGCTGGGCGGGTAGTCTGGGCGGTTCTGGGCAGTCTGGAGGGGGGGGGGGGGGGGTCTAGGCGGCCTAGGTGGGGTCTAGGTGGTCGGGGCGATTTTTTTTAAATCTTTTTTTAAATATTTTTTTTTTGGTAATAAGATGAATGGCAAAATGAACATTTCAAAAAAATTATGGAATTTGGGGTCTAAAGTAAACTAGACAAGTTGATATCTAAAAAGCTAAATTGGTTGTAGTATTGAGGGCAAAAGTTAAATAGCCCATAAATAAACTAGCAATTGGTTGCTGGTTTATTATTATTGTTATTATTATCCCCTAAACACATTGGTGATGGAGAATGAAAGCTCCATTATTTCTCACGCCCATTGACGATGTAGATACTGAAGATATTGAGATGTAGAAAGCGGTAGCTCAGAGACTTTCCTCACTCATTGTTACAGTCCCCCATCACAGTAGAGAGAATGGAGCTAATGTAATTGAAAGCTAAGAATGGAGCTAATGGAGTGCACCCCATGAAAGCTAATGTAATTGAAAATGCCCCATCATTTAAATGATGACGGATCTGTGATGGAGAAGAGTATTTGAGTTGAAGTGTTTTTTTATTGATAGTGTGAGAAAAAAGGTGGTGTGAGACAGTAGAAGATGTGGTGTTAAAAAATTGCTTCCTTATTTTAGAATTGAGAGATAGGGTCACACTCACTTTTCGTGAACATTATATGCTAATTGCAGTTACAAAGTAATCTAATACTGTAACATGAATTGAGTTGGTCGGTATACACAAATGTGTCACACCACTGAACTACCTATTTTGCTCCCCGCCTTTATCGTTATTTAATTACATACCTATTAAAAATTAAAAGTCAATAGAGTCACCATGGGGGTTAATGTTATTTGGGCCGGGTTTAATATTATTTGGGTCCCCATTAATTGACTAGGCTAGAGTTTGGGTTGGGCTCGAGCTAGACATTGAGCGAATCAATCAATCTATCTTATAAATTCTACAGGATGATCTCAATATAATTTATTGAGCTTTGCTACAGAGCGAGGGAAAAGGGGCGAGGGATGGGTGGTAACCACCCACCCGCCTCGAGATAAACGCATCAGATTGGAGATACGTGATGGCTCTTATCTCGAGGCGGATGAGTGGCTACCACCCCATCCCTCGCTCCCTCCCTCGTTCCCTCCCTCGACCCCTAGAATTTTTCTAATTTATTTGATGCATCTTCTTTATTAATAAACTATAAATAGTTTCTTAAAAAATGATATATAATTATTTCACCATTTTTTACAGCGAAGGAACGCGTGAGAGAGGGGGTAACCACCCATCGGTCGCTCTCTTTCCCTCGTTTTCCTCGCCGTTTAGAAAAACTGATAATTATTTTGTTCAGCAATTGATAGTTAAACCATATTTTCCGCTTTAGGGACCGAAGTCAAGTCATAGTCAATATTTCCCCAACCCCCCTCCTCCTCCCAATAATAAAAGGGTCCCAAACACAAACAAACGAAACCCTAGAGGAAAAAAAAAGGAGTATTCTAGATGTCGAGGGTTTGGGCGAGGGTTTGGGCGAGGGAGGGTGGGGCGCATGTGTAGGAGGTGACGTGGCAAAAAAAAAAAAAAGGAGGGGGAAATCGAAAATTTGGGGAGAAGAAGGAGGGAATGGGGAGTTTTCTCCCCATTTTCAATCGACAGAGAGCTCTCCTCCCCTCCCCATTTTCTCCCTCTCCCCATTTTCCATCTTAGATAGAAAAGGCTCCCTCCCTCTCCCCCAAACGAAGCTCTCCCTCTCCACCCTCTCCCCATCATCGTCATCTACTCAAACGAAGGAGAAGAGAAGACGCTCAAACGAAGCCAGAGAAGAAAGAGAAGAGAAGAAGCTTCAATTTTTAGGTTTTTGGTTTCGGACTCTCCAGATCTGATTTTCATCACTCGGATCTGGTTTCCAGAGGTAAGAGCTTCAATTATTTTTTTTATTTTTTTTTCAGTTTTCAATTTGGGTTTTTATGGATTCATACAAAACTTTGTAGTCCTCTTCGATTTCATACCAATCGGGAGCATATATTTCATACAAAGACTGGTATGAAGTTTTCCCCAAAGTTTTCAATTCATACAAAAATCGAAGCACTTGTGTCGAGAGAAATTCGGGTTCCACTCCACCACTCCCCCTTGATTTTCTCCCACATCTGGAGTCCTCTTCACTCCATCTCCTCCTTCAAATCTCTCTCTGTTGTTGGTGAAAAAGCTAGCTTTGGGTTTGATTGAAATTGGTGATTGGAGAAAGTGAGGGTTTGATCTTCAAGCACGTTGGTTTTCTGCAACGTAAGTGGTTCTAGATTCTGAAATTGAGTAATTTTGTGCAAGTTTTGGTGTAAAGCTAGGGTTTTTATGAATGTTAGTTTGATTTTGATGTTTGGGGTCATTTGGGTTTTTGGGATTTTCATTTCTTTGTATGAATGGTATTTGATGCATGGGATTGATCACATTTTTGTGTTTGTTTGTTTGTTTGTTTTTGGTTAAATTTGTTTCTTTGCATATTTATTAGTAGAGATGATTGAATGCAAGTAGTTTATGGATTTTTTTGTTTGTTTCATTAGAGCATACTTCTATGGATCATACTCATATTTTTGTAATTTGTTTTTGCAAGTATTCATTTCTACTTTGTAATTTGGCATAGAGAATATAAACATGTTTCATATGATGAAAACATAAAATGAATACTTGCAAAAACAAATTACAAAATATGAGTATGATCCATAGAAGTATGCTCTAATGAAACAAACAAAAAAATCCATAAACTACTTGCATTCAATCATCTCTACTAATAAATATGCAAAGAAACAAATTTAACCAAAAACAAACAAACAAACAAACACAAAAATGTGATCAATCCCATGCATCAAATACCATTCATACAAAGAAATGAAAATCCCAAAAACCCAAATGACCCCAAACATCAAAATCAAACTAACATTCATAAAAACCCTAGCTTTACACCAAAACTTGCACAAAATTACTCAATTTCAGAATCTAGAACCACTTACGTTGCAGAAAACCAACGTGCTTGAAGATCAAACCCTCACTTTCTCCAATCACCAATTTCAATCAAACCCAAAGCTAGCTTTTTCACCAACAACAGAGAGAGATTTGAAGGAGGAGATGGAGTGAAGAGGACTCCAGATGTGGGAGAAAATCAAGGGGGAGTGGTGGAGTGGAACCCGAATTTCTCTCGACACAAGTGCTTCGATTTTTGTATGAATTGAAAACTTTGGGGAAAACTTCATACCAGTCTTTGTATGAAATATATGCTCCCGATTGGTATGAAATCGAAGAGGACTACAAAGTTTTGTATGAATCCATAAAAACCCAAATTGAAAACTGAAAAAAAAATAAAAAAAATAATTGAAGCTCTTACCTCTGGAAACCAGATCCGAGTGATGAAAATCAGATCTGGAGAGTCCGAAACCAAAAACCTAAAAATTGAAGCTTCTTCTCTTCTCTTTCTTCTCTGGCTTCGTTTGAGCGTCTTCTCTTCTCCTTCGTTTGAGTAGATGACGATGATGGGGAGAGGGTGGAGAGGGAGAGCTTCGTTTGGGGGAGAGGGAGGGAGCCTTTTCTATCTAAGATGGAAAATGGGGAGAGGGAGAGGGAGAAAATGGGGAGGGGAGGAGAGCTCTCTGTCGATTGAAAATGGGGAGAAAGCTCCCCATTCCCTCCTTCTTCTCCCCCAAATTTTCGATTTCCCACTTTTTTTTTTTTTTTTTTTTTTTTTTTTTGCCACGTCACCTCCTACACATGCGCCCCACCCTCCCTCGCCCAAACCCTCGACATCTAGAATTGCTCAAAAAAAAAAAGGCTGGAGGAACCCTAAGTGTCGGCGAGAGAAGTGAAGGAAGAAGATGACGATTTCTAGTAGCGGTGGCATTAGAAAGAGAAGGAGGATAGTGGACGAGGATGTTGATGATCATCCATCTGGTGTGGATGCGGATGCGAGTTACATGGAAGAAGATGACGAGGATGAGGAGGAGAAGAAGAATCTGGGTCTGACATCGACATATGGTGGTTCGGAGGAGAAAGAGAAACAGCAGAAAATGTACGTTTGTGTTTGCTTGAACTTCGATTACGAAACCGAGTGGTATGTCTTTGACAAAAACAGCAGCAGCGAAGTAGGCAAATTCCTTAGGGAGGATATACTGTCCGCTGAGGTTTTCCTTCGCGGATTTTCTTGCGTTGTCTGTGGGTCCAAAATGTATTTCCTTGGCGGTATGGACAATAAGAAATACCTGAAATGCTATAATTCTTTTGATTATACTGAAGAATCTTTCATCTCCAATGAGGTCAAGGTGTACGACACAGACACAAACATTAGCGACGATGAACGGAAGTTCGTTAAGATCAAGTCAATGATAGCACCCAGGTGGCTGCCAGTAGTTGTTTATATAAACAATAGGATTTATGTATTTGGTGGTGAAGCTTCTTTTTTTGAAGACCCCTGGGCCGAGTACTATGATTTTGAGACACAAGACTGGATCATTATCGACAGACCCTTATCAGCGGAGCAAAATGAACTCAAGGTATTCAGTCATGCTATTGTTGATTGCAATCGAGTCATTTTGTGGGGTTTGTACAATTTCTACTTGTTTAATACAAACCAAAATACATGGGATGCTGCTGTACGAGTTGACGTTGGCGTGCTTCCCATATCCACACCACTACTTGCAGATGATATTGTCTATTGGTTCTTCGGCAATACTATTTTTAAGTATGATTTAACCAACCCTCCCTCACCCAACGATTATCAATCAGAATTCACCTTTTCCAAACTTTGGGACGGCCCTCCCATTGGTCCCTTGCACTGTCCTTATCTGGTTCCAAATGGGAAGGAGGAGTTCTGTCTGTTTTGGATGGACATGGGAAGGCTTTATTGCACTGCCTTTAAACGCCGCGCTGATGGAAGTATCAGTTGGAATGATCGTTACCAATACTTACGTATCAGTAGTAATTTTGATGAACGTCCAAACGTGGCTCATTGCTTGTGAGTTGACTTATATCCTCTTCTACTGCATCATTACTGTTATCATTTGTTATTTATCTACTGTCCATTCACATCCCAAATTAATTATCTGCAGTGCCTTTTAGTTACTATGTGTTACACAAGTCCATATTTGGCTTTCAAATATCCTTTTTCCACAAGGAGTCCCTTTCCTTCTCAAAAGTTGACAAGTAAAGTTTGATTCGTAATTTTAATGGCCTAATACCATACCACCTTTATCTTCTTAGTGTAAATCAAATCCCATTTCACAGATGAATTGAAATCCATTGGACTCTTCTAAGTTTTGGCTGAGGAAGTTTCTCACAATAGCTTCCATCTTTTTAGCCATGGCCCTCTCAAGATGGAATAAACACATGGTTTCAGTAGATGTGGAAGATTGACCAAATATATTGTTTCATTAATCATATTAGTGAATTCTACTATCATGTAAGTGAAATGTATTAAATTAGGAAAATGGTGTAACATTGACTGAATAGACTGCACCAATCGACAAACACTTTTTTTCCCCCTACACCCTGTCCTCATTGTAAGCTGTCTGATAATTGTGATGAATGAATACTTACAGTAGATATTAAATTAAAATAAACTGGATTACTCAAGTTCAAAATCTGTATTCCTTTCAGAGTCATTCATGAGGGTGACATGGGCCAATATAGTGATGACAAGAGATCTCAAGGTTCAGGTATGGATATTTATAAGATGAAATATTTTCTTTGGGTGCATATTCTTCTTTTAAATTGCTATTGATTATGTTGCTAATGATTATGTAATTGGCATGTGAAGTTGTCAAAAAATCACTGCAGAAGAATTCTCTCGATTCCAAATCTTTCTTGGAAAATTTCTCCCACACCATCTCCAACCTGTGTTCAAATTGTTATCAACGGAAGCATGAAGAGGAGGAAATTTTGATGAACATAAAGAACGGCGAGAAACCTTCAGTAAGTTTTGACTCTAATCATTGGCTGGTTGGCCATAAAGACATCTATTGCTACTAGTTAATAACTTCCCAAGTGAAGTAAAACTCACCAATCTAATTTGATTACCTCTTACTCTAATGATGGATCAAGTGTGCCTTAACGTAAAAAAAAAAGTTACATCCGTATTGCGTCTCTGAACAGTATAAGAACTTTCTCTACAAGTCTCATTCTCGATATCCAAATTCTCCAAAACTATGAACTCATATACTTCACCTTGTTGCTATGTCTCTTGTACAAGATAGCTCAAAACAGTATACACTACCTATTTTTATTCCAATTGGTTTCTTATTTGTATGCCATCTATAACTCTTGTTAATTAGTGTACATTAATCATAAAAAAATATAGATGAATCATGAAAAACTTTGTTAGCTCGACCTCCATGATAGAATGTTCCTTTGTAAACTCAATACCCAACCCCCAAGAATCTAGGCAAAATATAACATGTTGTTTTGGCCTCCCTGCGCTGCAGCCTTTTTCACCCTACATGTTTGGAGTGACTTCCTATTGATATAATGGTTGTTTTTTGTTGGTTTTGTTTATTTATTTATTAATTTTATTTTTATCCCTTGACCCCTCCCACCCCAGATGCCGCCTGCTAGGTTCGATCACGTGACCTAGTAATGCCATCCATTGCTGCTCAACCATTGAGCCATCACACCTTTGACTATACAATGGTTGTTTAAATTATGCCAAATGTAGCAAAAGAGAAACTTTTCTTGTAGACTTATATAATACTATGACATTATTCTATTAGGATAGTTGGTAGTTGATTCGGTTGGAAAACAATTATGAACATTTTTACGGGACCATTGGATTCATTTGATCTTGTATTAGGTGGTTAGGTGCAAAGGCGCAATTCTTATCTGTGATTATGCAAAGTTTTTAAAAAATGAAACAAATACTAGCATTGTCAAATATTAAAGTTGCATCCAAATGAAATTTGAAATGCACCATTATAAAAGAACATATTGTCTTGCAAGCTGCTACAAACAAAATGTGGAACAATTTTTATAATTCAACCCTCCTCATATTAAACTCCCAATTATGTGTCATGTTCGTGACTGAATTGAAGCAATTCAAAGAAGAAAAAAGAGAAAGAAGGAAGGAATTGGAGAAATCTCAGATCTCTTGAGCAGAGCCTAGTCTTTTACTTCACAAATCAATGCCATTACAAAAGGGGATCTCGCCCTCTTTATACAAGCAGTTACATCATAATTTCAAAATGAACGGATAGTAAGTCTACATGTGTCTTAATCCTAGACAATCTCTAACAGAATTATAATGAAATGACAACAAAGTCCTCTCTAAATTCAAATCTTGCACCAATTTTCCCTCCAATTCTTTCAGACCTAGCAGCAAGTCTGTCATTGCTCACAGTGTTGTTAAGGCGGATGCCTAGGCGCGCCTCGAGGCGTTTTGGCAAAGAGACGCCTCAAAATGATGCAAGGCGGAGCGGTGAAGTGAGGCGTCTGCCTCGGACCGCCTCTCGCCTCACCGCCTCGGCCCATTTACAGCTTAAAAACCAAAAGCCTATTGCAGCTCAATCGTCTTTTAAGGTTGGGTATTTAGAGTTTTAGACAAGAGAACGACTCCTTGGGGGCTATTGTTGCTGTGTGTGTTCTTTTCCTTCTAATCAGGTTCCTCTCCTTCAAATTAGGTGTTGCCTCTTTCATATCAGGATGTTTCCTCTCTTCTTCTTCCTCCTTCCTCTTTTTCTTCACTCTCATTCCTGTGTTTTTTTATATGACGTGTTCTGTAGCTTCTGCTGTGTTTTTTTATATGATCTGTTCTACTGCCTTTTTTATATGATCTTTTCACCTCCTTTTTTTAATGATATGTTATACTCATTTTTTATATGATCTGTTCCGCTGCTTTTTTTTCTTCACAATAAACAATAATAAGTAATATTTTAGTGTATGGATCGTAATATTTTAGCATATTGATCGAAATTTGGTGCAAATTTTCAAAGTTAAACAAATGAGACTTGCTGGGCGATGCCTCACCAAATTGCAATTTTTCAAACACTTTCAAATTTTCAAAGTTAAACCAATGAGAAATTGATGAACTAGTTTACATTATACTTTGATGTTTTTTTTGCTTGCTTATTTTTTAGTGATTTAGTGGATAGGCAAGTTAAGTACACTTATGTAGTGCACCTTTTTGCTATGCTATGCAATTTTATTATGTTTCCATTTCAATTCTAAATAGTTGTATGACTTTTTGTATATATTGGCATATGTAAGTTATCAAAATGATGTTGAATATTACTTATCTAAATGTGTTTCAATTTATTATAATAAAAAATCTTTAAAAAATGTTAAAGACCGCCTCGCCTCCGAGGCGTTTTCAAGCTCATCCACCTCCCCGCCGCCTCAACGCCTTAACTACACTGATTGCCCACCCCTTCTTGCGAATCCTTGACCTTAAGGATGAAAAGAAGGGAATTTAGAGATGATGTTTGTATAATCCTCCCCCGTAGCCTCTTCTGGAGAACTATTTGTCCACTGGATCAAGAGTTGAGTGACAGGTCTGTTGTGGCGAGGAACCAACCTCCTACCCAGAACAGCTACGGGTTCGGCTCGAAAATTACCATTGTTATCGACCAAAGGAAGTTAAGGAGAAGGAATAATAGCAGACCCAAATTTCTTCTTTAGCTGAGAGACATGGAATACATTGTGAATGTGTGAACCAGGAGGGAGTTGAAGCTTGTAAGCAACCTGTCTCACTTTGTCAATAACTTGAAATGGGTCGTAGAATTTTGTTGACAACTTCAAATTCTTGATAATACTCACCGAGGTTTGTCTATACGGCTGCAATTTGAGGTAAACCCAATCCCCAATGTCAAACTGTGTCTAATCTATGTGCCATTGTCTTCATCCTGTTCTGAGCTTTGTGTAGTTTTACCTTGATCAATTGTAGCATATGCTCACGTTCCTGTAAGTCTGAACTGAGTGTGTAGTGAGGGTGGTGAGAGGGGGAAGGGCAAGCAAGGGAGGGGAATAGGCATAAAAAAGGCTTGAAAAGGGGTCATTTGAAGGCTTGAATGAAAAGATGTATTAAACCAGAATTCAGTTAAATAAAGCCATTTGGTCCATTGGTAAGGAATGTCACTGGTCATACATCTGAGAAAGGTCTCTAGACAAGTGTTTGTGTGCTCGGTTAGGCCATGAGTTTGAGGGTGATAGGCACTACTAAAAGATAGAGTAGTTCCAAGGGCCGTAAACAAGTCTTGCCAGAAAGTGCTTAGGAACACTTTGTCTCTATCAGAAACTATGGTGGAGGGCAGCCCATGAAGCTTATATATGTTTTGAAGGAAGATATCTGCAACTGATGAGGCTGTATAAGGGCGTGGTAAGGCTAAAAAATGGCTATATTTGGTTAGGAGATCTACCACCACCATAATCACTGATTTTTGTTGAGAGGATGACAACCCTTGTATGAAATCCATAGAAATGTGTTGCCAGACTTGATTTGGGACAGGCAAGGGTTGTAAGAGGCCTCCACATGGTGAATGATCAGACTTGTGTCTTTGACATATATCACAGCTGGTGATGAACTCAATAATCTGCAATTTCATCTTTGGCCAAAAGAAGTACTGACATAGTCTTTGTAAGGTTACCTGGATCCCAGAATGCCCTCTGATTCATGAAGTGCAGATAATATCTTCCTTCTTAGAGAGCCTGTAGAACCTATATACTAGACTCCCTTATACTTGAGCTGACCTTGTGACCTATGCAGTTAAAACAGATAACGGACCCATAACGGTCCAAGAGCGTTATAGGTTATAACGAGATATACCGAGATATAACAGAATAGTTTTTTAAATATATATTTTAATAACCCCATAAAATATTAATATATTATAGTCAAAAAAGTAAATCATGTTCATAACATTAAATTCAAAAATAAAAAACCTTAATAAAAAACATATTTCCTTAGTATGAGAGTGAGATCGCAAGAGAGAGTGTGATCGACTCTTCATCTTTTTTCCTTCTTATCTCATTATCTGTCAAACTAGTTCTCTGGAGATTGGCGACGGCGAGCTCTGGTTCTTCTTTTCTATGAGTCTCGGGTTCAGGTTCGATCGAGAATGAAATGGGTGAATTTTTTAATGTATTAGAACAAAACGTTAAAACAACGTTATTGAAAAAAAATGTTATCTCAATAATTGCTACATAATGCCTTTATATCGAAGTTGTGATACCATAACGTGATAGTGTCATAACGTAACGGCTCACCCACGTTAAGAGTTATATCGGCGTTATAACGTTGTTTCATCTACATAGCTTGTGACAAGGAAAAATTAGGAAGAGCCTTACTGTCAATACTAAGTTTCTGCACCAAGCTTAATGCATAAGAGTATCCCTCATAACTCTGGACCACCTCTGAAATCCAAGTGGGAGTGACAGTAGTAATAGCATTGCAACTCACATCCGCAGCTGGTCTTCTAGATAGGGCATCAACAACTACATTTTCATACCCCTTCTTTTAGACAATCTCATAGTCATAACCAACGTTGTTGCATGAGGGTGGTAACTTTAAAGTGCCTGATACTCTGGTGGTCAGTGTGTATAGTAAACCTTGAACCCAGTAGGTAAGTCCTCCATTTCTCCACAGCCAGTACTATAGTTAAAAGTTCATTCTCATAAGTAGATAAGACCATATTCTAAGGTCCCAAAGCCTTGCTAAAAAAAGCTATAGGTTTGCCTTGTTGTGACAGAACTGCTCCTATTCCATTGGTACATGCATCTGTCTCTAAAGAGAAAGGCAAGGAGAAATTTGGCAGGGCCAACACAGGAGCTCTGCACATTGCTTCCTTCAGCTTGATAAAAGCCTGTGTAGCATCTGACCTCCACTTGAAACAATCCTTCTTGAGTAGACTCGTCAATGGTTGTGCTATTAACCCATAATGACTGATGAATCTCCTGTAATATCCTGTGAGACCAAGGAACCCACGCAACTGTTTAAGATTAGTAGAAGTAGGCTAGTTTCTCATTGCTTTAACCTTGGCAGGGTCTACCTCTACTCCTTGAGAGCTAACAATATGTCCAAGGTACTCAAGTTTGTGTTGTAGGAAGGCACATTTAGAAAGTTTTGCAAACAGCTTATTAGTTCTAAGGGTAGCAAAAGTGGTTTTGAGGTGTTCCAAGTGTTGGTCAATGGAAAAGCTGTAAACTAGTATATCATCAAAAAATACTAGTATGAATCTCCTCAAAAAAAGGTTTAAACACTCGATTCA
Organism: Berberis thunbergii; assembly: GCA_003290165.1. Taxonomy (NCBI): domain Eukaryota; kingdom Viridiplantae; phylum Streptophyta; class Magnoliopsida; order Ranunculales; family Berberidaceae; genus Berberis; species Berberis thunbergii. The sequence continues at coordinate 33,011 of QNQO01001800.1, forward strand.
TCAAGGCTTGGAAGGTTGCAGGTGCATTAGTCAACCCAAAGGACATAACCCTGAACTCATAATGGCCTTGGTAGGTTCTAAAAGCTGTCTTATACACATCAGCAGGGCGCACCATTAACTGGTGGTATCCAGACGTCAAATCCATTTTAGAGAAGAGTTCCTCAACTAGGGGTATAGGATATTTGTCTTTCATGGTTATCTCATTTAAACGCCTATAATCAACACAGACCTCCAGGTATTATCTTTCTTCTTCAACTATTGTAAAATAGGAGCAGCAAAGGGACTATGTGAAGGCTGTATGAACCCTGAATTTGACATTTCTTCAACCATTTTATCCACTCTGTTTTTGCATATAGGGAATTTTGTAAGGTGCTTGAGCAGGAGGTAAGGAGCCAGGTTTTAAAGGAATCTGATGGTCTAGATCCCTATGGGGAGGTAAGGTGTCTGGTGTTTTTAAGATGTCCTGAAATTCTTGTAAAAGGGAGAGGAGTACAAGGTGATTGGGATTAGTAATGGGAGTTGGAGTGACAGAGAATAGCTAAGCCAAGAATGAGGTGGATGCTTTCTTAATTGTCATTGATAAATCCTAGGGTTCCATGAGACACGCAGATCCTTTCATTGGTCACCCCTTGGAGTATAACAGTTTCACCATTGAGAGCAAGAGTGAGCTGAAGTTTCTTGAAATTCAAAGTGAGATCTCCAAAGTTTTGCAACCAATCAACCCCAATAACCATGTCATAACCACCAAGAGGTAGTACTCTCACCCTGCCATGCCATTGCATTCCTTGCATAGGCCACTCCAATTTAGGACATATAGCATTGCTATGAAGATGCTGGCCGTTTGCCACTTTCACCACCATCTGAGGAGTAAGTTCAATAGACCAATTAGTCTCTTTAATGACGCTGGGTCAATAAAGGAATGGGTGCTCCCCGTGTCTATGAGTATGGAAATCTCCTTCTTCTTAACCTTGCCCCTCAGCAGCAATGTATGCACTGATAAACTACCGTTCAGTGCATGTAAAGATAGTTCCATTTCAGTTTGAATTTCTTTTGATAAATCCTCCACCTCCTGTTCCTTTTCTTCATGCTCTTTTCATCCTCTTCCTCTGGTATTAAGAGGAATAACTGGTTCTTACATAAATGACCAGGCCTGTATTGTTCATCAAAATTGTGGCACAACCCTTTTTCTCTTCTCATCTTCATTTGAGTGAGAGTAAGTCTTTTAAAGGGTGTAATTGTGGTAGGAGCTTTAGCAACTGGGTTTAGAACTAGGTTTTGATTTTGTTTGGGGTTTTGTATAGTCAGGTTTGGGTTGTTTGATGTATAAGAAGATGAGGAAGGGCTGGGTTTAGTGCTCAAATTTGCAGTAGTGGAATAGGAACTAGTTCTAAAGTTGGAACCAAACTGACTACTTTGATTTTGGTTGGAGTGATAGGGTATGGTAGCTTCTTGCATTCTGGCTAATTCAAAGGCCTCACTTACTGATGTAGGTTTGAACATTTGGACGAGTGGTTTTATTTGAGGATTTAGGCCACTAAGGAAGCTAAGCACAAAGTAGGTTTCTCCCAAAGTGGGATTATTAGCAAGCATCAACTATTTGAACCCTTCAAACGGGTTGTAATAATCAACTACAGTTGATGTTTGTTTCAACTTGTTTAAGATATCAACAAAATTAGTGAATACTGTTTCCTCAAACCTTGAACAAATGTCGTGAACAAAGGTCGACCAAGGTATAAAATTCTTTCCAGATTGGTAATCCAGGAACCACATATCAGCTTGTCCATGAAAGTAAATAGAAGCAATAGTTACCTTATGTGCGTCTAGTATGCAGTACATCGAAAAATATCTTTACTCTTTTGTACCCAAGCACGAGGATTAATTCCATCAAATGAGGGAAAGTCCAATTTAGGAGCCTTAAGATTCATACATGAAGCATCAGACATCTGGTTGTAAGATGGGCCCAGATCCAGATTTACTGCCTGATTAAGCTGCGATGCCGACGAGCCTGCAGATCCAGACGACCTCTGATCTAGTTGAGGTTTCTGTAACATTTGAACGATCTGTTCTAATTTCTTCTCTGTTGAATCGATTGACAACTGCATCTTCTTAACATCTTCGGCCAGAAGATCAAGTCGATTATCTGTTTCGATTTGGTTTTTCTTAGAATCTCGCAAAAAACCTCCAACTCTTTGACCTAGTCTCCATGGTGTTGGTGGATCAAATAGCTCTAATACCAAATGTCACGTTCGTGACTAAATTGAAGCAATTCAAAGAAGAAAAAAGAGAGAAGGAAGGAATTGGAGAAATCTCTTGAGCAGAGCCTAGTCTTTTACTTCACAAATCAATGCCATTACAAAAGGGGATCTCACCCTCTTTATACAAGTAGCTATAACAGAATTTCAAAATGAACGGATAGTAAGTCTACACGTGTCTTAATCCTAGACAGTCTACTAACAGAATTACAATGAAATGACAACAAAGTCCTCTCTAAATTCAAATCTCGCGCCAATATTCCCTCCAATTCTTTCAGACCTAGCAGCAAGTCAAGCTCGTGACATTATGTTCATCATATTGCGTCATCCTCCTCCACCTGCCATCCCTATATTCTTTTTGTTCCCATTTATTTGGAAAATGGGAAAAGATTCACAAAGAACGTGAACTCACCTAACAAAGGGGAAAAAAACTGAAACCTCTTATTTTTTCATTTTCATGAAGGTGCAAAGATGTGGGGGGATAGAGAAAGAGGAGATCATGGGTCAAAAAGAATAAAAACGTATTTAGGGCTTGTATGTTTGCTCTTTTGGTGTTAAAGACAATCTATCTAGGTCTTATTTTATTGTTAAAAAAGAGTAAAAAAGTATGAATGTGAGCGGAATGTGTGAAAAATGAACAAAAGTAACCATGTGAGCATTTTGCACATTGAACCCTGTGCCCAATAGTAACATGTGCATAAGTGCGTGTCTTTCGAACATTCTGCCAAGTTTTTACCTTAACTACTGTCTTGTATTGTGTCTTATTTTTCTCTACTAGCGTTTATTGAGGTTCAAGGGAACCGATTTTGAATTTTGTCGTGTTAGGAAGATTTCGTTTCTGATTTAGTCATAGTCAGATTGAGTGAGGCTAATGTTTATTATTTTTCTTGCTTTTGTTTTTTCAGCCCATTAGATCTATTAATATTTCCCCTTGTTATAAATAGAAGGATTGCCTTTATTTTATTTTGTATTGTAGCTAGACTAGGAGTCCCCCTTTTTTTATTGTGGACTGCCGCACAATCCTCCTTTTGATTACTAAATTACCCTTAAGGCAATGGAAATCTCATGATTGGCTACACTTATCTCAACTTGTAATAGTAATTAAGTATCACAGGTCTAAAAGAAATCAAATTAAATGAATGCAGTTGTTAAACATGTAAATTTTCCATCTTGATATGTCTCTGAAAGTTAGCTAGTTGGTTTGGAATTAAGCAGCTACGTATTTGTTTATTACTATGCTATAGTGCTTTGAGTGAACACTGAAATTGAGTTCAGTTTATTCATATTCTTTTGAGAAACAATTTAGTGAATTGAATAAATGCTAAGGTTTGGTGTGTGAGTATGCAAGATTTTTGGTATGTTAATTCGTTGTAGATAGATAGATATCAAGAATTTGTAAGATTTTTGGTATGTTAAGCCGTTCAGAATTTGTTTGCTCCTTGTTCATTTCTAAGAGGATGATGACACGCGGCACAATCTATCCCAACTCAAGAAAAATGAAATGCCTTAAATCTATTAAAGATACACCTCTCAAGTTGGCTTTGTTTGCTCTATTTTTACAAATGTAAGTTTCTATTTGTAAATATAAAGGTTTGCCTAAATCTTCTCAATTATTTATTTATTTGTTAGGAATCATTGGATGATCTAGAACTGTTGGAGGATTATACACATGAGGTATGTGAATTGCTTTTGTTTTATGATTATGATGTTTCTATTTGTATATTTGACAACCGCTTTTGGTTGATTTACATGAATTTGTTAGTTTATGGGAATTGACCCATTGACCTTTTTCCTGTTTGTTTTGTAGATTGACATGTCTGCGCTGAAGGGAATGAGTAACTTTGATTTCAAGCATTTAGATATTCCCAAGGTAAACTGAGCAGTAACACTGATATTTCGCTTATATATTAATATTCAATATTGGATTAGTTTCTTTTAACAAATGACAATGGAAATAAGCAATCACAAGGACATTTACTAGCGCTGAAAGCTTCTTTTTTTTTGGAATTTGGAAAGCTGATTATTTCTTAACCATTATATATTTCATTAACATTAATTTCGTTAACACATTAAAATAAAATGGGCAATAATGTTGATTGGTAAATTAAGTAAAGAAAAATAAAGTCAGGATAAGAACAAAGCTATTCCCAAAGCTGTGTTGAGGAATCAGACTTTGAGGATATCTTGATGCTTGATGGTTGGGTGGTGAGGATGGTGTTGATTTCACTCTGGTTGTATGTACTTTTTTGTAAGGTTGTGCGTCTTGCTTTTATTATAAGCTTATGTAGTTTTTTGTTTTTGGGTGAAGTTTCTTGAAGCCTTTGTGGGATTCATGCACTAATTTCAGTGCCTTGTCCTCTGCGTTATAAAATTGCTAAGTAATCATATAATGGGGGGTATCCGATGCAATATAGGTATTTAACGGGTTCAGATAAACGCGAGTCACCGAAAAATCAGACCCACTAAAACCTAGACTTAATCGATCGCAAACTTTGAACTTGCGATTTGTGCCAGAGTAGCAATCACAAAACAGAAAAAAGAGATACTTTTGTTTTGTAAGCAAAAACTATTCATTTTCAATGATTTTGTAAGGAGATAAGTAGAACTATTAATTTTCAACGATTTTATGTTTCAATTTTTGTGTCCCTTTATTGTTAAGATATTTATTATACTTTACAGTAGTGAGGGTATGAATACGTATATTTTGAAAATTTTGACTATGTTGTAGAATAAATGCAACAATATAGTAGTGGTATGTTATTCTTTTGATTAGATGATTCTAAATGCTTTGCATGATATTTTATACCTATTTTAGTTTGTGCAAAAGCTACTTCAAAGTTCCACTGTCATTTCATGAGTCAAAAAAGCATGAGGCCCTATGAAGGAGTGTATCAATAAAGTAGAGATTCAATAACCTAGTAATAACCGAAGTGTAAAGCTACAAAAGTCAATAAGATAGTATGGTCCTAAAAAGGAGTGGATTTTGAATTGGTGAAGAATGGACGTGGGGAAGGGAGTAGACCTTGTGGATGGGGATTTGAATTCTCTATCCAGTGGTACTAACAAAAGATGAAATGTAATTTCTTTAGTGTCTGAGGCAGAGGTAACATGGTATTGCTTTTGCTTTTGCGGCTACCCTGGGTTGTTAGGTGTTTGTATCTGTCGTTTTTGCTCCCTTTTACGCTTTTAGGAGTTTGTTTGTGAGTGGGTTAGTGACTCGTGGAAGGTTTTTATCATAAGAATGCAATGTAGTTATTTTTTTTATAAGTAGGTTTTAGAATGCAAAGGTATGACTTGAGGTGTTCTAATTGCTTGTGATGCAAGGCATAAGCCCTTTTTAAAAAAAATGATCAATGAAACAAAGCAATATATTGATAGAAAGCCAAAGCGACTGAGTAGATCACTTGGCAAGAGAATTACAAGAATGGAAGTTACAAACTAAAGAGACTTCCACAATAAAAAAATTCAGACGTGAATTGCGTATTAGTGATTATGCCCCAAATACATCTCCAGGGCCATACAATTGCTTTAATACCCTAAACAACAGTTTCAACACTTTTCTTAGAATAGTTTCTTTCCTTTGGTTGCCATATGAGTGTTTTAACTAAAGATATTAACATAGATATAAATAGTAGATGGGATTATAAAAATATAAATAGGTAAACAACTATAATCTATAATTTCACATCCTTCAGACACACGACACTTGGTCATGCAATTGCGCTGTCGGTCTAATTTACAAATGAAATTGGTTTTAAATGTTTTGGTGCAATGTGAGACATTAATATTACACATGAAAAACTTGCTGTGAATTATTGAACGTTTTGATTGAGAAAAGAAGACAATCCTAACCTCTGATGAGCCTCTTTAATGAGTCTGCTTTATATACAATATTATTAAGCTAACACGTTATCTTGTAACTGGAACAATTGAAAAGGTTGAAATATTGGTTTATTCGCACTTTGGCACCCATTAGTTATGGATCATAGTTTAGGCAAATTGTAATCTAGCCCCCATTTTGGACGGAAATCATCTGAGTGGAGATTTTGTAGATGAATCTTATGTTATTAGTGTGAAGAGCTTTTTGTAGATGAACTTTATGCTATTATAGTTTATTACTAGGTTGACAGCGAGCAAGCTTAATAAAATCTTGGCCTCATAGGACTGGATAGATCAGTGAAGCTCGGTTGGCTATGACGAGAGTGATTCCATATTTCGAAGGAGCTTATGTGGAAGAAAGGCATTTATTTCAAGGGTTCCTTGTGGCAGATGAAGCAATTGATAAGAAAGGGGTGTGATGCCATGGTTAATTTATTACTTTATTCCTAGACAGCCTTTGACTAGGTGGATTGTGACCTTTTTTTATTGTTCTGGCAGTGTCTGGGGTGTTAGGCGAGGTGACACCTTGTTGCTTTTCCTTAGCACTGTTTTGGCAGAGGTTTCGATTTGGATTGCGTTGTGCTTTCTTTACCAAGAAGCGGGTTGAATCATGTCCTGCGATTTGGATTGCCTTTTGCAGTTTCTTTATTGGAAACTTCATGTTAAAAGGACCCTCAAGTGTAATCAGGTGGAGGTAGAAACTTGATGTTAGCTCTAGCCTCTTGGTACCAGGTTCAGATGAGAATGAGTGAAAGTGGAGCTGGTCTAGGCTTGGATCCTTCTTGGTCTCATCTCAGTTCATGGGAGCTAAGCATAAATTCCCCTCGTCCTCTTTTGGAAGAAATGTTTCCCTCCCAAAGTTCCTTCGTTCAATATGTGATTTCTTCGGTAATTTGGCAAGAGAGGAGCACAAGTGTTTTTAAGTCTTCTCCCTCATCTAGGGACCATATTGTCATGTGTGAATTTTCTTTGGTACAGGGGATCTCATGTTAACTTCAAGGGGTTCTGATTCTAAGATGCCACTGTGTCCTAGGAAAACATTATTGTAGCTGGGGCTTTGCGGGACAACATTAGCTTGTAGGTGTTAGGAAGAATTGGTAGTGGTGCATTCGTTTTTGGTAAAGATAAGAGCTTCATAGATTATGCACCAACATCCTTGACCTTTGCTTGTTAGATTTAGTGGACATCCAATGTTCCATATACTTTTCGTGCGTGTGAATTTACTTTGTAGAAATAAGTCCCAAAGAACTATGGTGGCAATAGTTGAGGCTAATAAGTTACGAGGACAACTAGCATTTTATAGTTCCTAAGAATCTCACTTAATAGTCTTATGCAAGGCATTTTTAGTGTTAGGAAGGAGCAAGGCATTTTTAGTGTTAGGAAGGAGCCGAGCATTTTTTAAGCTAGGTGTTGACATGGAAACATGTGGGGTTGTATGCAAAAATGAAGAAGCCTTGAAGATTTTTTCAAGCCCATGGTTTTTGGAGGCTATTGAATTAGTAGGAAACTACCTCGAGATTCTTTCGGAGTGAAATATTATTGAGCATGTTTGGCCTGTATTCATGATATGCGTTGATAAAAGGTCACGGCTTGTTGATAAGATATACTAGAATGATCTTATCTTCCGTTGTTTTATGTTGACATTTGTATGATTTAGTTGTTGCCTATGTTGAATCTACTATCTTTTATGTAAAAGGGCGGCACATTGAATGGCAATTTACAAGTTATAAATGAATAATTAGTTACATAAGCTTTAAGGGCCAGACTATTACTGGATTTTTATCACGCACACCGTTAAGCCAAGTGGTCTTCCCTATTTATCACCAATGCCACCAAAAGTCAAAATATTATGCCTTTTCCCTCTCTACCATGCTAGGTGTCACTGGGTTAGTAATTAGGCAAGTTCTACATCAATTTTTCACCGCATTGATTACACCTCCTGTGAGGCAACTAAGGTTTCTACTTGGTTCCAGCCCCACACTTGCAATTCTTGGCATACAATTCTTGGTTTATTGCCTTGATGTACGAGCACCGACTCAATTTGAACATATTACAAGATCCTCACAAATTACTCCAGCAATCTATGATTGATACAAGTTTGCTCCTACAAATTCCCATCCATCGCCCATCCTCACAAATGCCTTAAAAAATGGATACATCATTCAAACGTGCAATAACTATTTAATCCATGTGTCTACCAAGCATTTGTCACCAAACAAACCACTCTAACCCACACAATCCATCAGATGTCCAAATGCAAGTCCTCTTGCATTCAAATATTCAAATCATGCCTGCAAGCCTTGGTCCAGCATTCGTACTGGGCCCAATTATGTGAGCATCCATACTTTACTATGATGGCTAATACTCCGTCATCAATCCATCACCACGCACCACCATCTATGCGTGAGTCCGCCCATGCATAGTCCAGCATTCAAGTATCGTCAGCCATCCATGCATACGCTGAGCATGCATTGTGCAAGTATGCACAATCCTTGGTCTTTCAGTCCATGCACATAACTTTGTTTGTGTTTACTCATTTTGTTCTTGTTATTCCATAACATAAACTAATCTAACCAATTTGGTGGTTTCAGATTGACAAGTTCAAGTTACTTTGCAAGTTGGGAAGAGAGTCTGAAGCAATTCAGTTGAATCATGAACCAGATTGACAGCTGATCCAATAAAATATAAACAGCCGAGGTGTACCATTAAAGTTAAAGGCTTCAGATACTCGAGCTACTATATCCGCAAATAGGTATGAGGGCACTTCAGCTTCTTCCATATGAGAGAAAAGAATCTAGCGAATCACACTTGACTTAGAAATATGCAAATATCACTTGTAGATCTGCACATAATCAATTAACAAATAGTATTGAATCATTTTGCAAAAATAAAATAAATAATGCAAATAACATAAATAAAATCTAAACCAAACAACCATGCAAGTGAATTACTATTGAAGGAAATAGTTAAAACTTAAAAAAGAAACATAGCAGGTAATAAAGGAGGCCAAAAGTTAGGCTCAACATTCCAAGAGGAATCTACTAACATCAGAAGCTATTATCAAATTCCATGCTCATAATCAATGTAAGCTTAACCTCTAAACTATAGCTTACTTAGTCAGCTAAATAAAACGAGTCTCCATTATGCCTAATTTCTTATTTCGGTAATCTTCAAACTATACAGTCATACCAAATCATGTCTTCATCAACAATATACTAATATTAAATTTAGTCATTAGTCTATCATCAATAGGAAGCCACCTGTCAAATGTGCTTAGACTTCAGGTGATGTTTACACAAGGAGTAATTGATGAACTGACAAAATGGATACACACTTAACCATCATACATCATTCACAACAAACACAGAGAAACCATTTAATAGCCAGTGAACTAACTTGGATATCATGCCTATTCCTTTTTACCCCAAAATGTTAAGGTGGGCTGCTCCTCAAACTGAAACTTCTCGTTTTCCAAACCGAGATCATTTGAACACTGTGTATACAGAAGTTACGTCATGTGCAATAACAACACCAAAGTCAGAACATCAAAAGTTTATCCACTTACCGAAACCTTGTATAAATCAAGGATAGATGAAGGAAAAGCCTTTTCCAACCAAGCCTCCAACTCAGTAGCATTGACCCAACCGCCGGGGTTCCTCTCATTGTAATGGCAATAAAAATTTCTCTCAAAAGTCAATAACCCCAAAGCATTATCTTGACATGCATTGCCACTCGATTTGCAAAATGTAATCACGTTCTGTATTTCAACTTCAAGGTGAGAGGGATCCTTCACCTTGGTGATAGAAGTCCATGACTTATGGAGCATTGTCGTAGACATAGTTTTCATAACACGACTTAGCCAGAAACTTTTGTTACCACCAAATCTCACCATGTGCAGTTTAAAAAGGCTGACGAACATACAAGATGACCCAGCTTTCCACAAAGCCGGATGGTTTTGAAGGAATACAACATCCCTAAAATATCATAAATTTAGTAAGAACTAATAAGAAAAATGTAAAAATGAACACATGATATAAGAAAACTCACCTAATATTCCGCAAATTAAATGATTCATTATCTTTTTTCGACAACTCATTCAAGAAATCACTTAGAAAAAGAGATGTTGAATTTCTATCCAAATTGAACTTCTTCATCAAATCCTCAACCATATGACACAAGCAGATGTAACTGAGATCATCTGATTTACCTGAAATCAACAATTACAAAATTAATTCAATACAAATAAACAAAAATATGAAAACAAGCTTTGCCTTTTTTTTTTTCTTCTTCTTCATACCTTTACCTTTACTTTTCCTTTGAATGTTAACATGGCCAAATGAAGTAAGTTGAGGATCGAATGAATCAACTGCGCTGAAAACAACATCGCTAAGAGGGATATGATCCGATAAAGGGATTTTGTGCTCTATCAGATGACCAACAAGACTTATCAATCTTTTCATAATTTTTTTCATGTTGTCATGAAAACATGTTTGTTGCTTGCATCGAGGGCAAACAGTTCCGAGTCACTACAATTCCCAATATGCCTTTCGAATCGGTCGAAGATGACGAAGTTCTTATCCGACCAAATCAAGCGAGCCACTTGGGGATGGATGGGCAAGTTATAAAGTTCGCATCTACTACCTCTACCTAACAACAACATACTGTTTAAGAAATGATTGTGTAACTGTCTTCCTTCTTTCCCTTGTCTTTCGATTATAGATACTGGGAAAACAACTTCCCCTGAACCAGGTGGATACTGGCTTAGTCGCTTGAATGAATAAAATCCCTTACTCGGATCGGAACGCTTTCTCTTCAAATAATGTACAATTGAATCTTGTTCATCCATAATGAATGAGTATCTATATGATATGCAAAGAAAACCAATAATTCAGCAAACAAAAATAAGGTTGAAACTAATAAGAACAAAAATATTAACGTTGATGAAATAAGAAGGTAAACCTTAGTTTAACTTTGACAATTTCCAAATAAAATTAGACATTTGCAAGATAAAAGGAAAAATTAATGGAAACATTCTTCAAAGATTGGATAATAATATAACATGTTATGGGGAAACAATAAATGACATTGTTATAATCCACTGACATTCTAAAAAAAGTCAAAACACTTCATAAAATTATGTGTTGAATGTCTCTTAAAAATGTTAAGACTTGAGTTTATAATAATGAAATTATCTCATACCTAAACAAGAATTGGTGGTATTTTGATATTTTTGTAGTTATGGATTATTTATACATGGAAAGAAAAAAATGAAAACATTGATCCACAAAAGTGATATCTGATGGATTGTTTTTGCTAGTATATAACCATGAAATGGAGTACCTTTTGAAAAAATAATAATTAAATAAAGAGTAAAATTTTATGCACAATCCAACAATATGTAACACAAGGGAATGTTGTTAAGTTAAGTTGGTACGATTCTTGTAGCTAGATGTTCGAGCACTTTCTCCGCCATTGTACCTTTTTTTCTTGCTACAGGTAGTGGTTTGCGAATACACTTGAAAAATCATTGGTAGCACATTTTTCCACCGAAGTTGGCTCAATTATGATTTAAATGAGGATCAAACTCAAGTGTGCCAAAACTAATGAAAGTCTTTAAAAAAAAAAAAGGAGAAGCTAATATTGCTTGATATTGTCAATTTATGTTGTATCTTTAATGACTGTTTTCTAGAGAGGGTGTGGTTACTATAATATTTTCCATTTATTAGAATCGCATTAACCATTGCACTTGAGCAATACATGTTGAAGTAGGTCAGTATATCAAAACAAAGATAAAAAGAATAAAGTAAAACAACAAAGTAAACATGAAAATTTGTCTTTTGCATGTGGAAAAAATAGTTTTCCTTGATAACTTTGTCATAGAGGGTACTTGAAGAACTGAAACTTTTTATGAACCCAAGGATCGAACCGATCGATTGCAACGCTAACTGCAAGAATCGAGAGATGAGGGAGTGCACAAATGAAGAGAAGGGTCAAGTGTTGGAATAGTAGAATCAGACAACTAGGGTTTGCGAACATTGTCAAGAAGAAATCACAAAAAACAGTAACGAAATTTGCAGAGAATTTAGAGGAAATTGCAACCAAACAAACATTCAGGGGGTGTATTGTATATGGATTTGTGGGCAATTTAATAAATTTCATGGATTCTAAAAATCCAAGTGTATTCAATTTGGATTTTAAAAAGTCCACAAAAGTCTAGGGGTATTCAATCAGGATTTTAAAAAGTCTTTCTGAAATCCACAAAGTCTAGGGGTATTCAATATGAATTTCAGAAAGTCCACATTTAGGGTATTCAAAATTATCATTCATATTTATGGATTTGGAAAATCATGGATTCTCATGGACTTTGTAGTGTTAGGTATAAATAACAAAGTTCAATAGTTTGTCAGCCTCCATATCAAAGATTTCAACGTGAAAAAAAATCTCCCAAAGTCCTTCCTTGTGCCAACCGTGAAGAGGTTGGTTCCCATCCTCTTGGTCCATTTTAGCCATGGATATTGTTCAAAGCTCAAGGAAGCTCGCTTTCTTTTTGTGAAGGTTTCCATTGGTTCCTATATGTCTCTGGAAATTTTGAGGGAATTCAAACAACAGGTGACTAATATATGTACTTTTTTGAATGCTGTGTTGTTGTTCAAAACTATGAAGATCCAATCTAACTAAAATGCATTTTTCTCCCTGTACAGGTCAAGTTTTTCATTGGACTGTATCCGTTTTTGAGTTTGAACCAAGAATCCTTTACGCAGACAATTATTGGGAAGATTATAGTGTATAGTCCTTTCTTTTTCTTTGAAGAACCTCTCCTCCTTCACTTTTCAGTCCACACCTTTATCATTCGCATGCTAGCTTTAGTTGTAGTGTTATATAAGCAATATGTGCTTCCCATTGTTATGATTTATTAATTCTATACTTGCTCATGTATCTTCTGTTTGCGCATTTTATCTAAATTTCATGAACTTTATAAATTCTCTGCAGTCCATCAATTCTCTAGCTAGATATAGGGTCATGGCTATCTAGTGTGTTTGCTTGCCATTAATTGGGGGTAGGGGAGTTAATGTCACAGGTTTCTACTTATTTTGGAAAATAATTTTACTATGATCAAAATATGGATTCCTCGCTAAATGATGTGTATCAAGTCATTCTTACTTTTGGTTTTTTTTTAGTGACGTATCCTGCAAGAGGTGATCATCATGGCTATTGTCACATACTTTTGACTGCATTTGATAGTTTCATTCTTTGCTTTGTTTTGGCAATTAGAGCATATGGCTTCTGTAGGGGATTAATTCCCAAGGATTTTTGAGTTTCAGGTCCCGCATTCTATGTTTTGCTATTAGTTCCAGTGCAAAGTTGTTCGGATTACTTCCAAGTTGTGCTTCCAGGTTTCTTCTGAGAAGATCAATCGGGAAGTCGTGGTCCGTTTTTGCAGTGGATGCTCTTTGCAATTGTCTGCTACAGGTCAATATCCTCCTTGTATAGACTTGATGTTTTTCAAGTGCAAAAATTTATTTACTTGAACATCTGAAAAGGTTGTGGAATTTTATGAACTTGTCCTTGCCTCTACATTTTTATTTAGTAGTCTTACCTTGCCTTCCGCTTTCTTTTTTGTCTTGCATTTTTGTTATATAATTGAATTTCTTTTGAGGTGTCTTTCTTACAATAAGTTTTGTATTAAACGTCCATTGACTCGACGACCAGTGACATCAAATGGATACATATACATGAAAGTTATTGGATGGAGACTCACATCTTTCGGGATGTCTACAAAATGCACCCTGAAGTGTTTCAAAAATTATGTGTCATCATACAAGAGAAAACACTTCTACGGAGTACTAGATATATTTGTGTTGAAGAAATGCTTGCGACCTTTTTACTAGTTGTCGGAGTACTAATTTTCTTCGACAAGAATGTTGTTCAGATGAATTTCCTCCTGAACCAGAAAATGATGAAGATAATTTTGAATGGGATGATATTCAAACCCAAGAGCAGCAAAGAGAAAATGTTAATCAATGGAGAATGAGTATTGCTGATCAAATGTGGGCAACAGCTCAAGCAAACGTCAACGTTGCTAACAATGATAATGAAGAAAGTGACCATAATCATGAAGGAGAAGAATGATCATAATACAATTTTATGGACGTTTACTTCTTATTTTAAAAATGTTAATTAACGACCTTTTCTTTTTCTAGTTTTTTTAGCACATGTATATCTCACTTTTGTTAATTATATGCGGACGTTTTTTTGTTTCATCACTATTTACCAACTTCTTTTTTATCTTGCAAATAATTAGAAATCTGTAAAAGTCGTTCATACAAAGTTCGTGGATTTTCATAAATCTCTAGAAAGTCTGTAGCAAAAGTCTATGGATTTAAGAAATCAGCAGATGTCTGTGGACAATTTAAAGAGTATGTGGATAATTTAAAGAGTCCGTGGACTTTTCAAATTATTTATCAATTTCATAAGAATCCATATACAATACACCCCCCTCAATAGATGAAAAAAAAATGGAAACTCGTATGAGCTCAAAGCCTCAAAATAAAATAAAATAAACTATAAAACTATGCAGTTAATGCGAAAAGCGGTCAGAACCGCATTACGATTTTTCATAATTATGCGAGACTAAGCGGAATTATGCGGACAATTTTTCAAAGTATATATTTTAAAATTTAATCATAATCATAGATTACAAAATAAATAATTAATCAAAAGGGTGTAAATATGTAATCATAATCATGTATTATTTTACTAATTAATCAAATGATTTTGCATGTTAGAATACTTATAGTTATCTAGACTTGTTTACGAACAACCAATACAACGAAAGCAACAGAATGATGGCAACATCAGCAACTCATAGCAATAACCCCAACAGCAAGAATTGCAAGCAATAAAAGCAAGAAGTCAAGAGTTGCAAGTAACAACAAAAAATAAAGTAACAACAATAGCAAATGTATACAACAATAAAAGTTGCACATTATAGAGTTGTAGCAACTAGCAAGTGAGTACGGAGTATTTTCAATATGTCCAGGCAATCTCTGACTTTCAGACTCCAATTAGGTTAAGAGCTGAAAGACAATGGATCATTCCAAAATGCAAACATCTAGATATTAGGAAAAATTCTCCATTTATGGATCAAAACTGGAAGAAAAACTCCATAATAATTGGACTAATCTACATTGATAGGCAATAGAAACCACTCTAATGACTACACCAATTCTCATACCAATTTACAGAAATGAGACCCAAAAATAAAACCAATAATACCCATATCAATTAAGAGGACAATAAAGGAAAAAAGAGAAGAAAATAAAGCATTTGTGAAAGAAAAAGAGAATCCAATGAAGTCTCAGTGAGCCCCTGATTTGGGATCACTGGTGGTGGTAGTAGTAGTAGTAGGGATCACTGGTGGTGGTAGTAGTAGTAGTAGTAGTAGTAGTAAGGAAGGAGTTTTAATACAAAGATTGTTGCAATAAAAAAAGAAGATGAAAGCCCCTAAAACAACAAGAATACCAACTATTACAACCTTATTTAACTATTGGGGTATTAATCGGTTTGGTCGGTCCAAAACTGGACCAGAAATGAATTAAACTTGGAATTCGAATTCGGGTTTTATTTTTTTTTAAACAAAAACCGATCGGTTTGGGTTTTAAGTTTTTTTACCCCGCAATCTGCTTTCATCACATAGATGACCTCTTTTCTCTTGTAAAAAGTCACTGCTATCAGCATTCAGCATGATTTAAAAGGGGCAGAAATCAACGAACAAACTACTATAAAAAGTCACAGAAATTAGCATGATTTAAAAAGCCAAAGAACAAGAAACATAAGTTCCAGGCAATCTGGAACAATTTTCATAGTTCAACAGGAAATGTGTAAATTTTCTAAATAGCAAGTAAAACAGCAACAAAGCAAGTTGGCTGATCAAAGCGATGAAGCTACTAAAAATGTTTTCAGTTCGGATGAAACATTACAATGAATAATACATGAACACAATTCAAAATGTTTGTATAGTTGAACAAAAGTGTCTCATCAGTTAACAAAACCCCTTTCCTTCAGACCCAAAGTTCCAAGACTCCATTACAATATGGCACAATCAAAGTGACTTGCAGTGCAGAGATTATGTCAAAACCAAACACAACTCAAATAAGAACACCATCTCCACACAATATGAAACAACCATTTGAGCTGGAAACAAAAAAGGATCATCTGTTAATTCCAACTGCAAAATACCGAGTGTGTAAAAATCATCAAAATAGCATCGAAGCAGCCCACCGGACCAGTAAAGGGAACCATCGAAGATGCTCCGGGTTTCGATTGTTCGAGATACGAGAACATAAACTGGAAATGAAGCCTAGGTTGGTTCTTGAGATGAGCTGAAGTTTCGGCTTGACCGATTTCCTCAAGCTTCTTTGACCTTTCTTGGAGCTTCAGTCACTCTAACTCTGCAGCACCTAATCCTCTCTCGGGTGGTGGCTTCTTGGAAGAAAAATAAGTTTTGCATTCTTCTTCATCTTCAACGACATCTTTTATGATCCTCCCATGTTTTCGTCATGCGAGTTTGATTTCTTATCCATTTAAGCAGCTCTTAGCATAAATGAAGCCATCAAAGAAAGCAGAAGAAAAGAAATAAGAGTGATGAGGGTTTTTAGAGAGTGAGGGATAGCAAAAACCCAAAATTAGACTCAATTAACTCGACGTATGTGTAAAATGGTACAAAAATTAGTATTTACCAATCAATGACATAGACTTACCGGTTCCATAAGAAAACGAGTGTTAAGACTCAATTAGTTTTCATAACAAGAGTCAAATTCTAATAGGTATAAACTAATGAGTATCAAATTAAAAAAAACCCAAAAATAAACGAAATTGCAAGAAACAAAATAACGAAATAAATGATGAACAAAATAAGCTGATAACAAATAACTTTTATTCAATCAACCAAAAAACAATGCACAATCTACTCTCATATTTAAAAGTAATCTACTTTTCAAATCAAACTTTAAACCTAATTGGAAACGAATATGAAAATCTAATTGGAAGCCCTATTACAAAAGCAACATATTGTATAATATTGTTAAAATACTACTATTCCTAATATTAATAGATATGCTAATTCTACCAAATTGATTCAATCACGACATTTTGGTCTCTTTGGAAAGATAGGGTGCTCGCATTTTCAAAGGAAAGAAATGGGATATTACCACGATTTACAATGAAATTAGAGCCACAATGTAGAGTTGGAGGGGGGTCACCTGGCAGATCCTTACGAAAGTCCCCTTTCATATTTGTTCTTTCGATTGGTATAATCTGTTTGTAAACTAGTTTTTTTTCCCCTCTAGTATCCTTTCATAGTAAAATAACAATAATCTCACTTTTCTCGCGCTCTCTCTAATCTCCTCTCTTTTTCACTGTTTTCAATGGGGTTATCTTATTTACAGCCAAAAACAGCCTAAGATAAATTTCTCATTAATCCGTAGGCAGCCAGACAATTCACCATTGTTCAGACTTCAAATGACGTCCATTGTACCGTGTATACTTACTAGATCTCCAAAATCTGCTGATGCAAAGAAGTGCATATATTGCAGCCAAAATCTGCTGCAACCAAGTGATGTCGCTGCCAAAATCTACTGCAAATAAGTGATGCTGCTGCCAATAACCTTCAACATTTCAACATTCAGTAGGTCTCCACACAGTCAACATTTCAACTCATACTCAGGGTTTGCATTGTAGATTGAACCAAACAAACCCTAAATTCAGAAAACTATCAAGACCCACCTAATTGAAAACTCTAAAGGCACAAAATTGACACTGGGTACCTTCAATTTTTTGAAAAAAATGAGACCCAGTTCATAATCAAACTCACATACATAAAATATACACAGAAGACTAGACAAAGATAAGTTTTTCACACTCTAATAAAAAAAGGTTTGAGAGATTTTACCTGAAATCGCAAGAGATTGGTGAGATAGGAGATCTTCGTTGAAGGCTTGAAGCTACGAAGGAAGAGCTCTCTCTAACGAGTTGAGTTAAACATGAATAACAAATTGAAATTGAGGTTGTGGTCTTCCTCGTTTGCGAGAGAAGAGGTCTGCAGAGTGGAAGGGGGAGAAATAAATTATGTTGTGATCCGTGAATGAAAATCCTAGAGAAAAAATGGTAACAATTTTTTTAAATGCTCATGCTAGGCCGGGTAACCGACGGGTTTCAAAAATTGGAATCGAAGGCCGGATCGAAAATTTTGCATCGGTCCTAAAAACCGGACTAAAGATGAATATATAATTAAAAAAACAAACTGGTCGAACCGTTCATGGTTTAGTTCAATTTTTCAGTCTGAAATGTCTAGTCCTAGTTTGAGATGGGATGGTTTTGATTGTAAAAATTATAAGATGTGAAGGCAAAATGAAAAATTCAAAAGTTAGATATAAGAGCCTATTTAATGCTTATAGAGATAATTGGGGGCTTCAAATAAATTACGTTATGAGCTTAGGTATAATTAATCAATCTTTAAAAGAGACTGATTTTGATTATAAAAATGTGAAATATATAGGGCAAAGTAGAAAATTTTAAAATTTAGATATAATGGTGTATTTATAGTTTATAGATAATTGAGATGCGTCAAATAAATTATGTTATGGACTTAGATATAATTAATCAATATTTGAAAGACACTATTTTTAATTATAAATAGGATAAATTTGGGAGGGAAAATAGGTTACATCCAACCCTTATGTCATTATAGAGATCAATTATTCGTTTCTTTGGTCCAAGTATGACCATTAATAAACGGAATCATAAAGGGATAAACTCTTTTTCTTTTAAAAACAAGTGTGTTGCTGGTGGATATCGAATCCAAGACACGATGGTTGAACTACCGCAATCTTAGCTAACTAACCAAACCACCTTTGGTGAGATAAATTCCTTTGGTCCATTGGGGTGCTGGGGTGATGTGATGTGTCACTTGTTAACAAAGCACCAATCCATTACCTAAATAATAATACATAACAGCCAGATGTATAACATCATCTGACACATGTATCCCAATAGATTAATGACATTCTTGATGCAAAAGTATGTGTGTTTTTATTGGCAGTTGCTAAATAACATCACAAAATTTTCTGATGGGCATTGATGCATCCAAATTTTGTCCTCCTGTGAATTTGATTTACAAAACAGATATTAGACTGTAAAATACCACCTTTATGGTAGTCGAAGGCACTCTGATGCTTAAGTCAGCAACTCTACTTGAAGAATGAAGACATCTAGACAAAACTCAGTAAAGTAGCATCCCTCTATCGAATGTTTCTTTTACCTTATATAATGGTTGTAGTTATTTTGTTGTGTGACTTAAAGATGCGGGACGCAACATCGGGAGACATTATTTGTAACAATCCCCCTCTTTATGAGGATGGATCCACGAAGGCATAGCTCCTTCCACAGTTATTTTCTTGTATAATGTTCCTCTTTTTATGGGAAAACTAGTTTGGGCCTGGATTTGGGTCTCGTTTGTGAATTGCTCTGTCAGGCTCTGTCTGGACTCCTGTAATAGGCTTTGCCTTTAATAGGCTTTATAGAATGACCTGGCTTTGGGATACTTGACCCCTGTAACTGATGATCCCCGCCACGTGTACGATTGTGATGTCGGTCCATTTTGATGCATCATCAGCTACTCCCTCCTTAAGTTAGTGGGTACACAAGGAAACCCACTAACTGTCAGGCGGTTAGGTTCTTGATTACGGCGTATTTAATGCCACTACTGGCTGTCGTTTCAGCTGTCTTTCTGATGTTTTGTCCGTCTGATTGTTCTGGTGCGATTTCTGGGGTTGCGTGCGGTTATCACGTCTTGCACTTTCTCCCAATAAAAGACATTTCGCTGCTTATTTTTATAAAAGGGAGTTGTTTGGGGATATCTCTCCTTTGCACCTTTTTCCTTTTGTTTTTAGCTCGTCAACCTCTGTCCCTTGCAACCATGCCTAGTTCCAGGGTTTTGGGTAGCGATGTCCTTGACGCTTGCAAAGCTTTCTTCTCGCCTAAACAGGCAACCTGCGCGACTTTAGATAGTATTCACCACGATTACTCGTTGTCGTCTGTTATTGAACCTTCCTCGAGATGGTGATAGTCCTAGTCGTCCCAGGGTTGGCTACATTGCTTTGTACCCTGGTATGTTCTTCTCCGGTTTCGGGCTTCCTATTGGTTAAGTTATGCCAAATGTAGCAAAAGAGATCAACTTTTTTTGTACACTTATATTAAACTATGACATTAATTGCTAAGATTGTTGATGGCTGATTCGGTTGGAAAACAATCATGAACGTATTGCTAGGGTTTGGTGTATAACATGTCGTTTTGCCCTCCCCTGCAATGCTAGGGTTTGGTGTATGAGTATGCAAGGTTTTTGGTATGTTAATTCATTGTCCCAAATTAGATGCTATCTAGATGGATATCATAATGTAATGAAGGAATTCTGAATTTGTTCGCTCCTTGTTCATTTCTAAGAGGATAATGACATGTGGCACAGTCTATCCCTACTCAAGAAAAATGAAATGCCTTAAATCTATTAAAGATACATCTCTCAAGTTGCCTTTGATTGCTCTATTTTTTGACAAATGTAAGTTTCAATCGGTGAAGATTAAAGTTTCTCTAAATCTTCTCAATTTTTTATTTAGTAGGAATCATTGGATGATCTAGAACTCTTGGAGGATTATACACATAAGGTATGTGAATTGCTTTTGTATTATGATTATGATCTTTTTTATTTTTCTGTGTTTGTATATTTGACAACCTTTTTGTTGATTAACATGAGTTTGTTAGTTTATGGTAATTGACCCATCGATTTTTTCCCTATGACATGTCTGCGCTAAAGGGAAAGCTGATTATTTCTTAACCATTATCTATTTTATTTACATTAATTTTGTTAGTGCATTAAAATAAAATGGCAATAATGTTGATTCGTAAACTAGGTACAGAAAAATAAAGTAGGAATGGTGTTGATTTCTCTCTGGTTGTATGTATTTTTATTTTTTTTGTAAGGTTGTGTAGAAGGGAAATGTGTATATTAATGTTGTTGTTTTATTCAACATAGTGCAAATACATCACTTGAATGGCCATCTCCACAAAAATGATATTAAATCGAGGTTTTGTAACATGTTAAAAAAGGGTAGATCCATTATTCAAATAGGCGTTTATCAGTAGAATTGACAGTGCCTTTGATAATAAGAAATTTCTAATTTGTTTTTCATAAATTTGAATAAGCCAAACTATATAGGTGAAACTGGGTGTTAGTAAAGTTTTATCCCATGGAATAGTCATGTCAACTTTAATGCATCTAGCAACAGTGGATTTTTTTATTTTACCCAAATCTGAACACTATAACCAAATTTGAGCTTTATTGTTGCGTGAATGGTGAATTTGTGCTTATGCGAGGCATGTCTAACTTTTGGATTTTCAAAAATGTCTAACCTAGTGATATCATCCGTCATTGCTCAACCATTGAGCCATCACACATTTGACGAGCGCATTGACACCATAGTTAGCTCAAAGTAAAAAATATGAAGTGAAAGATATGCCAATAGCTCGACTCGATAGCTATCCACCTTGAATGAGCACTCCCCAACATTGTTTTTTCCTTTTCATTCTCAAATCACCAAGCAAGGTGCCTCTTGCTCTCTTTTTCATTTCAAAAGCCAAGATACATACACGTTGAATTCTTTTGTTCTCAACTCCATCAAATTTCAACACAATCACACATGGAAAATAAACAAATAATTAATAATAAGGTTTTCTTCTTTGATAATGGAACTATAGGATCTCAATGTTCAGTGGATTTTATTTGGAAAATTTGAAAAAGTAACTTTGCAACAAAGATGACCTTTAGTGGAATTCGAAATGTTGAAGGTGGTGGCTGTCAAATAAGCGAAAAGCTATACCTTGGGATGGACATTGGCACATGGAGAGCACGTTATGCATTGATTGGCAAGAAAGGCGCGGTCCATGCTAAGAAAATACAAGAATACTCACCATGTATTATTGTGCCCCGCGAAAGCGTATAGATGCAAAACACAATTAATAGTTGCAATAGAAATTAATAAATTCAAAGTATAATCAAAGCAATTTCCGTTGCTTCAACAACAAGCTACTTCAACAATGTCGGCTGAAGATTCACCGCCATTGACTAATTTCTTGCAGCTTCAAATTTAGGAGGTGGGGAGGTTTCTTTAAGCTTCCACATACTGTTACAGCTAGTTCATCTCAGACCGAGGTATGTTCTTCTCTATTTTTCAATTTGATCTACTTTGTTTTTCAACATCTATTATGTTTATACTTTATAGTATTCCAAGCTATTATTTTCAAATGCATAGAAAAATGTGGTGTGTAGCATAAAAGCATAATAGTGGACAAGTATCTATACATGTTGGCAATAGTCTTCAATTATCCCGGAGTAACATGTTGAATCGGAACCCCCAAAGATAAAAATGGAGTATTCAAATAACCAAATTGTAGGTCTGTTAAATGAAAGCGACATTGTAGCTAAGCTTTTCCACACTATTTACTGGGTTGCACATCTATTGTTTTTTATGAGTTGTTGATTTTTAGTGTTTATTATGTCGTTTTTATGTTATATCCATTTGCCATATATCAACTTTGAAGTCTGTATTGGGTTGTCTAGACAAAGTGGAAATACAATGGATTGGGGGAAGCACATAAAAGAAGGCGGATTTTCTTGCTACTTCAAGATGTCCTAGCTAGTCTTCATCCACTTGTTGCTTCTATATCCATCCAAAGAACTTCTGCAACAACCATGATAGTAGACTGGTGGATACCATATAAATGTGTTGTATTTACCCTCTTTTAGATTCTTTACCTGAACTTTTGCAACGAAAATGCAAACTGCAGCAAGACTGGAGAGCCCTTATGGTTTCTATATGTTTGTTGTGAATGATGTATGATGGTCAATGTGTATCCATTTTGCCAGTTCACCAATTCATCCCTGTGTAAGCATCTCCTAAAGTCTGAACACGTTTGACAGATGCCCAATGATGACTAATTCAGTATTAGTATATTGTTGATGAAGGCATGATTTGGTGTGACTGTATCTAGTGCTGAAGATTTCCGATGCCGATTACTTATATATCTATTATTTCTATAAGAAATTAGGTATAATGGAGACTTGTTTTATTTAGCTTGCTAAGTCAAGTATGGTTTTAGAGGTTAAGCTTACATCAATTATGAGCATGGAATTTGATACAACGTCTGATGTTAGTAAATTTTTCTTTGAATGTTGAGCCTAACTTTTCGCCTCCTTTATTACTTGTTATGTTTCTTTTAGGTCTTAACTATTTCCTTCAATAGTAATTCACTTGCATGGTTGTTTGGTTTAGATTTTATTTATGTTATGTGCATTATTTATTTATTTTTGTAAACTGGTTCAATACTATTTATCAATTGATTATGTGCATCTACAATTGATATTTGTATAATTCCAAGTCAATTGTGATTTGCTAGAATTTTTTTCTCTCCTTAATTGTTACGGAATACCATCTTAGTAAGAATATTTTTCAATTGTAACTCATGTTTGCCAAGGTGTAATCTACAAGCATGCAGTTCAAAGTCAATTCCCCTGGGGCTTCGTTTCCATCCCGAAGATCCATACTCACATCCTGCTTTGAGGGAACTTTATTCCTGGAACAATCTACTTGATAAGATAACCAGAAAGAAAATGATTGGCAATCAAGGTTTTGTGGTATATGAAAGCATTTCGGAGTTATCATCAACCAAAATGCAAGATTTTGATCTCATACGTATTTCACCTGCAACTATAAAGAATGGGGAACACGACTCTCTTCGGGAGAATGATAAAGGGTTTGCTAATAAGAGCAATGAGTTGCATATGGAAAAAGCTAAAGTGCCCTCATAAGTCATACATATCTGCTGATATAATAGCTTGAGTATCAGAAGCATTTCATTTTAATGGACATTGCTTAAGAGCAAGTTACTCTATTAATTTCATTACGAAAATCATCCTCTAATCGTCGTGTGAAACAAATAACCAGCAAGCTTCAAAACTACACTCTTCTTCGACAACTTCATTAACGGCCGGATCTTCTCGAACAATTTAGGTATGATTTCGTATGTATGAAAATTTACCGAGAAAACTCTTCAGCTGTTTGATGGACGTCGGGCGGGGCATTTCGACTATGGCTTTGATCTTTAATGGGTGTACAACTCGATTTATATTTTGTTGGATCAGATGCATCTGGTATGTTTTGCTCTCCTATCCAAGTAAGATATTGTGCTACTAAAGGAGGAGACACTTCATACTTGTGCTGAACTAATTGTGTTTGTTGCCCATTTCAACAAGCAAGGTACGGAAATTAAACATGCATTCATCTTATCCTGAGAGTTGTGTCATCTTATTATTCAGAGTACACTTTTTTTTCCAATTTTTGTCTTCACTTTTTTTTTATCTCTACTTTTTTTTCCATTTGTCTTCCTATTAGTTTAGATGATCAAGATTTTACTGTAATAAACAGATTTGACTGGGTAGTCTTTGTTAGTGCATATGTAAAATTGAGGTCTTTGTTGAAGTTAGTGATAATATGTAAGACAAGTCGTGCATCTAGCAGACAATGATTATATTATATTATCAACTTTGGTGAGTTGCATTACCCTAGGTTTAATAGGTTTCATTTATAGTTGTGTCATCCTAAGCGATGTACACCCTGAGTGATAACATGTGCTTTTGCTTCTTTGTTATTTGCAATTCATAAATATATGATTGTGATCCAAATCTCTTTTGTGAAATCCTTGTCCCCGTTGCCCAGTTGAGTTGAAATGATTGTCGTCCCTCCCCGTCTTTGGAATGTTTGGGATGCCTTGGACGCATTGCGCGTTGAGTATTCATCTGTAGTTTATGTAGTTAGTTTGTTTGATTATGTAATAGACTAATGTCCTGGTTTACATCATAATACTCTAGTAGGATTTGGGGGAGTTTCTTTTTGCCAATTTATGATGAAATGCCCAGAGTCATGTGGTAATTCTTGAATAGTGGTAGTAATTCTTGAATACTAAAATGCTTGTCAAAATGAGTACCATTCCAAAAATGTACTTGCAAATAACTTTTTTTGTATACAATGTTCTTAAAGAACACATCTTAAAAACCATTGCACTTGAGCAATACTTAAGTGCATCAAAAGAAAGTTTATAAAAATAAAGTAAAACAACAAGCAAATCTCAATATCTTCTAACTCCATTAAACCTATGATAATTAGAAACTTTTAGATATCTTTTTCTCTTACACATGGAAAAAAATGTATCATAACCTTATCAGAGGCTACTTGTGGAACTCAAACTCATTATGAACTCGACGATTGATCCAATCTCTTTAATCAAACATTGAAAATCATTTTCCTCGTACTGCAACTTTAATTGTATTACATCGTATAATATTATGAGCAGAAAATTTTGCCCTCCTACTTTAACAATGATTGTTCCAATAGGAAGACGATGTGCTACATAATCAAATCCCAAGAATCAAAGTATAATCATGGATGAGTTTCAATCAGAATTTGGTAATAGCAACTCAACTTTATCTATCATAGATAGTAAACAAAGGCCTGAAGAACAATGACCAAATAATCAACAAGGAATTTCATAATAACTAAATATAACAGTATGTTCACCAAAAAAAAAAAAGCCTTGAAATTAGCTTGGAACCAAACTTTTGGAAACATAACATCATAGCATCTAAAAAGTAACGACTAGCAACAATTGTGGATAATTTGTTCAACAACGACCTGAACATATGAGACAACAATACAAACATTTTGCAGGAATAACGATCAGAAGTCACTCGCATACACTGGTCCATGCTGCAACTCAATTACTTCCGATTCTCTTCCCAACTTGCAAAGTAATGAAGTTGTCAATCTGAAACCACCAAATATATTGATCCACTTCACCGTTAGGAACCGAAATAAGGATAGACACTGTAAAGAAAATATCAAAATAAAATTCACATAGACTAGTAAAATTTGTACAAAGGTGATTGAATTAAGGTTCTGATTATTACCACCAGCTTTGTTTTAATCATGTACAACACATTGAAGTTACTTGAACCTCAATATTCTTGATGCACAACATGATTATCAAACCAATTCAATACAGATAAATTTTCAGTTCATTGTTTATGAGGTAATATATTTTAAGAAATTGGAAAATAAACCAATGAAACAACATAATATTGCGTGGATCATTGACAATGAAACATCTTTTTATCAAACTGCCTTCAGCTTGATCATGCATGCATGTATCAAATGCTTCATCTCTTGAGATCATCCCTTCTGTGCGGTGTAGAGTTGACATGTGTGTACAAAATGAGGGAAAAAGCTCAAAGAAAGAAGCATAGAAGAGAGCAAAAAAGGAGTAGCAGAAAGTGGCAAGACTAGCATTGTAGGGAGGGAGAAGACGTAAGATTTTGACTTTTGGTGGCGTTGGTGATAAATAGGGAAGACCACTTGGCTTGATTGAGTACGTGATAAAAACAGTTTGTAATAGCCTGGGCCCTTGGGTTTTGGAAAAATCTACAAGTTAAGAGTGCTTCTTCATTTTTGCATACCACCCTTCCTTTATCCATGACTTCACATGTTTGCATGTCAAAACCTAGCTTAAAAAGAAATGCCCAGCTCCTTCCTAGCACTAAAAATGCCTTACACGAGTCTATAAAGTGAGATTCTTAGGAACTATCAAACACGAGTTGCCCTCATAACTTATCAGCCTGAACTATTGCCACCTTAGTTCTTTGGAACTTATATCTACAAAGTAAATTCACACCGCACGTCAAGTAAATGGAATGTTGGATGTCCTTCACTAAATTTAACGAGCAAAAGTCAAGGATGCCAACCAAAAAGGGCATGTACCACTCCCAATTCTTCCTAACACCTACAACCTAATGTCTTCTTGCAAAGCCCCGGCTACAATAATGTCTTCCTAGGGGCTAGAACACAGTGGCAAGCATCTTAGAATCAGAACCCCTTGAAGGAAAACATGAGAGCTCGACACCATCAAAGACAATGCGGTCCCTAGAAAAGGGAGAAGACTTAAAAACACTCATGCTCCTATCTTGCCAAATTACCGAAGAAATCACATATTGAATGAGCTCCCAAATGAAGGAACTTTGGCAGGGAAACATTTCTTTCAAAAAAAGGCGAGGGGAAGTTATGCCTAGCTCTCAGGAACTGAGATGAGACCAAAAAGGACCCACACCTAGACCACCTCCACTTTCACCAAGAGGCAAGAGCTAACATCAAGTTTCGACCTCCACCTAATCACACTTAAGGGTCCTTTTAACATGAAGGTTCTAATAAAGAAACCGCAAAGGCAATCCAAATCACAGGACATGACTCAACCCGCTTATGCAATCCCAATCGAAATGTCTGCCAAAACAGTGTTACGGGAAAGCAACAAGGGGTCACCTTGCCTATAGCACCCCACACAATGCCAAAAAAAAAAAATGTCACAATCCACCTGGTCAAAGGTTGTTTTGGAATCAAGTTAACAAATTAACCATGGCATCACACCCTTTTCGGATCAATTGCTTCATCTGCCACAAGGAACCACAGAAGTGCCTTCGAAACATGCAATCACTCCTCATCATAGCCAACTGAGCCTCAATTATCTATCCAGTCATACGAGACCAAGACTCTATTAAGCTTGCTCATTGTCAACTTAATAATAACTTGTAATGGTATAAAGTTCATCTACAAAAATCTCCTAACTCTAATAACATAAAATTCATCTACAAAATCGCATCTCTGACAGTTTCCATCCAAAATGGGGGCTTGATCGCAATTTGCCTAAACTTTGATCCATAATTAATGGGTGTCAAAGTGTGAATAACCCTATATTTCAACATTTTCAGTTGTTCCAATTACAAGATAACATGTTAACTTAATAGTATTGTATAGCCATATTGTCAATATTTATGTTTAGTTATGTATCCATCTTTCATTTAGCGCTGAAAATATGCAGCTAAGCACATGTAATAGTGTATGATGTGTTACCTGTTTCGCATATCCGAAGAAGCACTGACCTATCCTCACCAAATATGACAATACACGTACATGAATCCGCACGAATCCACCTAAAAACAAAACATGACCTAACTTTTATATTACATGACAAAAACCAAAAAAAAAAAAGTCTGTATAAGAAAAATCACATACCAAATGTATGTACAACTCGACAAGATAAGTGGGAAACTGTATTGAAAACTCTATATCCACATCGTCATACTTCATGTTAATTTTATCTGGATGGTAAAACAGATTTCTCATAAATCTAAAAAAGTCATCACCAGTGTCTTGATAAGTAAACTTAGGATCGTTAGAAACACATTAAAGGGATGTGTGATAGGCAATCCCAAGACTTTTGTTTTCCAGCCCAAAAATGCATTAATAGCATTCAGACACCTGATACGGTCATTTCTTCTTCTTTTGAAGTGTTCCTCTATATGTAACACAAATCGCAATATCTCACCTTTCCCCCAGAATATTGGATGAGCCACCGTAACATTTCTATATCAACAAAACAAATTGTTAAGGAAAAAATTATATCAAAAATTAATTTTTTATTTGAAAAAAAAAATCTAAAGTAATCATACAGAACTGGGGGATACGGTCGTTTCAAAAGGCTCGTGAAATTGGTGATTTGATTAATAACATTAATACTAAACTCCAACTTCACCCTATCTAGCAACATCCCAAGAGAGCGAAGAATATTTGCACCAGGTGATTGAGCTGAAACAAACATGTATACAATTGTTACAATAGCACAAAATAGAAAGCATAAAAAAATAATCATATATAAAAAGAACTTACCAGATTGCCATATGTGAATGTGCGGTTCCATATAGTGCTTTCCAAAAAACACAATCTTCTTAGGTCTTCCATTTGAGTCAGCAAGAGATGATTATCATTCAAATAGTAGTAACCATTCAACAGTTCAAAACTGAATCGCTTACCCCGCAAATTAAGAGCATAAGAATTTTCGAAATCTTCTTTTATTGTAGATATTATATCTTCGAGATTTTTTATTTCATGTTCCACCATGATGTTTCCGTTACCATCACAGTGGAAACACTGCACCAATTGCTTGCAGGATCTCACTTTGACAACAAATGTTTCATCCAATGTGTTATTTTCAAAGTTTTTGTATCTATTTTCATGAAATTGATTTATAGCATACATAATAGTCCCACCACTATCATCACGCTCGAGGACCCTTCTTCTTATTTCAGTGTCGTACGACTCTTCGTCGTTCATCGTGCTAAAATGGAAAGTATAGTTGGGGAGAAGGAAAGCTAACACAATTTTAAAAAGAAGAGAAGAAAATAAAGAAAGAGATGCTAAGCAAAGAAGAATAAGAGAAGAAAATGAAGAAGGACAATGTACTGTGAAGCTCTGTAAACCCAAGAGCCTAAGCATGTTCTTTCACAATGCCCCCTCGATCTTTGACAAAGGCATCCTCGGTTGTTCCTGAGAGCACGTTGCGAAAAACTATCGTTTACTACTCTAAACCAGTTCCGCTCAGCTCTTGACAAGGAATGAAAGCGGAGGAGAAGCCTCGACAAGAAGAAGATTAAGTGGTTTTGTTAGATAAATTTTGCGAAAAATTATCATTTACTATCAAATGAATAAGGGAGTAAATAAGAGAGAATCAATATTTGAGGAGAGAATCAAAATGAAGAAGGGAGCAAAGAAGAAATAATCAAAATTTGTAGCTAGCAACTTTGCAGTCTGTATCTTTGATACCACTTGTCATAACAATTGGTATCAGAGAAGTGCACGTGCTCTGATAAGTGCACCAACAAGTGGTATAAGAGAAATCCCAATAACTGGTATTAGAGGGGTGCACGTGCTTTGATACCACTTGTTGGCGCACGAGAAGCCCTAACAATTGGCATCAGAGAAGTTTACGTGCTCTGATACCACTTTTTCTAACAATTGGTATCAGAGAAGTGCACTTTTTTTAGCCACAATTTTAGGCCGTTGGTCATTATAGTCACGGTTTTTTGCCGTGGCAAATACACCAACGGTTTTGAGCCGTGACCATTGTTTTAGCAACGATTTTTTGCCGTGGCCAGTTTTTTTTACCCACGATTTTAAGCCGTTAGTCATTATAGCTACGGTTTTTTGCCGTGGCAAATAAACTAACGGTTTAGAACCGTGGCCATCTCGGCGTAGCTAAACTGGCCTTTTGGTGCAGTGAGAAGCCTCGACAAAAAGAAGATTTAGTGGTTTTGTTAGAGAAACTTTTTTTATGGCAATGAACTGTTGTGATTTAGTGTTTACTTTTTTTCAAGTATGTTGGTGTTTAGGTTTCTTTTCTCTAACGAGGGATGTCATTGTCTATGTGTTGAATTATTGCGATTTAGTGTTGGTATAACTTTCTATTTTTGGACTCTATAATAATTGTGCAATTCACAGTATCTCTGGTTATCATATTAGGATAAGCTTTTTGCTTCCCTTTATATTCAAATTGGTGAAGTATTTGATCTTGCTTAACATTTATGATAATTTGGTGATCTACTCACAGATGTCATCCACTCATCCTTACTATATAACTGGCTCCATATTACTCCAAATAAATCACCCTAATAAGTTTGTTTTAGCTTTGAGTTCCTTGTTGAGGTGTAGTAATATTTTCCCGATAAAATAATTAACTTTGATATTTAGAAACAAAACCTTAGATGTTATAATGATGAATATAAAAGGCCTTGAAGATGATGAGTTTACAGATGAGACGAACCTGTCTAAATGGCGAGGAAACCAGCACTGTTCAGGCTCCCAAGTATGAGATCAAAATCTTGCATTTTGGTTTGAGTGTGTTTGATCTGATATGTTTCGGTGATGCTTTTACATTTACTTTAGAAACTTATCTACCCCAAGCGTTGTTCAGGCTCCCTAGATTTTTTGGCAAAACTTTGAAAAAAAGTAGATGAGCCTTTCTAGAGGGCGAGGGCTTGTTGGTGAAGGAGGCGTAAGACTCGTCCATCACTACCCACTTTCCTCGAGATGTGCTTTCTCCTAGTAGCAGGGTAACCGAGGCCAACTTTACTCAATTGGCACTGTCCAGGCTCTCTAGCTTTACACAAGTAATTGCAATGTGTGATGGTCAGAAGTACATACGGCGCCTCCTAGTGGGGCTTGTGGTAATTGCCACGATTGAAAATGTAAGCTACTGTTCATTTCAATGTGTGACCAGTGAGAGAGTAGAAAGTGAAAGATAGAAGTGGGAAGTTGGCAGCTCTGATCTCTTCATCGATAATCGGTACTACAATAACCTCTGTAAAAACAATTCAATTTTCCCCGTTATCAACAATTCTTTGATACGGCATTTTTTTACTTCCATCGTTTGAACCTATCAACAAATGAGGGTACACGGTTGTAATGATGAAAAAAAAATTTAATGATGATGTATCCCCTACCCTCTATATAGGCTTTTCAGACCTCTCCTATATTCCATCCACTCTAAAAAATGATAACGAAGAAAATGAAGGAGATCAAATTTGAGAGAATCAAAGCAAAGAAGAGGGAGCGAGGGAAAGGGGCGAGGAGACAGAAGAGAGCGAACCCAAGACCCTAAACCTCATCTTCTATTCTGTTCTCTGTAAACCCAAGAGCCTAAGTCTACTCCTTCACAATACCCCATCGATCCCTGACAAAGGCATCCTCAGTTGTTCCTGAGAGCACGTTGCTAAAAACTATCGTTTACTACTCTAAACCAGTTCCGCTCAGCTCTTGACAAGGAATGAAAACGGAGGAGAAGCCTCGATAAGAAAAAGATTAAGTGGTTTTGTTAGAGAAACTTTGCGAAAACTATCGTTTACTATCAAATGAAGAAGGGAACAACTAAGAAAGAATCAATATTTGAGGAGAAAATCAAAATGAAGAAAGGAGCAAAGAAGAAAGAATCAAAATCTGTAGCTAGCAACTTTGCAGTCTGTATCTTTGATAGCAGTTGTCATAACAATTGTTATAAGAGAATTGCACGTGCTCTGATATGTGCACCAACAAGTGGTATCAAAAAAATCTTAATAATTGGTATCAGAGATGCACGTGCTCTGATACCACTTGTTGGCGAACGAGAAGCCCTAACAATTGGTATCAGAGAAGTGCACTTTGATACCACTTGTTGGCTCACGCGCTTAACAATTGGTATTAGAGAAGCTCTAACAATTGGTATCAGAGAAATGCACGTGTTCTGATATCACTTGTCTGAATGCTATTAATGCACTTCTCTGATATTAATTGTTAGGGTTTCTCTGATACCACTTATTGGCGCAAATATTAGAGTACGTGCACTTATCTAATACCAATTGTTAGGACAAGTGGTATCAGAGCACGTGCACTTCTCTGATATTAATTGTTAGGGTTTACTGTTATTATTATGTGGTAGACCAATTCTCTAAGCACATAACTTTATTTTTATTATGTAAAAGAGAAAGACAATGATCAAATAATGTCTTCTCTTCTCAACGTTGGCTTCAACAACGACAACATTTTATACTTTGATTTGCTTTTGGTCTTCTGGAGAGACAAGTTTCTAGTTTGATTCTGCTTCAAACGAATATCTCCCTTTTTTCTTACTCATATTTTTTTTTCCTTTATTCACAGTTCTCATACTATTGAGCTGCTCTTCAGGCATATTGACAAAAACTCAAAGCATTTTTTTAAAGTACTAGCTGTAGATAGTGATAAAGAAATAAATTGTTTTACATTTTAGCACCATGAGTGATGATGAGCTGTGCATCACTGAAATTAGAAGAAGAGGCCCCAAGCGTGTTCATCGTAGTGAGATTATTATTTTTTACTATCAGCCAATATCACGAAAATAAATACAAAAAATTTAATAAAAAGACACTGAATGAAGATTTTGGTGAAAAATGAGCTTATGTGTTTATGCAACCTTACCACCATGATGAAAGTGAAAATATGGTGGAGCATGAAAAGAAAAATCTCAAAGAGATGATGCCTACAAAAAGTAGCGATTTCAAAGATTACTATGTAAACATTAAATCTCATTGTCTTAGTCATTTCGGTAAGCGGTTCCTTTTGAATTATTTCATGGCTACAACTATTTGAGAGAAAATCAGCTCTCACGTGGGTTCGACCCAGAAAACATTGTGTTTTTTGGAAAAAGTGTATTCAAAACAATGCATTCACGTGTAACAATATGGTAATTTATTTTCTTTACGTTTATGTAACTTTATTTCTGTCAAAGTTTTTATTTTTTTGTTTTGTTATTGAAACAAATGTATACGTGTTCGTTTTCGCACAATCACGTGATTTTCAGCGTAATCTTCTCCATCTTGAAAGTTTTTTAAATTACATGTCTATGAGGCTTCATCATGATTTGTTTTATCAAATCAACAATTTCACGCAGATTTTGAAACGACAAAACCCCTCGAATTTGTAAGATTCATTTTGATGTTTTTTATATATATTAAAAAATTTAATATAATTTTTTCATAATTTGTTTTGTTGATATTGGCATTTTCTGCTTGCGCATCCAATATTTGGGGAAAGGGTGGAGTCCTTCGATTTGTGCGAGATGTAGAGAAACACTTCAAAACAGATAAAATTATATATGAGAAATGTTTGAATGCTATTATTGCATTTGTGGCATGGATAGAATGCGTCTTGGGCTTGCCTAATAAACACCCCCTTAAAATGTTTCTGAAGACGCCCAAACATTTTTATGGAAAAATGGGATAGAGTTGTTCAGATTTATGAGAAATTTGTTTTACCATCAAGATCAAGTTCACATGGTGTATGAAGAAGCGGAAATATGATAATCCAATTCTTTAGATGAATACGAAGTTTGAGTCTTCATGTTTCATGGGAGTTTAGTTATCTCACATTTGATCAAAATGTAAAATACATAATACGTGGTCCACCACATTTTGATCAACTTTGACTTAAACACAATTGGTACTTCATGAAATTGGATTTTGTGCAACCAGCTTTTATAGTATTATTTCAATTATCATTTAGGAAGTAATTTTGAACCCGATTTGAGCCAGATTTTTGGCATATTATTTATCTTATTACGTATTTCGTTTTAGCATGATTATTGGAATTTTGCCATTTTGTTGTAAAATTCTAATAACGGCGAGTTTTAGCTATAAAGTCTGACTTGTAAGCTGATTTAGAGATACTTTTGATTTGAATAATTTTAATTGAAATTAGAATTGTTTCTCTGTGTTTTTTGGCGAATTTCTTTTATTATTTTTCCTGTGAATTGTCTGTTGAACTAGTCTGCAGAATAATCATTATTCTGTCCATCATAAAAAAGACAGTGTAAGAAAAACCACATGCCAAACGCATGTACAACTCAGCAAGATAAGTGGGAAACTGTCTTGAAAACTCTATTTCCAAAAATTTCTCATAAATCTGAAAAAGTAATCCCCCAGTATCTTGATAAGTAAACTTAAGATTGTTCAGAAACACATTAAAGGCATGTCTGAAAAGCAATCCCAAGACTTTTATTTTCCAGCCTAGATATGCATTAATAGTTTTTAGACATATGATACGGTTATTTCTTCTTCTTCTGAAATGTTCCTCTATATGTAGCACAAATCGTAAGATCTCACATTTCTTCCAAAATATTGGATGAACCACCATAACATCCCTATATCAACAAAGCAAATTGTTAAGGAAAAAAATTATATCAAAAATTAATTTTATATTTAAAAAAAATCTAAAGTAATCTTACAGAATTGGGGGCATGGTCATTTCAAAAGGCTCTTAAAATTGGTGATTTGATTAATAACATTAATACTAAATTCTAACGTCACCCTATCTAGCAACATTCCAAGAGAGCAAAAAATATTTACACCAAGTGATTGAGCTAAAACAAACATGTATACAACTGTTACAATGACACAAAATAGAAAGCATAAAAATATAATCATAAAGAAAAAAAACTTACGAGATTGTCGTATGTGAATGCGCGGTTTCATATAGTGTTTTTCAAAAAATACAATTTTCTTTAGGTCTTCCATTTAAGCTAGTGAGAGTTGATTATCATTCAAATAATAGTAACAATTCAATAGTTCAAAATGAACCGCTTACCCCACAAATTAATAGCATAAGAATTTTCGAAATCTTCTTTTATTGTAGAAATTATATCTTTGAAATTCTTTGTTTCATGTTCCACCATGATGTTTCCGTTATCATCACAGTGGAAACACTGCACCAATTGTTTTCATGACCTCACTTTGACAACAAATGCTTCATCCAGTGTGTTATTTTCAAAGTTTTTGTATCTAATCTCGTAAAATTGGTTTATAGCATACAAAACAGTCTCACCAATATCATCATGCTCGGGGATCATTCTTCTTATTTCGGTGTCATACGATTATTCATCGTTCATCATGCTAAAATGGAAAGTATAGTTGGGAAGAAGGAAAACTAACACACGCAACCAAAATGAAAATGGATAAATAAATAAAAAATTAAATAAATAAAATGGATAAAGAGATGTTGAGCATAGAAGAATGAGAGAATAAGAGAACAAAATGAATAAGAAGAACAAAGAGTTTTCTTTATTTCTTCTAATCATAGCTCTATTGGGTTTTTATTTCTACCCAAATGAAGCAAGCAAAATAACTTGTCTATCTCTACAACTGTTTGTAGCTAGCACTAAAAAAATGAAGAAGGAGAACGAATAAAATGAAGAAAGAGAGCAAAGAAGAGAGAATCAAAATTTGAGGAAAAAATCAAAATGAAGAAGGGGAGCAAAGAAGAGAGAATCAAATTTTGAGGAGAGAATCAAAATGATGAAAGCGAGCAAAGATTAAATAATCAAAATCTATAGCTAGCAACTTTGCAGTCTGTATCTTTGATACCAGTTGTCCTAACAATTGGTATCAAAAAAGTGCATGTACTTTGATATGTGCGCCAACAAGTGGTATCAGAGAAACACTAATAATTTGTATTAGAAGTGCACGTGCTCTGATATTGGCATTTTCTGCTTGCGCATCAAAAAAATTTAATATAATTTTTCCATAATTTGTTTTGTTGATATTGGCATTTTCTGCTTGCGCATCCAATATTTGGGAAAAGGGTGGAGTCTCCTTCGATTTGTGCGAGATGTAGATAAACACTTCAAAACAGATAAAACTAGACATGAGAAATGTTTAAATACTATAAATGCATTTGTGGCATGGAAATGATGCGTCTTGGGCTTGCCTAATGAACACCCCCTTAAAATGTTTCTGAAGACGCCCAACATTTATATGGAAAAAATGGGATAGAGTTGTTCAGATTTATGAGAAATTTGTTTTACCATCAAGATCAAGTTCACATGGTGTATTAAGAAGCGGAAATATGATAATCCAATTCTTTAGGGGAATACGGAGTTGGAGTCTTCATGTTTCATGGGAGTTTAGTTCTTTCACATTTGATCAAAATGTAGAATACATGATACGTGGTCCACCACATTTTGATCAACTGTGACTTAAACACAATTGATACCTCATGAAATTGGATTTTGTGCAACCAAATGCACCGTAAATTTCTAGAGGATCAGAGACCTAACATAATCTTAATTAATTAATCTCTTCCATTTGACAAATGGAAATAGAAACCCTTCCAATATCTTCTTATTTGTTCCTCTTTACGTTCTGTTATAACTATGAACCCAAGTCGAGTTTTGTTGTCCTCAACATTTTGGGTCCAGTGGTCCAACCAATCATAATCCACTATTTAGGGACTAATTTGTGAATTAAAAAAGTTTAGAGCTCAAATTCTAGAGAGCCAGGGCTACCAACCATTTCTTGGCAAGGGTTGGGGCTCTTTGCACTTTTACCCCTTTTATAATTGATGTTTGTGGTTGTGTTTTAAAGAGAATGAGTAAAAATGTATAAGAACCCAACTCTGACAAAAAATGGTTGCCTACCTAGACATACTCAGTTTAGAGATATATGTTATCCTTGAATATACTCACTTACATTAAAAAAAAAGTGAACTACAAATGTCATTATTTTCCTATTTTTCCTCTCATCGGAAGTGTATCAATTTACTCTAGCATCTCTTGCACAACCAAATCTCATCTAAATGATTTGCATAAATTTTCCAATCATCAAAGTAAATCTAATCTGATAAACTCAACCTTAAATCATCTAAACAAACCATCATCATATTTTGGTAATATGATTAGTAATACTTGTTAAAAGCTTGAAAATTTTATTTATTTCTCAAGCTCCTTCTTAGTGTTTTTCCCTATCCTATTCTCTTTTGATGTACTTTTTTTCTTCAAGCAATTTCTCTTAGTTACCAAGACGTAGTAATGTTTGGGGATGATTTTAATATTTCCCTATTGAGAACACTTTTTCAAACTATTCAATATTTATCATAGAGTCGTGTTTATTTAATGTAACTATATATCCTTCCGCAAAAAGGAAGCAAAAGGAAGAGATGGTAATAATTAGGGCTGAGAAGAAAATAAGTCTTAAAAATTCTAAGAAAGTATGTGAGGCCAATATGTTAAGAAACCAGGTTGATGTAGGGTTGAGTTGTACATCCACATCACCAACTCAATTAGTGGCACTCATTTGTCACGTCTGGTTTGCTTAAATTAAAAAAAATAAAAAATAACACATTATGCTATTAGGATTAGGATTTGAATGTATACATCTCTTCGTACACATGAATATTTCAGGCTCTCTTTGTATGACAAAATCAAAGATACATTAAAATGGGTTGTAATATATTTCAAGCACATATTGTAAAAAAAAAAAAAAAAGTTCGGGTTCAACAATCATTTGCTTCTGCCTCTACACTATAGTTGTTATTGTTCTATCTAAATAAATGTAAGTTGGAAATGAAGTGGTTTGGAGTCTCTCCGCACCTGGTTCAGTTGTTGCATCTGGATGCTCGAATCACAATCTCTTCATTCGATTGTTGTGTGTTTTTTTTCTTTAACAAACATCAAGTACAAACAATTGCCACCAATTGGGTTGGTGATGTGGAATTGTGGATGTACGATTCAGCTTCACATCAACTTAGTTGCTAGAACGATAGTGTGAGGATAAACAAAATTAGATCATTTAGTGCCTCTTGGTTAAGAGAACTCAAGTTTCCAAAACTAGACACCTTTCTAACGATAGTGCGTGTCGGGTGAGTATCATGTTGAACACAGATACAACAAGTTTTTCGAATAGCCTTTGCTTCCTTGTTTGTGCTACCATTAGTTCATTACACGTTACATGTTTCGCATATGATCTTCAATTGGACCAATTGGAGAGATTCTTTGGGGTATGGAAACTTCCTTAGTCATCTTTGATCTTCTCTATATTCAACCTGCTGAGTTTTTCGGGGTCACCTGTTTATATTTGATGTCATTTGGTGTAGTGTACAACAGGATGATTCTCTTTTCTTGTGCTTGAATGCTTGAGGTTACATGTTGCAGTGAGATTCCTATCAGTGTATCCTAGTACAGGAAAGCACTTTGAGGAGACCAAAAACTTGTTGAAATCTGTTTCTAGGCGCTTTAAAAAATCCAAGAAAGTGCTTGCTTTAAAAAAGAATGTGCAAACAGAAGAATCGAAGCATCGATGTGTAGATAAAGGTTTTAAAGTCCTCTTAATATATTTGCTTGCTGTTTTCATTATCATTTTCATGCTCATTAACCCCCGTTTATGACTTGGTTATTCCCATCTTTTCACATTTTCTTTTTGTTTGCAGATTCAAGCAGTCAGCCATCTAAAAAATCATCAATGACATCTGAAGATAAAGATAATCTGAACAGTGATGGTAAAGATGAGTCAGATGAGGTTCACGAGGAAAATCATGGAGATGGTGAAGTTGAAGAAGACAAGGAGGAAGAAGAAGAAGAAGAAGAAGAAGAAGATGAATTGGATGACTGAATCTTTTCAAGTGGTAATAGTTGTAGTTGGGTTTCTTCATATAATGTGTGCTTTTCCGTTTCATTATTCCATGCTTAATTCGAAACTTTGCTCGGTGTTTGTAGGATGGTGAGGATGGCGATCTAACACTTGTTTTTACTTGTCTTATTACTTTTTGTTTATATAAATTTTGTTGCTTGAATTGTTTTTTGAATCATGGTTTCCTATTTCTCCACAAAGTCATTAAATAAATTAACAAACTGTATCAGCATTACATACTTTTTTTGGTAATTGTTTTCACTTCTATGCTACTGCTCATGTTTTAGTTCTATATGCCGGAAGCAAATTTCCTATATAGCATGCAAATACAGATGAAGAACAGATCTCAAAGAATTATTTGCAAGAGCTCTTTGATAAAAAATTTAAATTTTAGCATTTCACTTTCAAGCTCTTTGAAAACTGGACTCAATCTCAACTTGGGATCCCCTTGAACTTCTTTGGCGATTTGCCTAAAATATGTGACTTTTAATAATTTATAATATATATATATCAATAGCGGATACATTGATCTTTAGAAATTTGCATGCTATTTTATATTGTCATATTTTTAAAATAATATTTTCAATTAGTTTCAAGTGATGATCAAAGCTCTTGAGAATCTCAACCAATCTTCTTTATTCGATAGACTTATGTACATTCCACTTTCTTCTAAAGTTCCAATATCCGCTTATTTGTTTCTCTTTGCAATGGTTCCAAACAAAAGAATCAAACTTTCACCTTCCAAAAATTTTCGAGATTTTATGTTTCAACACCAACACACATCTCGAGGCTGAAAAGGCCAAAACGATATTTCTGTTCTTCTTCCTCTTTATTATCTTTCACATTGTTGACTCTAACACGTAACAAGCAACAACCATTCTTTATCTCGACACGTAGCACATTCTACTGACCAATCAAACAGCTCCACCTGTCGACTTCCCATTCGTCGATCCCCACCAACCACTCACACTCCTCCACCACACCACTTATATAATCCCACCCCAAATATCTCCTATCCTCCACACACCACCAAGAATGGCTCCTCCTCTTTTCTCTCTCCTCTTCTTCTCCCTCCTCATCGTCTTCTCTTCTGCCAATCAACAACAGTCCGATGAGGACCTCGTGATCCGTCAAGTAGTCTCTGAAGATGCTAACGATCTCGTCCTCAACGCGGAGCACCACTTCACAAACTTCCGCCAGAAGTACGGCAAGACCTACAAGGACGAGGAGGAGCACGCCTTGAGGTTCGCCGTCTTCAAAGCCAATCTCCGCCGCGCAAAGCGCCATCAGCTTCTTGACCCTTCAGCCACTCATGGAATAACCCAGTTTTCCGATCTTACCCCTGCTGAGTTCAAGCGCAACTTCTTGGGGCTCAATAGGCGCTTGAAGTTTCCTGTTGATGCCAACAAGGCCCCCATCCTACCCACCAACGATCTTCCCGAGGATTTTGATTGGAGAGACCATGGCGCTGTCACCGGTGTTAAGAATCAGGTCGGGTTCTGCTTTCGTTCGTGATTTGTAATTATTTGATTGCCTCTTTTTTTTTTTTTTAATTATGTTTATTGAAACGTTTAGGGTTCTTGCGGTTCATGTTGGTCGTTCAGTACAACGGGAGCTTTGGAGGGAGCTCACTTTCTTGCTACAGGGGAGCTAGTTAGCTTGAGTGAGCAACAACTTGTCGATTGCGACCACGAGGTATAATTCACTGAGTTTTCTTAGTTTTTGGATGATTTAAGTGGGTTAATTTTTTCTTAATGAATAGTTGTGAAATATTAGTTGATGAATTGTGTTTAAATCCTGCAATTTTTTTGAGTTTTAGAACTAATTGAAGAATCATCTATAATTTATTCCATATCACAACTGATCTTTTGTTATCATCAGTAAAATTTTAAGAAGGTAGTTTTCTTGAGAGGTACCTAGTAACCATTAATAATTAGGTAGCCATACTTGGAAGTTTTCAACAACTTAACTTTAAATGAAAGTAATAGATTGGGTAAGTGGATTATTGGTGCTTTACTAGTGCTCTTTCAGGATAAGGATCTCGAATATGGAGTTTTCATGGATTTTTTGCATGCTTTGCGTCTTACAAAGCCTTTTCAAATATTTTTATAAGATTCTGAATCTAAGTTTGCAAATTTTGCAGTGTGATCCTGCAGAACCAGGTTCATGTGATGCTGGATGCAATGGTGGGTTGATGAACAGCGCATTTGAGTACACTCTCAAAGCTGGTGGCCTTGAGCGAGAGGCAGATTACCCTTACACTGGAAAGGATGAAAAATGCAAATTTGATAAATCCAAGGTTGTTGCATCTGTGTCAAACTTCAGTGTCGTCTCACTCGATGAAGAACAAATTTCTGCCAATCTTGTGAAGAATGGTCCTCTTGCTGGCAAGTTCTTTACTATACTTTACTCCATTTTTTTTTTTTCCCCTTTAGACGTGTGTGCTACAGTGAATCTGAATCTCTTGCTTTTTGTCAATGCAGTTGGTATCAACGCAGTGTTCATGCAGACATACGTTGGTGGAGTTTCATGCCCATACATTTGCGGAAAGCATTTGGATCATGGAGTGCTACTCGTTGGTTATGGTGCTGGTGGTTATGCTCCAATCCGGTTGAAGGATAAACCATTTTGGATCATCAAGAACTCCTGGGGGGAAAACTGGGGAGAGAATGGATATTACAAGATCTGCAAGGGTCACAATGTTTGTGGGGTGGACTCTATGGTTTCAACTGTTGCTGCTATCCACACCAACTCTCATTGAATTATGCATTTTCCCTATTAATTAAGATTAGTAGTTGCACTAGACATTTTGTACATACAACAAGTGCAATCCATTGTGTCTTTAAGTTTGCTTGATATCAAGGATTCATATTAATGTCCTTGAACAGGGATATGTCTGCTACCAAAACAATGTTGTTTGGATAGTTCTATATATACAATGTTATTTATGCCCGACTCTTTGTGAAATTAGAGAATATGTTAATTATCTTGAAATCTGTCAAATGAATGAGAAATTAGGCCCTTCTACACCTATGCATGCTTGTGCATCTTTACGTAAAATGTTGGTTGTTTTCCTAATATTACTTTGGTGTTTGGTGTCGGCAAGGGAGCAAGTACAGCTTTACAAAGCCAAATGTATATAGCACAAAAATTTGAGCATTTAAACATTGAAGTCTCCATTGTCTGCAGATTGGTTTCCTGTCTCTCCCCCATATAAGGAATTTAGACACCACATTGGTCTGCTCTTGAATTGATCTTCATCAGCATAATTTGGTGCCATCCTTCAACCCACCCCTGCCATTTACGCCCATCACCACTGCCATTTACGCTCATCGCCAAGCCTCTACCAAATATAGGCCATCAAGGACAACATTCCAAGTGGCTAGGTCCACAACCCAGTGGAAACATTGCCATGTTCTTCAGTCTTTTTTTTTTTTGGCATTCCGATCGTAATTGGCAGACTTATTCAACACTTGAGGAGTTGTTGCATGGCACTGCGAAATGAGAGAACACTACGGCTTCTTTCATCCCATTGCACCACCACTGATTCTCCCTCGATAAGGTATGTTCCTACGCACGCATAATCACACCTTCTCTTCTCTCTCTCTCTGTGCACCCAACTTACGGAATTCACCTCAAGTCTTGTCTATGTATTCCATTTACTAGCATGGAAGTGTTTTTGATCAATTTCAAGTTTTCATAATGTTTATATATATATGGGGTAGTTTTCTTTTGAGGGGACTTTGAGTTGTTGGGTAATGAATTGAACCCATTCAATATATATTTTGCTACTATGAACTGATTGTCTTAGAAGTATTTGAAGAAATGCCTAGCTGAGGTTTGGGCTTTTTAAATAGAAATGAGACTTCTTCGTTTACACTAATATGCACTATACAGGGGTGCTCATGTTTTGGATTGTGCAGAACAATTTTTTTTATAGCCTTTTATTACTCCATTTGAGCAAAATTTTAATTACACGTGGGTCAAAGTTGACATGTGCGCCTTGAGATTTGAATTAAAATGTCAAAGACTGTTCACCAAGATAACTAATTGGATGGACTTAAACAAGTCTCTCAAGGGATAGTGTCGAAACGGGCTAAAACTTTAACACGTTTCTAGTGTTAATTCGTAATTTTTCTAAAAATTTCAACTCAAATTAGTTAAAAGAAATATTTTTTTGTTTGTTTGCTAGAGACCTAAAACATGTATTTATGAAATGATGTTCTGGTGGATATGAATTA
This sequence comes from Berberis thunbergii, assembly GCA_003290165.1. Classification (NCBI taxonomy): domain Eukaryota; kingdom Viridiplantae; phylum Streptophyta; class Magnoliopsida; order Ranunculales; family Berberidaceae; genus Berberis; species Berberis thunbergii. The sequence goes on from QNQO01001800.1 coordinate 76,333, forward strand.
GAAATTTGAGTGGCTCAAAGCCGATCCCTCTTTTTTGGATTGTCTCTGGTTTTGTTATCTATTTAAATATTGAATTTTTGTGTGTTTGTAAGTGGGTTTTGTACATGTATATTGTCTCAAAGAGTTGCCGTAGATAAACCCAATACTTTGTTAGGCTAAGAATGTATGTTTTCCATTTTTTTTTATGATCTTCAACTATTTAGAAGGGTGATTTACTGCTAATTTGTTTCTTCACTGTTGGGGTCAAGTGATGGCTTGAACTATTTCTTAGTCAGTATCAATAATGAATTTGCTGAATTGTTGGTACACTTTGCCAAAAGATAGTCTTTTTCCACATGAAAATGTTGTAACCAAAAAACTTGAATCCCCGGAAAACTGTGGTGAACTGAGAGGGTGTAGTCTCAAGTTTAGAATATGAGGAAGCAAAGCCTTACCCTAAATATTATAACCATCAATGGCAGATTTTTATTTCCCTTTCACTCTATGGGTGTACATCATGAATGAGATAGTTTGTTATTCTGGGATTCTAAACTAAAGATAGTGCAATATACAAAGGGTTTTCTTATTAGACTTTGGTATTCCATTGTTTGTTTCCCCAGATGTAGAATATTGAATTATGCAAAGGATATTCACATATAAATTTTTCAGTTAAATTCCTTACTGCAGATGGACGTTGTTTGCTGTTTTGAGTCTTTGACAGTTCTTTGAGGGGTAATAATTGTCTACAGCAGCAGCAGCTATGAGAGTGATAAAAGATGGGGCCTTTGCAGTTTGCTATCCTGGTTAACTTCCTCAACCTCTCGTGCTATTGAGACCCTTGGAGGAATTGAAGGAATTCTTAAGGTACTGCTAATTAATACAGAATTCCAATGGAACAAACTCTAAAGCATTTATAATTCGTGTCATGTAATCTTTGGAAATATCCCACTGTGTGCAGTGTTCGCACCCGCATACGTTATATGTTCTAGATAAGGCTTAATTTTAATTGTTTGTATCAGTAAATACCCTCTTTTCAAGAACTGTGAGAGACAGGCGGTTTCAACTGCCTATGAGAAGTATGTCTGTGGCTCACCAGAATGGAGAGTGGAGACTCGTTTTATAGATAACTGCCCGTGTTTGTGAAAATGCATTCATTGTAGATTGTACTTCTTTTTTGAAGTACTCAACCTTTTAGCTTTTTGCTTACTTCCGGGTACATTGAGATACTATTCCCATTTTGCAGGAATGGCGGATTACCAGCATGTTCTTGCTGTTCATACAAATGCTGCCAAAAAAAGGAAGAGAATGAGCAGAAGTGGAATCACAATATGGTGATGCTTCGACTCCCTCGTAGTTCCGAAGTTGAGAATTCACCCTGTTATTTATCATTTAATTTTCCTAATAAATTTACAGAGACAGCTGACAATGTGGACATAGATCAGAAGGAGCTAATGAATTTGGTACCCCCACTTTTCTCAATCAAGTATACACCATGCAAATTAGTGTAAGATAACTTTGCTTTCTCTTGATATAGAAATGTTAGATGCTTGCTTATACACCAGATAAATTATTTCTTTATTTTCTTAAAATTATGCTCTTTCGAATTTGATTTTGTTTTTCATTTTTTTCAAGGACTTCGATAATTACTAATTCTTTTATTTTTTTATGCACTAGCAAGCAGACGAGTAGATGATCAATCTCAAGAAAATTCTTTGTACATGTAAAATTTCAGGTTGAAACCATCAACTATGACCAGGGCGAAAACGAAACAGGAGGCAGTCGTGAAACAGCGTTGGGAGGTATTTGATCAAACACATACCTTCATTGTTGCGCTTGCTGTTAAATGATTGTTAATGATTTTGAACAACATTAGTACTTATTAACGAGTTGCCTTGCTTGCCGCACTCATTTGCTTTTTTTTTTTAATAGAAAAACCCATTAACTCAAAAATGCCTCAGATGTTTCTGCTTTATGCTTTAGATCTCATTAATATATGAATGATCACTTTCTCTTACAGATACCAAATGATTGATTTTCAGCAACCACCTCCATTGCAAATTTCTGAAGACGTGGACAAAATTGAAGAGTGAGTTGAGTTTCCTGTTAAATATTTATGTACTCACTGTTTTTCTTTTAGTATTTCGTTATTGCTGCTTTCTTTTTTTTGTTACTTTGTGGAGTCCAACTCGAACACACACATAGTGAAGTAATCGTGCAATTTGGATCTGAGAGTGGACCTGCTCTGTTTCCTTGCATTGGCCTTCAGTAGATGTTGCTAGCACAATCTGTTGTGTCATTTGGTGTAAATGTGAGGCTGCACAATCATAATAATAATCACCTAGGCTAATTGTGTGATTGGAGTACATCATTTTGAGGATTTATGGGGTGTTTGTTCTTGCCTATGATCATACCTAGAGGTCTGAATTTTTCAGGAAACCTGATGGGGCAAAAATTGGAGTTTTTTTTTTTTCTACTACTAAGTAGAGCCTAACCCTAACAGTTGTATGCCTCTAATGTAAGTGGCTTTGGAGGTATGACAATGGAGAATGAACACCCTTGGAAAGAGGTCACTAAAACCAAGTATAATCCCTTGGGTTCTAGTCGGCATTCCCAAGCATATGATGGTCTCTTATGTATGAGATTAGCAAGTGGATTCCAAAGGTGATTTAATGTGTTGAGGTGGTTTGGGGCAGATAGGATAAAGTGAAAGCTTTGGAAGGATGTTTGGGTTGGGAATGAAGCTTTTAAGGATAGATTTTCAAAGCTTTGTGCCCTTTGCTTCAAGAAGTTGGTGATGGATTATTTAGGTGGTCTCAATGATGATATCTTTGCTAGGGATCTTCATCTTCTGAAAGTGGTCCGTTGCTTTTATGAACTTGATGAGTGCCGCTTGGATTCTATGCACTTGGGAAGGATGATGACAAATGGGTATGGAAGGAGGTTGGCCAACAATCATCTTTCTACAGAATCCTATGCTTGTTTTCATGTATTTAAAGATGGTTTTTGGAGGAATGTAATTCCTTATATATGTGCTTCTTCGTGTGGTCTTTGGTATGTAGTAGACTTCCTCCCAAGGTGGTGGTGCTGTCTAATAGAGGTATGATCATTGATGTGGTTTTCCCCTATGTGCTTCAGATTCGAAAAGTTCATCCCATCTTTACTTCTATTGAGCTTCTCGCCTCTTTTTGGTGTTATTTGGGTTATTCCCTGGTCTTCTAGAGAGATTTGGCAGCACTTCTCACCTATTTTGGTGCTGTTTGGGTTATTCCTGGATCCATGGTTGTGCTATTAGAGGCATCCTTCGTGTTTTCCTCTAAAGGGGATGATGCTTTTGAAGTTAACTCACTTTGCTGGTTGTGGTTTTTGTGGAAAGAATGCAATGCAAAATTTTCAAGTTTTAGAGGGATTATTATGGTTATATGATTTCTCATTGGCGTTGGTTGTGTCATCTTCTTCAGGGTGTGTTTTTTAATTCCTTGTATGTGAATTGGGAGCTTTTAGTTTGGGGATCTTAATTCCTTTTACAATGCCCTTCTTTTTATTTTGTTCGTGGAGAAATTCCACAAGTTCTGCAACTTTACAAGAAGAACAAATGACGATGTTGGATCTTCACATCTTGGAGTGATGTGATGGTATCCTTGTTAGATTTCTTTGATTTGGTAAAAAAGTAGATCAGTGGATATGACAGCATCCTTTCCAGGGTAAGACAAATCTCTCTCTAGTTCACTGTATGTGATATATCTTTTCCAGGATTTTTTGGTTTGGGTTGTGTCGCAATAACAGAAGGGAGATCGTCTACAAAAAATTATTTGATTTAGGAAGAAGTAGCTAGAGCCCATTTATGTTCCCAGGTTGACATTGATGCATCAGAAATTGTATGTAAATGTTTACTCATGGCGAGGGGATGAGTAATCATTTTCACACTCGTGAGGAAATCTCCCATGGTTTGAAAATTTGATTCTAAGAAAGTTATGCAACCATACACTGGAAAATCAAAAGTTTAGTAAGTAAACTGTTTTCCAATAAATAGGCATAGAATCAAATGGCCTCTTACGGTCTGTTTGATTCCAAAGAGAAATTTCCATTTAAAATTTACAAAAAGAAAGAAGAAATAGGAGAGGAAGTGAGGTTGAAGATGACTATTTTTGGCAAAGATTTTTCACAATTTTGTAAGAAACCAAGAGGATAGCAATCATCCTTTTATCACTAAAATATGTTTGTTTATTCCCGATTGTGTGAGGAGAGGATTTCAGTAAGTAGGTTTTGGGTTTAATTAGTGTAGCGTTGCCATTCATCTGAGCCATGTATTTATTTTCCATCTCCACCCTTCCTTTCATCTTCTTTAATTTTCTAAAGCCAACTTCAGGCCGACCCTATGAGCATATGGTGGTTTCTCCATCTTATTCTTCATAGAAGCTGTTATGAGCATTACCTTCAATATTTAAATATATCTGGCTATCTGCTCAGCCATGGCCATACTACTATCAAGTTGTAGGTGTAGAGTTAATGGAGTACATTTGCTTAGACTAATGTGTTGGTGTCTGCTACCAATTACATTTTGTTATTCCTTATATTTTGAACAGTGTGAGACGTATGTGGAAGGATATGTGTGCATTTTAACTTTTCCCATATGAGTCGCAAGTTTCCCTCTACTTTTTGACCTTGTTGATGATTACATCCAAGTCCAACAAGAGATTAGCAAGCCTCCAGAGCAGACTACATGTTTGGTAAGGTTTTCAGTCTTGGTCATTCCCTTTGTTTTGGAGTAGCATCATAGAGCAAAACAAACAGCCTATTATTTATCTTTTTTAACTAGGGCATTGTTAAAATTACCCAAAACATTGCTAGAAAATCCCAACTTAAAAACACTAAAATGTATATGTATATAATATATTGTAAAACCATTTTTTTTTTACTTCCTCTTAATTTCAGTCTCTCTCAGCCAGCCACCAACCATCACCAAGTAGGTGCTTCTGCTGAGTTAACATAATAATTAACAAATTTTTATGCAGTGATGAATCGTCTTTGAGAATCAATTATGCCATTGGTAGCCAGCTCAGTTGGTAAGTGTGGTGGCTTGTCCCTCGTGTCTTCGGTTCAAACCTTGCTGCTAGCATTTGGGATGAGACAGGATTGGTTGAGGGAAGAAATAGTAACCTTAAAAACTAAAATAAAAATATTCTTGAATTTTAAAGAGAAAATTTCAAAATTAATGAATATTCTTGTACAAAATTAAGTCTTTTGTTTTTTTTTACAAAATCAAATCAATGAATACAATTTTACTGAGAACTCGAACATGTCTTATACCATTATACAATATTACAAATGACTTTTGAAAACAACTCCACTTAGAGAGAGGGCGTTGTGCAGTGCCCCCAACTCTGTCCTCTCAATGAGGAGAGTCGTAGAAATATTATGAGCAAGATAGCGAGGGAAAGAGAGTACCAAGGCGATTATAGGAGAGAGGGTGGAAGAAGAAGAATGGTGGGACTTAGCTAGTAATTAAAGATTAATTTTTTAAGTTGGGGTTTCCCTAGTAAATCTTGGAATGAATCTAACAACATCCCTTTATTAACACTAGGGGTGGGCACGGGACGGGATGGACCTTATCCCTATCCCATCCCGTTTGTTTGGAATCGGCACGGCATAGGACGGAATAAACCTGATCCGGACCTCGTCCTATCCCAAAAGGATTTGGGACGGGATGAACATGTACTAATTTTGGACTGAAAATTTTGGATTTACCAAACACACAACTCTAAGAACAACTATATAACTTTAAGCTATTGATTATTATTTTTCTATTTCATTAGCTTATACTCTTTTTTTTAGAACCACTATTGAAGATAGCCATTTTTTTGTATATTGCTAATGAAAATGATCAATGGATTTTCATTTAAAAACTACGAGGAGCACACATTGTTGTTGTCAAAAATTAGGAAGAGGAAAAAAAGAAGGGAGAGGGTTTGAATTAGATTCATTATCTAGGTGAGTCGCATGGAAGCTTGTAAGAATAAAATAGTCATATCAATAGATAAAACAACAAATAAAAGTTATGTCAACAAATAGTTTCATACTACATATTTCATATTAAATATTAAAAAATCGGTTCGGGATGAGACAGGATGGGCGGGATTGAAAATATTCATCCCGATCCCATCCCACTCTAGATCGGGATAAGATTGATCAATCCCAATAAGACCCCAAAAAATCGAGACGGGACAGGATGGGATGCCCACCCCTAATTAACACATGCCTATTTACTTCTCCACTTTGGAATTCCATGTTTTCATGTGTTTTAATGTTGCTTTCAGGATTTATTTTCCATTTATTGCTACATTTATTCATGCAATTTAAATTTGATTACCTTCTATTTTTTCCCTGGATATGTGTCATGTGCTTGTGAACCAGACATTTTGCAGAAGGAGGTTCTCTCCACCCAGATTTTCATTCTCAAATACTTTACACATTGTATCTGAGAAAATGCCACTATCTGCCCTTATTAAGACCGTAATCTTGTCAACTTAGCTAAAAAACATAAAGATGGGTTTCTAATTTTTATAATTGTTGATGAATCCTCTTTGTACCAAATCTTTTTGTTTGTGCCCTTTACCTTGTAGTTCTTGATTGTTCTACTTGAAAATTTACATTGTGGATGTATTCTTTTTGGATTGCTTGGGTTGTATTGGGTAATGTCGGCCTAAGTGGAGGTGATGTTGAGGGTTGGAGCATTCCGGGACACCTATCATCTAAAGGAAAGATGTTGCCTTTCGCCTTGTGCTGGATAGTGTGGAAAAAGCATGATAACCGCATTTTCCATAACAGGGTTGTTGATCTTGATTCAACGATTATGGAGGTTTCGATCACTATTTGGTCGCTATGCAATTAAAACGGATAACAGACCCATAATGATCCAGGAGCGTTATAGGTTATAACGAAATATTTTGTTAAATATATTTTTAATACCCCCACAAAGTATTGATGTATTATAGAGACAAAAAAGTTTATCATGTTCATAACATTAAATTCAAAAACATCAAAACATTAATAAAAAAATATTTTCCCTTTGTATGAGAATGATATCGCAATAGAGAATGTGATCGATTCTTCATCTTCTTCCCTTTTTCATCTCTCATTTTCTATCAACCGGCAAGGTCTAGTTCTCTATCGATTGACGACGGCGAGCTTTGGTCCTTCTACGATCGAGAATAAAATTGGTGATTTTTTATATATTAGAACAAAAAGTTAAAACAGCGTTATTGAAAAAAAAATTTATCTCAATAATGCTCATATATCAAAGCCGTGATATAAAAACATGATAATCTCATAACGTAACGGCTCACTCCGTTAAGCATTATATCAGAGTTATATCGGCGTTATAACGTTGTTTAACTGCACAGTTTGATAATGGATTGCACATTATCCCGATTTTAGTGGGATGTTCTTTGATTCATTGTCCGTGAATTGGTATAGGATGATTATGGAGCCTTAATTCTTCTAAGGCTTAATACTCTTCTTTTAGCTGAGTTAATAAAATTTTACCTAAAAAAAGTGTTGAAGGATGCATAGACATGGACATGCTCGATAATTTTCTAAAACTAGAACTCGGCGACACGTCATTTTTTCTTTCTTTCTAAAAGTCATGTGAACATAAACAATATTCCAATAAAGAAAAAATAAAAAGGACGAATATGAATGAAAAAGAAACATAAACAAAGCGCATTCATAGTCTTCATCGTAAAAAAAAAAATTAATAAACAACATTATGAAAAGAAAAAAGTAGAGAAGAATAAGGTGTATAAAAGTGGAGAAGAAGATGATCCTTGTTGTAAGAAAAAAAAATAGAGTTGAGAAGAAGTAGAGGGGAAGAAGCAAATGAGAGAAGAACAAAAGATTAAAAAGAAGTATAGAGTTGGTATAGACTACTTCTATGCTTCAATGGCTCTTCGTTGTCCTCTTTGTCTTGAATCATAATTGAAAGTCGTTTTCACTTCATATGGATTAACAACCTTTAAGTAGTTATTTGCAGCCACCTAAAAATAAGAATAAATAAGGTTGATTATCGAGTCTTGACTATGTCCTGACTTCCGACCGAGTTTTGGGTGTATCAGAGGTCGGTCCGACATGTTGATTACATTGATCATGTGTGCGGTGCGTGTCGAGTGAGTATCATGTCGAACACAGATACAACAAGTTTTTTGAATAGCCTTTGCTTCCTTGTTTGTGCTACCATTAGTTCATTACACGTTACATGTTTCGCATATGATCTTCAATTGGACCGATTGGAGAGATTCTTTGGGGTTCCTGCTACTTATTTTATATTGGAACTTCCTTAGTCATCTTTGATCTTCTCTATATTCAACCTGCTGAGATTTTGGGGGTCACCTGTTTATATTTGATGTCATTTGGTGTAATGTACAACAGGATGGTTCTCTTTTCTTGTGCTTGAATGCTTGAGGTTACATGTTGCAGTGAGATTCTGTTGAAACTCTAACTCTAACAATGAATTCAATATGATTTTCATTCTATTGTTCAATGTACATTGGAGGTATATATATAGCTATCTAGAAACAGAACAGCTAGCTATGAACAAGCTATGAACAGACTATGAACTCAGTAACTAACTAACTAATGTTCATAACAATATGAACAGACTTTGAACAGATTAGCTAACTAACTCATAGTCAACTAACTAATTTACATGACTGATTTGTTTATTCTAACATTCCCCCGCAAACTAAGTGTAGTCTCATTGACAACACTGAGTTTGTCACGAAGGAGTAGAAATCTAGATGTACTTAGAGCTTTGGTGAGAACATCAGCAATCTGATCCTTGGCAGAGATATGAAGTACATTGAGGAGTTTCCTTGCAACCTTCTCTCGGACAAAGAAAATATCAATTTCAATATGTTTAGTTCTCTGATGAAGGACTGGATTGGCACTAAGGAAAACTGCACTCATGTTGTCACACCAGACAGTAGGAGTGCCACTAGCAAGTCGGAACTCAGAGAAGAGTGTTTGCAACCAAGATAATTCAGCAGTTAATGATGCTAGGCTCCTGTACTCAGCTTCAGTGCTACTTCGAGAAACAACACTTTGTTTCTTTGATGACCAAGATATTAGATTTGATCCTAAATACACACAATACCCTGAAGTTGACCTCCTATCAGTAGCATCTGATGCCCAGTCTGCATCACAATACCCAGTGAATTGGAATGAAGAAACAGAAACTATGTGAAGACCATAAGTTGAAGTAGCTTTCAGATATCTCAAGATGCGCTTAACAACTTCCAGTGAGCTTCAAGTGGGTTTTGCATAAACTGACATACCTTGTTGATTGAGTAAGCTATATCAGGTCTAGTGATGGTTACATATTGTAAGGCACCCACAACACTTCTATACATTTGAACATCTTTGAATGGATCACTCCCTGTATCCAGCATTTTCTCACCACCTGACATAGGGGTAGGCAACCCATTAGCATGTTGCATTTTTGCTTTACAAGGAAGGTCTTGAATGTATTTGGTCTGAGAGAGGAACATGCCAGTAGTAGTGTGTTGAACTTGAATACCCAGAAAGTATTTAACCAATCCCATATCTTTCAGACTAAACTGAGCATGAAGTTGAGATATCAACTTAGAAATATCAGTATTACTGGATCCTGTCACTAGGATATCATCAACATAGACTAGAATAAAAATGGGAGAAGGTGAGTGTCGGATGAACAAAGAAGAGTCTGACTTTGTGGCAGTAAAACCAAATGTGAGCAGAGTGTGTTGAAGCCTGTCAAACCAGGCTCTAGGGGCCTGTTTTAGACCATATATAGCTTTGGAAAGCTTGCACACAGCATCAGGCCGAGATGGATCTACAAACCCAGGTGGTTGCATCATGTAGACCTCCTCTTGTAATACCCCATTTAGGAAGGCATTGTTGATGTCTAACTGGAACACTGACCAAGAGTAAGTAACTGCAACTGATAAGATGCTTCTGATTGTGGACGGTTTAACCACTGGGCTGAAAGTTTCCTTGTAATCAAAACCTTCAGTTTGTTGAAAGCCCCTAGCAACTAGGCGAGCTTTATATTTCTGTATTGTCCCATCTGAATTCTCTTTAACTTTGAAAAGCCATTTACAACCAACAATGCTTCTATGAGGAGGATAATCAACCAGTGACCAAGTATGATTACGTTGGAGAGCAAAATACTCATCTTGCATGGCAGCAAGCCAATGAGGAGTATTCAAGGCTTCCTTTAAACTTGATGGTTCTGTGGAGGCCAGAAACAGCTTTGGTTTGTAGATGCCTGATTTTGATCTAGTGATCATCTGATGTCCTGTAGGCAGAGTAGGCAGTGTAGGGAGAGTAGGCAGAGTAGGCAGAGTAGGCAGAGTATTAGTAGTAGGTAAGGGACTAGAAGATGGAGGCTGATGAGCACTAGGAGATGTATTAGTAATAGGAAGATCAGCATTGCAATTAGGATGCTGAGAGGGATTGATATGGCAAGTTGGATGCTGAGGAAGAGCAGGACTCTGCATTGTGGAGTTAGAGAACCTTGTAGAGGGAACAGTGGGTGTGACTACTGATGGAACTGCCATAGGAATATGAGAAGATGTAAATTCAGGAAAGAGTGAATTGAGTTGGATAGAAGAAGAGTGGACATTGTGGAATGGAAAGGAATTCTCATGAAACAAAACATCTCTGGATATGAAGATACGTCCAGTAGGAGACCTACACTTATATCCTTTGTGTTGAATGCTATAACCAAGAAAAGTGCACTCTTCAGACCTATATTGCAACTTATGAGCATTGTAAGGCCTGACATTGGGATAGCATGAACAACCAAAAACCTTGAGATGACTATAATCTGGTGCTTTGTGATAAAGACACTCAAAAGGAGAAATTCCATTCAAGACAGAGGTAGGAACTCTGTTAAGAAGATAAACAGAAGTTCTGACAGCTTCATCCCAAAATTTTAAAGGAATAGATGCATGAGTTAGCAAAGTAAGGGCTGACTCAATGATATGCCTGTGTTTGCGTTCAGCTACACCATTCTGTTGGTGAGTAGTAGGACAAGCTAATCTATGAATGATTCCATTTTGAGCTAAAAACTTGGAGAATGATCTGTACTCACCTCCCCAATCAGATTGAACACACTTAATAGGGAGATTGAATTCAAGTTCTACTTGAGCTTTGAACTTGAGAAAAGTGGGAAAAGCATCAGATTTGTTTTGTAAGAGATAAACCCATGTAAACCTACTATAAGCATCTATGAAATGAATGTAGTATTTATACCCTGAAGAAGATACAGTTGAGGCAGGACCCCATAGGTTTGTGTGTATAAGTTCTAAAGGGTTGTGGTAGACAGTGGAAGAACTAGTATAAGGTAGTCTATGTATTTTGCCTAGACAACAAGCAGAACAAAACAAAGATGCATCTGTACTAGGAGTAGGAATATTACACTGTCTTAAAATTCTTTGAACAAGAGAAAATGAAGGATGGTCCAAACGGGCATGCCAAAGAGATAAGGGTGATGCAGTCTTAGAAGATGCTGTATACACAGACTTGCAGGAAGTTGAAGAAGAGTCAAGTGTTGGATGAACCGAAGCAGCTAGAGATGAAGAAGGAAACACATACAGCCCATTGCTAAGTGTGCCTGCCAAGAGGATCTTCTTGGTGTCCTGATCCTTAACAAAACAAGAATTAGGATGAAACTCAAAATAAACATTATCTTGAGCAAATTTGAAGACACTCAAAAGGTTTTTAGTAAGCTTGGGTACTTGCAGAACATGCCTCAGATGTGAAATTCTGGAAGAATTGAAAGATGATAATGTTGACTCACCAACATTTTGAATGGGCAGACCTGAACCATCCCCAATGAAGAGCTGATCATTACCATAGTAAGGAGAGGATGACTTCAAGTTATGAATATGTGGAGTGCAATGATTTGTAGCACCAGAATCAGGAACCATCTATTGTCAGATGAACTAGAAGCATACATTAATCCTTGAGGCTCGTAATGGTGAGAATCTGAACCACCTCCCCAATGTTCATCTGTAGCATTCCTGGAAGTAAGATTGGCTTGCATATTGGCTTGCTGAGAAGAGACTGCTGACTGCTGAGAAGCAGTGTTTGAATTCCAAGGATTGGATATGTTGTTATCAAACCTATGATAGCATTTGAAAGCCATGTGACCTGTCTTGCCACAAATTTGACATTGAGGTCTTGCATTGTGAAAGTTAGGAGGTCGAGAACCTCTCCCAGATCCAAACCTTGCACCACCTCTGAATGAGACAGTATTGGTAGGGGACCTGAACTGTGGACGCCAAGGATTGGAAGTAAAGGACCTAGGAGAAGGCCTATAGTTACTGTGAGCTACATTGACTGAACTAGAGACATCTAGATGTTTGGTATGCCTCTCAATACATGTTTCTTGAGCCAGAAGAAGGGATTCTATCTCAGCAATACTATAAGAATCTGACCTGGAAGAAACTGATACTATGAAAGTATCATAAGTCTGAGGAAAGAAAAAAAAAATTTAGGACTGACAGAGATGATAAGATGAAGAGCTATAATGGTGCTCTGATACCATGTTGAAACTCTAACTCTAACAATGAATTCAATATGATTTTCATTTTATTGTTCAATGTACATTGGAGGTATATATATAGCTATCTAGAAACAGAACAGCTAGCTATGAACAAGCTATGAACAGACTATGAACTCAGTAACTAACTAACTAATGTTCATAACAATATGAACAGACTTTGAACAGATTAGCTAACTAACTAATAGTCAACTAACTAATTTACATGACTGATTTGTTTATTCTAACAGATTCCTATCAGTATATCCTAATACAGGAAAGCACTTTGAGGAGACCAAAAACTTGTTGAAATCTGTTTCTAGGCGCTTTAAAAAAAAAAATCCAAGAAAATGCTTGCTTTAAAGAAGAATGTGCAAACAGAAGAATCGAAGCATCGACATGTAGATAAAGGTTTTAAAGTCTTCTTAATATATTTTCATTATCATTTTCATGCTCATTAACCCCCGTTTATGACTTGGTTATTCCCATCTTTTCACATTTTCTTTTTGTTTGCAGATTCAAGCAGTCAGCCATCTAAAAAATCATCAATGACATCTAAAGATAAAGATAATCTGAACAGTGATGGTAAAGATGAGTCAGATGAGGATCACGAGGAAAATCATGGAGATGGTGAAGTTGAAGAAGACAAGGAAGAAGAAGAAGAGGAATTGGATGACTGAATCTTTTCAAGTGGTAATAGTGGTAGTTGGGTTTCTTCATATAATGTGTGTTTTTCCGTTTCATTATTCCATACTTACTTCGAAACTTTGCTTGGTGTTTGTAGGATGGTGAGGATGGCGATCTAACACACTTTTGTTTTTCCTTGTCTTATTACTTTTTGTTTGTATAAATTTTGTTGCTTGAATTTTTTTTTGAATCATGGTTTCCTATTTCTCCACAAAGTCATTAAATAAATAAACAAACTGTATCAGCATTACATACTTTTATTTGGTAATTGTTTTCACTTCTTTGCTACTGCTCATGTTTTAGTTCTATATGCCAGAAGCAAATTTCCTATATAGCATGCAGATACAGATTATGAACAGATCTCAAAGAATTATTTGCAATAGCTCTTTGATAATTTTTTGAATTTTAGCATTTTACTTTCAAGTTTTTTATTCAACCAGGCATCTACTTACCTCTAAACACCACGGGAAAAAAATCCACTAATAAATAGTACTAATATTAGAAAAGCAAGCTGCCGAAGCAGTTGCAAGGTCCTAATTCCCACAATTATCATTGTGAGCATTCGATCTTCAGGTACATCACGACACAACTATATTATTACCATACATGTACATAGAGACTAAGGGAGTGGATTGATGTTGCTAGCTCCCTTAAAGCAAACTGTGTCAACCTTAGCACTGAACCAAAAATGAGATTTTGCTATGCTTTGATAACACCCCAAGTCATTTTCCATCCCAGCCAGGTTTGCACATTGCTGCAAGATGTTGAGCACCACGTTACCACCAACAATCTGCAACCTATCTACACTATGCACATTCATAACTATAGTATCCATGATAAAGATTGTGTTATTGTCATCAACAGCAGATGTGGCCCTGATAATAACATGAGAATGAGAGCAGAAATGAAATGCCACTTCCATTCTTATTCACTCATTATTCAAGGTTGAGGGTGAATTTCTGGTTCCGCTCCTTGAGTGATGATTTGCCCAAAGCTTGAGAAATACAAGAGTTATCTGGCAAGAGTTTCAATCAAGAAATGGCTCCAAAACACTCTCGTTTTGAGGCTTGTTGGAGTCCAAGTAACGAGTTGTTTTGAGAGGATTTCTCTTCGTTGAAAAATATGAAAATAGTAATACTCTTTAACGAGTCAAGCCTGTCGGAGATGCTCTTACTTGCTAAGCATAATGGACGAAGATTGTCAATTCTTATGTGATGATTATGAAATAGTAGTCAATATGTCTAAAGGACTATTAGCGAGGAGGAGAAAAATAAAGGTCTCTAAGGGTCTTCCATAGCATTGAATAGAGCTTTGCTACAGAGCGAGGGAGGGAGCGAGGGAAAAGGGGCGAGGGATGGGTGGTAACCACCCATCCGCTTCGAGATAAACGCATCAGATTGGAGATATGTGATGGATCTTATCTCGAAGCGGATGAGCGGCTACCACCCCATCCCTCGCTCCCTCCCTCGACCCCTAGAATTTTTCCATTGAATATGATGGCTATCAGGGAGAAAAAAATTGAAGATTTATAGAAAGTAAAAGTACCGATGGACAAAAAGATTAAAGAAATAAACAAATACTGCAAGTTTTCCAATCTAAAATATCAATTTTATAATTAAAGGCTCCGCCTGTGACACCACCAGCAGAGACCACCACCCCTCGCCTTCCCTTATCCACCTTCAACTTGAAGTCATAAGTCTCGAGTTTTGAAGATGATGAACGGTAACTTAAAAACAATGAAATTTTCCATTAGACAAAAAAATAAAATGCCCAAAAGCTTATGACAGGACGATGTTTGTGTATGCCTTCAGTTACCCATTCAACCTGTCTCCAACATATCTAAGCCGACTCTTTATGAACACGCCAACCCCCCCCACACACAAACAATCTTACAAACATAGAACTAGAAATGGGAAGAACACAGGCCAATCCTCCCCATTCTGTGCACATCGTCTGATTGCCTACTCTTCAAATGAAAGAATAAATAGATCATTTAATTACATATTCCCCTTCACACCATTTTCTAATTAGGCTCAAGGTATTCTCATCAGTCGTCCTCCTCATTAAGCAATGCAAATGAATATGGATAGAATTTGTAACCATCACCCTCATAAAACTTGTTCTGGAACTCAACCCAATGAAGACGCAAGGCGTGTAGGAATGCACTCAATGTTTCCATTACCAGCAACACACCAACAGTTGCACAAATGAACACGATGAATCCAATGATGGTTATTATGATATTGTTGTACCTGTGGATAAAAGAGTAACCATCATTCCTATATCTATCAATATCTGCAATCAGGAAAACCTACACATGAAAATGCAGTACTTACCCTAAAGAAAGTATTAGAACCTTCTCATAGAATACAGTTGACAACTCCGAATGGGCTAGACTGAAGAAAAACAAACATAAAATTATTAGTGTGTGACTGTGAGAACAGAAGCTGTCATCATCACATGTTATAGAAAAATTTGTCCTTCCCTGAATGCCACTTCTAACTTGGCATTAGCATATGGAAAAGGGGTTATGATGCCACATGTCCATCGTTCATTTAGTTCAATAGGTTAGAAACTAGAACTCCTAGCTATTGTCAACCTAAATTCTTGGTGTGCCAAAACAGACATTTAAAAAAAGGCGCAAAAGCAGGTATGTACCTACGCACAACTTTTATCACGCCAAGTTCGTTGGATAAATGCTCTAAAATCTTTCAAATACATACCTCAGAGCCCACAACCGAAGATACGATGCAGTATTTGAGACGGCACCAAGAACAAACTCAATAGTATGTATGAGTTGATGTACAAAAACTTCACTAAACTCAAATTCTTCATGACCATGGGAGTCATGATGCTCAACTTCGAGAGAATCATCAGTGCTCGAAAGTGGTTGGTAAGATTGATTTTGGTGCCTCTGAAAAAGAAAAGCAAAAAAAAAAACACACAGATGCAGGGAGGTGAAAAAAAGAAAAATGAGGTTCATCAAATTACTTATAAAAACGAACAATGATACCTGTTCATGTTGTTTCTTCAAGATAAAGGGCTTTGGAAGAAGCATCCATGGTACAGCTACTAAAGCCAGTAATAGCAATACAAGCTGGTGATCAAACAGAAGAAATAAATGAGTGGAATCTTCACATGACGCAGTGACAAAAGGTATTTACTAAAACTTCAAATGGAAAGAGAGTAAACCTGAAGGGTTTGCTGGCCAGGGAAAAGCTGGTTCTCACCCAGGTCATCAGTTGGGCTCAGGAACATGTATATCATGACATGGTATAAATCCGCTTTTGATCCAGTGCACCATTTCACAATGATGAGGAGAGAAAGGTAACCAAACAAGCTGTTCAAAAATATCATCTGAGGAATAAACTGGAACCTGAAATAAACACATTGAACGAAAATATCATCTGAGGAATAAAATGGAACCTGAAATAAAAACATTGAACGAAAACCACAAACAATAAGAACAAACAATGATGTTACATAAACAGCAACACTATATGCAAACATCTTGTCATTGAAAGCACACCGTGGTTTTGGAGAAAATTGGAAAGCATGCAATTCTCTGTAAAGAATCAAAACTTACCATACATTCACGCTATTTCGAAAGTACATCGCATTGAAATAGCTCAACACAATTCCAAGATTCATTTGAGCTACCCCAATAAGAATTGACATCTTCATCTTCAATGAGTTCAGGAATGGCAACTCACTACGGCTGCCGTGCCACACGGGATCTACACCAAATGGATAAGTGTGGCCCACCTTGATTAAACCCGCTGTAGTAGCATCACTGCACCCAAAAATAGCAATAGGCAAAAAGTTATCATAAACAAGCTAAGCGTGTGTAACAAGGCAAAGGCATCATAAAACATGTTCAATACCTGCAGGAAAGATCACGGCATGCATAAGCAGATCTGCCAAAGATTGGAAATGGGACTGAAAAGAATTCATTATAGACCAGCCCTGTGTATATTGAGAACAATGACATCATCAAAATAACATAACGACCTCCAAATGTCATTTCTGTTATGTCTCCAAGCTTCTGCAACCATAAATATGCTCTAAAAGTCAGTATATACAGAAAATCAGAACTCGAAAGCATTAGAGAGTAAAAGTTTTCACTGCAGATCCAGTTTGTAAAATATATTAATTTCAGATCAAATGTAGATAGTTTGTAAAATATATAAATTCCAGATCAATGCAGCTAAAATGGTAAGAACAAATTAAAATCTAAGACTGCATGCATTGCAAGAGTTGGATGTATTACTTGTAGCAGGACCAGGAGATGCACACCAATCAAAAAGATAACTAGAATGCAAACATTAAGTGCAAACATTACGCACAAGCTAGTCCTGAGGCACAAAGTGGTAAAGAAGTCCTAACATTCAAAATATGAAGCAATTTCTTATGAACATTCATCAAGAAGTTCAAGTCGCAAAGAAACCGGAGAGCTGAAAGTGTGAAATGAAGAGATTTGTGAAAAAAAACAAAATAATTCACAAGGAGTGACAGTGGGTACAAATATATAGGCATGTAGAATATACTGTGGTATGTCGAGAGAAGTGGAGTGCTGGCACATGGAGGTGGACTGAGTGCCGCATGCATATTAAATGGGATGTGAAACCGGATTCAAAAGGAATGTAGTGCAAATAAGACATTCGTTTTAAGGCACAAGGATGATATATGAATGTGGTGAGTTCAATGAGACTGTCAAGTTCCTTTAAAGCGGGTGAGTTGGGAAGGTAATGTACAAGATCAAAATTTATCAAAAGAAGCCAGTGCAATGTAGGAAGTTAATAACAATCTGAATAAAATAGGCATGTAAGACGTGTTTAACTTATCACCACAAAAAAAAGGTTTCTTCAAATGTCAGGCAACAACTTATCACAGTCTAAACTAACCATAAGGAGTATGGTAGTCAGTCATAAAGACACTAGGATCACCTGACTGGAAAGTTTCTTTCCATGGATATGAAGATCAACGATGCCACTAGCAAGCATATACCATGACCCCAATCACCAAACATGACCGCAAAGAGAAAAGGAAACGTAACAACAGTGAACACACCAGGGTTTGCTTCTTGATATTTAGCCACCCTGCAATTAAAATAAGTCATGTTAGATCAACATTTACGGAAGTGGGCATCCTTTATGGGAAATGAAAAATAAACCACGAAAGAGGATATGTGAGAGTAGTGATGTTTAGATGTGAGAGTAGGCTAAACATTTAGTCAGATGAAACATAACATAAACCAAGCAAAACGGATATGTGAGAGTAGGATAAATATTTCCCACGTCTTGGTGTCAGAGCAGTAATAATAATAATATGAAGAAATAAAAAAATAAAAAAAATAAAAAATAAATAAAGTAGTAGTAGTAGTAGTAGTAGTAGTAGTAGTAGTCGTAGTCGTAGTCGTAGTAGTCGTAGTCGTAGTAGTAGTAGTAGTAGTAGTAGTAGTAGTAGTAGTAGTAGTAGTAGTAGCAGTAGTAGTAGCATGAAGTTGCATTAATGCACAAGAAATGACTATCAAAATGTGGGAAAAGCACTCCAAACGCGCCATTTAGCAGTAGCAGTAGTAGTAGTAGCATGAAGTTGCATTAATGCACAAGAAATGACTATCAAAATGTGGGAAAAGCACTCCAAACGCGCCATTTGTCGAACCTCTAATAAGAACAGATGATTTGTAATACACTACTGAGTTAAAATCCGTTTGGCGGTCGTATAAAATGATCTTCTTTGAACATCTCATTAAAGTGTCAAACTGCCACTGAAGTTGAAAGTAGAGTAACCAGATGTGTCGTGCAGCTACAAGGTATGCACTAATGCTAGTGAAGGGGAGAGGGTACGACCATACGAGAGCACACATCCATTACACCTATGTATTAGGAGAGGATCTGCAATACCTTCTTACTTTAGTAACTTACATCCCAAATTTATGTAGGTTAAAGAGTTTCAAAATGGCTTGAAACTTTGAGGTATTCTCCTCAAAATGTGACCACTTCCACGAGCGAGTAGAGTTTCTCCATGGTGAATAGGATTTGGAATATACTGATAATATTGGTACAGAGATTATGGAAGATGGTGGGCCACGAGGAAGTGTGACTGCATACAATAGGGGTTATCTCGCCATCATTGCAAGAGTTTGGAGAAAGTCTGTGAAATCCCTTTTTGTTTCTTTGAGAGAGAGATCTGGGAGGATCTCATTGCAGAAAACTATGGAACTTCAGTCACACCCAAGTTCTCAATCCCAAGTTCTCTTTGAGAGAACGAAGGTTTTTGAGAATTTTCCTTGCTCAGGAATCTCTCTTCTTAATGATTTTGAACCTTTGTTAACAAGCCAAGAGATTAGATGATTTCACGTTATGCTTACGCACTTCAAATCAGGGTGAGCCTTACCATGCTTGATTATTATAAATACAGTCTTAAGGGATATGACATTGGCAGAAGATTCATAGCCAAACTCACCCATATGCATCGACGATATCTTGAAAAGCAGAAGTAAATTTGTTTGTTCTAAAATATGTAGGTGGATACTCCTTTGCATGCAAGACCTGAAGTATGGCTCCCACTTGCGCTTTGCTATCAAAAGCAGCCCGCTGCAATGCATCCTGAATCTGCAAAAATCAGAGCAACTTTGTAAATATGAAGTACTCAAATTGAACAGCAGTGTGGCCAGTTTATGATGATTTGGCAAATTTCAATAAGAAGGAACTTCTCGATCAGAGCATCAAAGTAAAGCAAGTTGAGACTAAATACCTGTTTTGTTGCAAAAACAGGGCTCCACCCCTCGGCCACAAGACACTTTCTTGTCACATCAATGCTAAGCATATTTAGAGTGTGATAAACAGATTTCTCCTTTCTCACCTTGACAATTTCATTGACAAAAAATTAATGACTGAGCATGAGATAACATGCTAAATACAAAAAGTTTAGATGCAAATTGAATAACAAATGCTTCTAACAAAATGGGGAGGAGAAAAAAAGATTTGCCAAAGAGAATTTATTGAGTGTCTAAATTGTATACGTACCAAAAGGTTCCATTGCTCAAACTGATTGCCGATGGTCTTCAACAAACTGTAGCGATGATTCAGTCCAACATCTATGGTAGTTTTCAGCTCTGAAAGTCTTCCGGAAACCTGCAATTGATTCGGGTACTAACTAAGATCATATCCTACATGATATCCAATGTTAATTATCCTCGTCAAAGAAAAGCATCACATTCTTCTATTTGCCTGTAACAGCAAACACACTGTTACACAACTTTAAGTGACCTCTAAAAGGTGGAGCACACTAATCCAACTGGTATAACACTAAATGTTAAACCCGCATGCTGACGCAGAATACTGGACAACAACCCACACAATGTGCTCATAACAGCCCTTGCTGCATCGATGCTCGAAGAAGCAAGAGTAGGAGAGGGCTTTAAGAAAAAAAGTACAAGTCATAAAAACCAAACCCATACATAGAAATAACATACCTCTGTGATCATCTGTGCTTGTTTGCCAATGTCATCTGTAAATGGATAACGGTTTGCTCCAAAAGCTTCGCATATCTTTGAAATTTTGTTCTTTGCTCTTTCTCCAGAATAGAAAACAACAAATACATTTTTCTCAACCTGTAAGTTGCTAGTCATTAGTGCAAAATCAAATAGCAAAAGGAAATAATGTAGAGTGGAAAATGTATTTTCACATTAACAAATAGAATATGAAATCTCCAAAATAAGGGATAGGGAGATAAAGCACAAGCACAAGAATATATTAGAACATAGCTATGAAACGACGACACTGAGTCAACCGAGGTGTAAGTCACGTTGACTAAAAAACCTTAACCTTAACAGGGACATGCCTGAACATTGCCACATTATTTGTTTTTTCAACTATAAAATATTATATTAGACACATTTTAACTTGTAGAACAACATTGCTATGTATGCATCACTAACTTCCCATATGAATATTTATAACATTATAAATCATTGAACCCTTTAAATATGTATACAATAGTGATGATTTATATAACTTAGTGTTTGGGTGTCGGAGTGTCCACTATGTATCAGCCACAGAATTTCTTTTGAAAATCAAGTCTCCTTGTTTCATAGGAGCTAAGCAACCCAAATAAGTATCTTCAACACATTGAACAATTGACCTTTTTATGTATCTCGGACCACATTGAACTAGGCAGGGTTCGTGGGCAGTGAATAGGATTTAAACTGAAATCAGGGTCAGCCAAAGAAATCTGGAAATAGGATTTAAACTGAAATCTGGGACCATTAATATATTATTACCTACAATCTATAATAGTCAGTTAGATTGTAACATCCCCTGATCACGTTGACACATGCCCAATAAGAGACCAGAGAAAGACCCAAAAACCAAGAAAACAACTTGAAGACAATCAGAATCATTCCAGGAAATCTAGAATAAATCCTATTAACACCAGACCAATCAAGAACTTAACAAAATTTATTCCATGAAATCTGACCAGAAATCCAGCTTGAATTTTAACCTTTTTCTATATTGATTCTTATTTTCTTTAGATAAATTTCTAGTGGTGGCTTTCAATTTGGCTTAGGATTTCTATTTGAACCTATAAACTCACCCGTTTTATTGATTTAATTATTCAATTGTCGCTGACATTCTTAATATTTTATTCTTGATTGGTTCATATCGAAATTTATCAACTAATCCATCACACATCAAATCAAAGAAGTTGTTTGTTTCTATTCCTACTCATAGAACAATGTGGAAAACATCAAATTCAATACCACTAACTTGAGTAACTTCTGAAAAAAAAAATAAACTGACCTTCTCCCCTGACACTGGATCTGTGACAGGATCTGCGACCACAGCTTGTTTGAGAAACACATTACCCCGAGTTGCACGAAATATTATCCTCTCAAATGCCATTGACTTATCTCTGGGTACAAGACCACTGACATACCCCAACTTAACTTGCTTTGAGGGATCCGTCAACATTTCCTGAATTACAATCATTTGAAACCTTTATTAAAATGCAAAATGTAATTACATTAAACAAAAAAGAAATGAAAGCAAGGTAAAACTATACCTGCTCCATTAATAATGGAGTGTTGATGGATTCTTCCCCAACTTGACGTGCTTCGATTTCTCTCTGTTGAGCAGTCGCATCACTATGAGCTGAGTGAAAAAACTCGCCAGCCTGAAATGGAGGTGAAAGGAAAGCATTTTACTTTGCATGATCACTATCATGAAATATTTCTTATGAAACAGATAAAACAAATATATTCCACGTGAATACTAGTTGAAACTGGCACAAGTGAATGACTAAAAAACATCTCATTAGATTAAGCTTGTCCAGAAAACCATTTACCAAAAGCAATTCTAATAATGTCAGAAGATTTTTGCAAGATGTGGTTGTGTGCTTTGAGACAAAACTTCCTTGAAGCCAAGTTCAAAAGGGGTGAAAATTGAAAATCTATTTGTAAACTGGTTGATTTTATTGTCTGATCTCTAATCTCTCCCTGCACATCCTTTGTTTATTTTAAAGTTTGGTCCCTTGAATTAAATGTTATCCCTTTCTCGAGAAAATAATATCACTGATAAATAAAATACATACAGACCATATCACATTACTGATAGATAAAATGTAAAACTTCTACTTCAGTCACATTATGGATCATATATGTAGCAGCAGTGCATCACTGATAGAGCACAGTTATATCAGCAAATAGAAGTTATACCTTCTGTAGAACAAGTTTATATTCTAGAAGCTCGTTGTAAGTGCGTTGCAACTTTTCACTGTTAGCATTAATTTCTATTAGCTCAACTTCCAGCTCTCCAAGTTTTATCTTCAAATCAAAAATGAAAAATGTCAGCATAAGAGACATAAAACTACCATTACTAGTATAGTAGTCAACAAGAGATGTACCTCTAAGTTGTCAAGATCAACATCAACTTTTGTAATTGGCTTTGCAGAAGGTGACACACCTGCCTTCACCATTTGGTCCTTAAAAAAACGTAGTTTTCGTGCCATCTCTCCACATCTTTTTATCTGCATGCAGAATCAAGAAAACATGTTAGACAAGACTACGGAACATATGATACACCTGTAGTCTTGCATGTACATTGCACATAATGACGGACCCATTCATCATAATGACGCTAACATGTTTAGGGGGTGTTTGTTTGCAGTACCTTGCCACTTACAAGTGGTTGAGACTTATAAGCGGCAATAAGCATCACCCCAGGCATTCATAGAATTCAAGCCACTTATGGCCATTAAAGACATACAAGTCTTAGTAAACCAACACAGTTTAAGGTGGTCCACCACTTATAAGTGGTGAAAACAAACACCCTGTTACTTCTATCAAAACCTAATTTATGATTTATTAGAGTGAGTGCCTCAGATGTTTTCTCCTTATGATTTCATAACGCCACATCACTAAAGGGATAACTATTCCAAAATATTTAGTATGCATAAAAAGTGCATCATCACCATTATCATTGTTAATAACAATCATGCAAAAACAAATATGGATTCTTACTATAAAACTTCATTTTCATATCCAACATTTAAATACTCAACCAGGGATCATCCTTACAGCCATTATGAAGATATGAAATTTTTTCCTTTTCTTCTTTCTAGAGGAACCCCTTTCCCCTCAAAATATACCTGACACTCCATTTTACTAGAAGCATGTATTATTGGAAATACGTATAAGTTAATGATATTGCATAGATGGATGCAAACAAAATTTTGTACAGAACAGGCCTAGATGCATTACAAAATGAATGATCCATTATTTGAGTGCTTTCCAACGTTTAACCGTATAAAAGCATAGCTGTAATAATTTAGAGGTGGAGAAATAAGGCACCTGAGTAGCATACGTTCTCTGGAAGGGGCTTTTGTCGGCATTTAGCTGGAGAATAGATACAACAAATATTCAAAACTATTGAAATTAGAAGAGACAACCACTGCATTAGATAAATATGTGTGCAATATTTAACAATGAACATGATTGCAGAGAAAAGTAATGAGAGCCTCAATCCAACTGAAATAACAATTAAATCCATTTTCTTCAAACAATTTATCCATTCAATCTTTTAGCATATGTCTGACATGGTGAAACATTTCAGGAATGTGAAATAATGGGCATTGGAGGATGACTACCTAATTTTGTGACTACATTTCTTCTACCCTATATCTATTCCCAATAATGAGTCAGAAATTCAGCACACGGCACAAGCTTCAAGTTTCAGTTAACCATTATACTGTCAAATTCAGATGTAATTTCTTTTACAACAAAGGGGAGACAAACTAAGCAAACCAAGGGAGACGTTTCGTTTTGTGCATGAAACTATAATCATGTGACTTCTGTTATGTGCTTCGGCAGGTATATATTGCAAATCAAAGGATTTCCATCCATTACAATTTTTTCATGTAGCTGGTGCACACGGTGGTTTCAATGCAAATGGTGCACACGGTGGTTTCAATGCAAACAGAGTGCCCCGATTTATTAGTCTCCGATGCAATTCGTCATAAAAAAAAAGTGCCAAACCATAAGGTATATTGCAAGTATCACCATTATGTTTAAAGAACGCATTTTTCTTTGACCAAATACGACCAATCTATATGAAGTACAAAAATAACGTCGAGGGAATCACCCACATAAAATAAATAATTTTAAAAAAAAATGACAACCATCCCACACAATATTCAAACATTTGATCAAATTGATGCTCCCTCAACCATTGGGTCAAAGGAGTAAAAGGGAAACAGTTTGGGTTCTCTTGGAAAAGGAGACGAAAGCTCAAATTTTTAAAGGAAAAAACAGTCTTGGGTAGAGTTATCTAAAGTCTTGGGGATTGTGAAGAATAACTTCCTGTTTCATTTAACAATTTGTTTATGATGAAGCCTTGCTTTTCTTTGTGTTTCTATATATATTTCTTTTGATTCTGTATTCATTTTATTTTTTCTATTGATTCTGTCTGTAGCGAGTACTCTGTCACATTAGCCTTTTTTCATAATTACAAAATCTGTGTTGCCCGCTCTCAATAAAAAAGTTAGTGCAGAGATCAAAGCCTAACAAATCAGCATACACTCACAAAGCAGTGCACTTGCCTGATCAGACTTGAGCGTGTAGATGCATTGAGCTTCAACTTTCAAATCAACTAGTTCTTGTCCTCTCTCTTTATTGCCATCTTGATTTACAACAATACTATCGCTTTCTTTTTTTCTTTCCTTAACTCAGATCTAATACATTACCACATTTTCCATCCCTTTATATATCTCACTCTCACCCTTTCATCAAATCCTCCCATTTCGATCATCAGAAAACCACAAATCCTACATGAAAATTGCTAAGCGGGAACTATGCACGAGCATGAATCTTGTGAGTATTGTACCGAGTATTTGGTTGGTCTGAATAAGTGATTGTAAAGACGTTCATTGAAATCAAAAAGACAGAAAGTTGTGGTGATAGGGTTTGACGATTTTGCCATGGTAATTTTCTTAGAACCTATATATGGTAGCAGCCAAACTCAAATACAATCTCCTTCGTACACAAACTTCCCACGACCTCGACATCTTGATTGGAGAAGGAGAGCTCTACTTCACTCTAAATATCTCACACTAAGAGCACTCCCCATATTCCAACCCAAAATTATGTTATCTTCACACAAGGCACTTCGAAGTTAGTTAATACAACGATGTGGAACAATTTAAACTCTTTTGATTGCTATATTTTACTTACTTCTATGTGATTACTATTAACTGATTATGCACTTGTTTCGTGATTGAATCATTGCCTGACCATCCCAATCAAATGTCACCGAAAAATGTAACAACTAACAATGAGCTCCAATCCATATTATAATCCTCAGCACCCATCCCCATCCAAATTTACAATTCCCCACATTAAAAACAAAAAGTGAAATCAGCATCATAACTCAACTCGAACAGTTCAAGGATTTGCCTTCAAGCCAACACATTGATGTTCTACACAACAATCTCTACTGAAATTAACTAAAACGGCACAACTTCTACTAATATGAACTAAAAAAGCTTACTTCTTTGATATATTCAAATCGAAAACCAGTAGATTTCGCATAATGGATCAGCAAATTAACCCAACAATTGAACTAATTATTAGTTAATCGAGATAAATCGATCTAGGGTTTCACTGCAATAACATCAGATTGCACGATCACAAACAATTAATAAGGAATAATGAAATTGAAACATAGGGTTTTACGTCTTTGAACTGAATCAACCCGAGGTCGCCGAGGTAGGAGACAGTGACATGGGCAGATTCAATGGGGATTATGATCTGCACCAGATGCATTGGCTCTGAACGAAACAGATCCATCCGAGGGAAACATCCGCCACCGCCTTCCCCCATTGTTCTTGTTTCGCCTCGTCTCTCTCTCTCCTTCGCTTCTTCTCTTCACCCTCGCGTTTTTCTTCAGTGATTTGTTTTGATTTTGCTCACTCTTCCTCTCTTGCCTCTTGGTGTTTTGTTTTGTTTTGTTTTGTTTATGGTCCACTATTCAATCTGTGTATCTGCGATAAGAAATCACATTATCGGTTGATGTCATGGTGGTAAAGAGCGTATTTGTAGATAGGCCGCTATGAATAACACCACCACTTCTCATGATAGATAGATACCACCGCTTCTATTAATAGACACCACCAACATCTTGTTTTTTTTAAGGACACTACCACTTTTTTGAATGACACCGCCACTTACTGAAAAACACTACCAATAAATAAAAAATAAATAAAAACTCTAACCTTAACCCCTCTTATCCTCTCTCCATCTCTTCTCTTGTCTCTTTTTATTCTCCATCAATCACTGTCGCCACCACCTCCTCATCATCCTCCCTTCACTATCACCACCTCGCCATCGCGACATTTCCTCATTTTCATCATCCTCGTCTTCTTCTTCTTCACCACTACCACTACACCTCACCATCGCCATCTCTCATCATCCTCCCATTTGTTTTTTCTTATTTTCCTTTTTTTTCTCCCTGGCAGTGGCGAGTTGGTGGTGGCGGTAGTGAATGAGAGGAGAATGAGGAGAGGTGGCGGTGTCCCACCTCCTCCCATCTTTTATTTTTATCCTTCTCCTCTCTTTTTTCTCCCCGATGGTGGTGATGCTGAAAGGGGGAGGAGGAGGAGGAGAGGTGGCGGCGCCCACCTCTTCCCATTTTTTTCCTTGTTCTCCTCATTTTTTTCTCCCTAACGGTGGCGATATGGCGGTGATGGCAAGGTGGTTGTGGTGAAGCAAGGAGGAGGAGGAGAGGTAGCGATATCCCACCTCCTCCAATCTTCTTTTTTTCTTCTCTTCCTCCTTTTTTTTTCTCCATGACGGTGGCAAGGTGGTGGTGATAGCAAGATGGTAGTGGTGAAGAGGATGAGGAAAGGTGGTGGTGTCCCACCTCCTCTTTTTTTTTTTTATCTTCGCCCTCATGGCGATTCTAGATAACCCACGCCCGCATATATTTGGCGCGAGTGTGGGTTCCCCATCTGCATAATCGCCGCGATGAACAATTTTTTTGTCCTAGCGGTGGTTCCTGTGATAGGGAAACTATTTACTAATAATGAGCTAGTGCATAAATATGTATTCACTTGCCAGATATTGCTAACAACTAAAATGGAATATATACATATAGAGTATTTGAGCTTATTTTAAAATCACGTTACTGAGTCAACAATTATACGAAAACACCATTTTCTATTTTTTTAACATTCTTACCATGTATTTCATCTAAATTCTTGCCACAATTTGGCTATGTGTCATTTTTTTAATAGGATATTGAGATTACTCAAATGATCAAATCAGAAACATGTATTACCACCATTTTCTACAATGTATGTACATGTCAAGTGTTATTGACTGAGTTATCTCCTCTTAAGAATGGATCTCCAAATCCAATTAGCCTTCCAGAATTTAAAAAAACCAAAGATTATGTTGTTTAATATAATAGCTCAATATCTATTGTATTTATAAAGATCATTTTTAGCATACGTGTGACAACTAAATCCAACCCCTGACATCTATTGTACCAATACATCGTGACTTTTGGGGAAAGCTAATTACAGGGCATCACCTTTGATTTTGAATCTCAACCCTTCCACAATAACCTATTGCAAATTTATTGAATTTCCTTTGATAATACAAAAACCTTCCAATATACATGTATTCAAAACATGGTTGAGTTTATCAACACTAATCTTCTCCCATGTCAGATATACCTCAATCTCCAGTAGTCTCTTAGGGATTTTCTCAACAATAGATATTTATTCAAATTTGGAGAGTCTTTTGAAGTGATAAGTGGACTCACTAAAGGTGTATGATATTTTCTCATAAGCTACCTTCAACAATAGAGGAATTTTGTTGTCATTCATGTGTTTAATTTTAGGTCTACGGATGGAGGAATATGAGAAAAATACTACAATAATCATATAATTTACGACTTTCATAAACTTTATGACAACTCCATAGTTACCCCGTGAAATAAAGATGTAATTGAAGGATCCCATAATGCTTACAAGTGCACAAATAAGAAAGAGATTTGCTCTAAGGAAGGAGACGATTAGGGTTCTAAAGGGAGTTTTGGTGGTTATTTATTTATGGCAGCGACTGTTTCACATCACCTAAAGTACTGTCCCACACCACCAACTTTATTTCTCATACCACCACTTATCTCCCACACCACAAATAAAAACTCAAAATTACAAATATTCTCTCTCATCCCCTTTATTAATTTTTTTCTCTTCCCTTTTCCTCATTCCCTCTATTATCCATTAGACACCGCCATCGCCACTTCTATCCCTCCTGCCACCGACACCTTTATCTTTATTTTCTCCATCAAAAACTACGACCACCCCACCACATCTCTCACCATCTTTGTCTTTGAAAACACGATACTATCCCCGACTTTGGTTCAACTTATATATTTGATCGAGCAAATTCTCAAGATCATCAAAACACAAAAATTGTAGTACTATGAGTTATCTAATAAACACAATTTGAATTACATGAAATTGTTTTGAAATGAGCAAGTTATGATCATTTTACTAAAGTCACACATATCTGTCCCGCAAATAAAACGAGACAGTGTCCTTGACTTTTGGCCAACTTATATGCTCGACCGAGTCCGATTATCAAGCTCATCAAAACACACAAATTGTGATACTTTGAGTTATCTAATGAATAATTTAAAATCACTTGAAAATGTTTTGAAATGAAAAAGTTATTGTCATTTTATGAGTAACACTCTTGTAAAAAAAATAAATATAGAGTTTGTGTTTTCACCCATTTACACAGGACAATGCGAGTGAAAGTCTCACACTCGCATAGGTCCATGCGAGTGGAAGTCTCAAATTAACATACACTCGCATTGGGTGCGTGAAAACAATTTTTTTTTTTTTTTTTTTTTTACAGTTTGAGTGCTTGTCATAAAATAGCCATAAATTTTTTTTTTCAAACCATTTTCAAGTGATTTAAATTGTGTTTATTAGACAACTCAAAGTAATACAATTTTCATAAGTTGATGAGCTTGAGAATCGGTCTCGATCGAGCATATAAGTTGGCCAAAAGTCAGGGACACCACTCCATTTTTTTAGGAGGACATATTTGCATTACTTTAATAAAATAACTATAACTTGCTCATTTCAAAATATTTTCAAGTATTTCAAATTGTATTTATTAGATAACTTAGAGTACTAAAGTTTTTGCGTTTTAATGAGCTCGAGAATCGCTCTTGATCAAGCATATAAGTTGGCTGAAAGTCAGGAACACTACCCCGTTTTTAAAACATTTTAAAGTGATTCAAATTATGTTTATTAGATACTTAGAGTACTATAATTTTCATGTTTTGATAAGATTTAAAATCAGTTTCAATTGATAGAAAGTTACCCTATTTTTATGTTACTGGTTTTTTTTCAATAACAATATTTTGGGTGGTATGGGTTAATACGCTTAAAAAAAGTACACGGTGGTGTGAGACAATACATAGTACATATGGTGATGTGGAGTAGTCGCTGCCTTTATTTATTTTTATCTCTTTAATATTTTTTTTGGAAAATGACTTTAAAAGCCTATTTTTTTAAAAAATAAACAATTTAGGTATCATAATCAATGAAATGACTAATAAGTATTAAATCTTATAACCATTAAGACTCAATTTGTTAACTATGGTTAGCCACGAAAAGAAAATGACAATTTAAACATTTTTAATACCTAAAATATAATGTAAATCTTGAGGCATAAGCTATTATAAATCTACTTAATCATTTACCACGAACCTCTGTATAAATCAATGGTGATCATGTCATCTCCTTCTTCCAAACTCATTTATGTCATCATCACACATCTTCACCGCATTTTTTTTTCTATTTTCCATAACTACTCGTTATAAACAAAATTAAGTAGATTTGTTGTGGCTTATTTGAGATTTCATT
The DNA here is from genome assembly GCA_003290165.1 of Berberis thunbergii. NCBI lineage: Eukaryota > Viridiplantae > Streptophyta > Magnoliopsida > Ranunculales > Berberidaceae > Berberis > Berberis thunbergii. Next base: position 107,027 of record QNQO01001800.1, read on the forward strand.
ATATATTCTTGAGATAAAAAAATTTTAAATTGTCATTTTCTTTTGGTGGCTAACATACTTAGCAAATCGAGCCTTAATAGTCCTAGGATTGAAAATTAGAACTTACTAGCAATTTCATTAACGATGATACCTAAACAATATATTTTTCAGAAAAGTAGGCATTCAAAGTCATTTTTTGTATTTTTTTTTTTTTTCAAATGTCTTGTGTGGGTGTACGAGCAAAAAGTAGGTGTGCTTAGAAAATTTAAAATTTACATGTGGGGGATGTGATTAGCACTTCCAAATTCACGCTCAATTCACTTTACATCATCAAAAAATCTCCCCCAAACCCTAACGCTAGAACGAATTTGCAAGGAAAATGGAACCAAATCAAGAAAAAGAATCCATGAATGTCGTCGAACTCGCTAGCAGCGACGATGGAGAAGACGGAAGTGGCGTCACTAGAAGGAAATCCAGATCATCTGAAGCGCATATTCGACCTGAGTCGGTGCCTGTACCGAGTCCGACCGGGAAAACTCAAGGTTTAGAGTCGCGTAGTTTCTGGAAAGCAGGAGCGTATGACGTCGGCCCAGTGAAATTCGGATCCACACAAGGTTTTTTGCGTTGCTTTCTCTTTTGTTTGGTTGATTCCGTGGCGTGATTAGGTAGATTGATCATGTTCTTTTTAATAGCAGGTGTATTGGAGCAAGCACGAGTGCATCCCAAGTTTCTCCATTCGAATGCTACGTCACATAAATGGGCGTTTGGAGGTTCGTTTTGAATATCTTGGTGGAGTTTTAGCTAGTAATGTGAACTCATTATTAGATGCTCTTACAGAGTTTTAGAATTTTTATTCATAGTTTAAGCTAATCATTGATGATTAAAGCTATGGTTTTTCATTCATGCAGCAATAGCGGAGCTTTTGGATAATGCAGTTGACGAGGTAAATATCATTCAAGCCATCTTTGCATAGATATATAAAAGGGCGTAATGCATGACTAAAATGACACTGAAATGCCAATGGTAACCTGGTTGGATGGTTAAGGCTGTGGTGGTTTAATCCCCACGTCTTGGGTTTTATATCCACCGGTGGCACGCTCGCCTTTCAAAGCAAAACAAAAAATGACAGTGAAACATGTTCTCTCATTTAAGAATCCTTTTGCATTAGGCCTAGTTTGGTTACTCGATGGAATGGGAATGAATGAAAATTTTAATGAGAATGAGAATGGGAATGGGAATGGGAATGAGAATGTGTATGTTTGGTAGTATACTTATGAATATGAATCACAATGGTAATAATGTATAACATTGTGTCTTTATCGATATACCCTCAATTATTATAACAATGGATTTTATGTCATTCTATTATATTATATAAAGGAAACTATATACAATGGCATATACCGTAGCTGATAACTCATAAAAACCAAAGATATATGCATTCAATTGACATATAACATATTTTTCATAACGAGTAACTTCAGAAAGGTCCAAAGTATTGATACGGTCCATAAGACCTGATAATAGCAAAATAGAGAGGTTTTTAAACAACCATAGACATGGTTTGACAAACCTAGCTTATTGCTGGAAATAAAATCAGAAAATGCATCAAAAGCTTCAACAAAACATCCAAAGAACAACTCCTTCCAGTCTTCATACTAGCCAAGCCGCATGTTCAAGGCTAAAAAATTCCAATCCATATTCTATTCCCTAATCCCGATAGATGATCCTTTTCACATACCCCGCTCTTGCATCTGGTGCAAGACAGAAGTACTCAACTCAGGTAGTATCGCATCCCAATTTCAATGTAGCGTCCTCGTTTTCCGCATCGGTCAGTCTTTCCAAGCTTTGTAATTCAGCAAAGAACTGCTTCCTTTTTTCAACAATCAACTTGTCTATCGCCATTGCCTGACTTAGCTCATGAGTGGCCTTTTAAATTTCAGCTCCAAAGGTCTTTGCCACTTCGCGTACAACCATATGACACGAGACTCGTCTGAACTTCTCCTTCTCTCCTTGCACCTAGATGTCCCCTAAGTTGGAGTGCCCTTCTCTCCCTTGTCCGGGTTAACATCAGCAACATCACAATGAGACATATCAGCATGTGAACCAGCCATTTCCGCAGCCGAAGCTGACAAATCAGCATTAGAGAATGCAAGTATGTGTGGTCCATGGGAAGACATATCCATTTCACTGAACCAATCCTCGGTTGGATTATTATAATTTCAGCAGGGTCTTGTGCATATCCTCCAGTCGTACGATCCTTGCAAAATATAGTGCACAATGCATCAAATGTTCAAGCTTTTTGTTTCTAAAGCTAGCAGCCTCTTGTGACCCTGCATATCCATATTAGTGAACTTAATACAAGATAAATAAAAATTAAAAGCAACAACATCTATACATTGTATGAAACCAGAACAATTAAAAACAACCAATTATGCAACCAGTTTACCTTCACATACTCATCCCACACTACATTTTCATCAACCACACATTTACTCACATGATCCCAATCAAATCCACTTGAGCATGAACCATAAAGCATATCGTACACAACACATAAGTCCTTTTTCATGGTCCTCATTCTGAACTAACGTGTAGCTCACCCTTTATGCTAGCATCTGAGATTACAACCTTTATTGCTTGCTCTAAAGCAGTCAAATATCCTGGTTTGAAGCCATTATCCGCATTTAGTGTGCCTTTGCTATACAATTCCAGAAGAGCAGCAACCAATACATCATCCTCTGCGTCTGTCCATTTATGCTACTCATTTGAGACATCCCTACAACATTTTATATACAAAAGACACATAATACTCAGATTGGTTATGTACAAAGTATTAATCCAGTAAGAAAGAAATGACATCTATCAATGATAAAAACAATATGCAACACTCATACATATAATTCAATAAGTCTATTTCAATATTTTATTCAACACTCATACTGGAGAATACAAAATTCTGAATATGACATCTATTTCAACACAATAAGTCAAAGTAAACTGAAATTTTAAATTAACAAAAGCAATTGCAAACTATGACGGAGCACCCCTCCAATTATCATACATCTCTTGCGCCATCTGCAACCTCCAATCACTCCATGCATCATTGACTTCAATTGTTGTAATTGGTTCATTGGTTTGCACAGACTCGTTCCAGCAACCTCACCTCTTACATCATTCTCCAAAGGATCATAGCCCATTTGTCTCCTCATGAGATTATGTAGATGACAACATGCTCTGGGATACCCATACTCTTGGTTGGTTAGCCCACCTATGGTTTCTATCAAGGAACACAAATTGTCAAAGGTAGACCTATCCATCCTTAATTGCGCAATGCAAGTGATATCACTTGTGGACACCAACTGCGTAAGGTGTTGTCTTTGCAATGCAAAATGTAACACATATGACTTCGTCATGGGTCTAATACTATTCAAAGACTCAACATTGCAAAGATTGTAAAATAGGCCTGAGATGCTAAGTTATCTGAGTCCCTAAAGATGAAACAATAGCCTTCTTTATGATCTGTTTCATTTGATTGATGTTATACTCAATGAGGCATGACTGTATAAAGGTAAGTTGGTAACTAATTAATACAAAAAGTATAGAAGTTTAAAGTATGGCATCTTCAACAGGGGAATATAACAAAAATCACTGCTTAGTTGAAATACAAGAAGCATTAATGCCGAGTTAACATCTAATTAACATTGATTAAGCCTACAATATACAACAGTTTGGAGTTAAAAAAGATCTTTCATTATTGTTAATTCAATGCGTGCATCACAGTAAGGAGACGAAGGAGATGGTTTTGAAGAGACTTACCTCGATCAATGAATGTAGATCTGCTTGTTCTTCCCTTTACGCCGCAGTCGTTCAAGCTCAAGAGGTGAGGAAGAATGAGGAGGTTGAATGGGGTTTTGTGAAGCCCTAATTAGGAGGGCAAAAACGTCACTATGTGTCGACCATTACAATGGAAATTGTAATCCCAATTCATAGGGTTCTAGGAAGGAATGACTATTACAACCAAATTGGTAATGACCATTCCCATTACGTCGATTTTATAACAAAACAAACAGAGGAATGTATTTGGCCGTTGTATTAGTCATTACGTTACAACGGTCAGGGGTAACTAAACACGGCTTTAGAGTTTAGATGTTTTATTTTATCTGTAATATTAATTAAGGCAATTCGCATTAATTGTGTGCACACAAATGTAAATATGTGTGTTGATGTTCCAGATTCCAGGTGGTGCGACGTTTGTGAAAGTGGATAAACTTTATAATAAGGAAAATGCTCCCGCTTTACTTTTTCAAGGTATTATTTGATTATTGTGGTATTTAGAAACTGTATTAACAAATTGTTTATTGACAAAGTGATAAACATTGGCAGATGATGGAGGTGGAATGAGTCCTGAGTCTATCCGTCATTGTATGAGCTTGGGGTACTCCAAAAAGAAGTCTAACACAACAATCGGGCAGTGTAAGTTTCATTTAACCTCCATGAATGTTTTTATTTTTGTTTCATTGTTAGCCTTTGATTATGATACTTAGGGTTAAAAGTAGTTTCAATGTATGTAGAAAAACTCATTATTCTTTAGTTTCTTTCTTGCCATTTTTTTTCCTCCTACTCCTTTTTCTTTTTAATTTAATGTTTACTAGAAACACAAGTTATGTTTTATTTTGCAGATGGTAATGGTTTCAAAACAAGTACCATGCGTCTAGGTGCCGATGTAATTGTTTTCAGCCGCACTACTTTGGAAAGGTAACATGCCACCTTGTAGCGAGTGCTACTTGCAAGACTCATAATTAGTCTTTTATCTAAAGAAACTTTATTCTAAGAGAAAATGATGAAAGTTACAAAGTGGAAGCCCCAGAGTCCCAAAAAAATAATAAGAAGTTATTGTGCCGTCATGAAGTGATCCCAAAAAATGATGAAATCTCGAAAGGCGTTGAGCATCACCAAATGTCCAATAAACATTCATTCTCTTCTATATGATATAAGGGAATTTAGTCGTTAAATTATTAATTATGATAAAGTATAGTATGAGATAAATACTACACAACTAATTTAGGAAAGACATGCTTCAACACCTAAGGTTTAGAATTTAAAATAAAATAAAATTGGAGATCAATACTTGGATTTAAAGAACTAACTGAACTTATATTAAATGATGAAAACTTAGGTTATTTCCTATGAATAGTCTGATGGTTTCTTTCTCCTTTTTTGCTCTGTGTTCTTCAAAGGATAATACCTAAAGAGAGCCTTTGATCCAGTGTATTTCTGTTACGAGGAACTTGCATCTTCTCAAACATCTACTGGCGGTGTGAGGACTTTAGCCACTTAAAACAAAAGACTTTGTCAAGATAAAAAAGGGGTAGCTGTCTAGGCTTACACACTCCCATGTTACATCACTACTTTGTACTGCGTCTTCCTTGTTTCTCCTTTTGATATCTTATGCAAGCAACATGGTGCAAATAGTTAAAAAAATTCTTTGTAGTTGCTCCAATGACACCAAAAATATTCCGCGCTTAGGTAAGATATGTTGCACACACTAAAACCTTAAAGATAATGGGGAGGTTCTAGGATTGGAAAGTTGTTAAGATGTGTTCAGGTGTACAATGGAAGCGACAACCAAACACAAACTAGAAGTATATTCCTAGCAATGGTAAATAACCAATCAAGGCAACAAGAACTCAAGAACATAGACTAGGTGAAAACCTACACCCGTCTGAACAATGACAAATTCACGAACTTTAAGAAATATATCACAAGGCTTTAAACAACTTTCAAATAAATCTCTTCCATTTGTTTCAAGAGTGAAACCCCCAAAACAAACTCAAAGCCAAAGCTCATTATGAGGGTCTGAGTGAGCTTCCAAAATCAATGTGTTCCCCAACTATGTTCGGGATGGCCATGTTATAGACCATGGAGAATTCTGAGTTGACCATAAAGTAGTGGCTTGGCTGATTGTAACCGGAGCTCGGTTTTTATATTAGCAAAAATTTAGTTAACTTGAGGAAATATGGCAATTTTTTTTGAATGGAAAAACTACAAAAATAGTGGAGATGAGATGATAAGTGAGAAAAATTTTCATTCCATGATGATAAGTGAGAAAATTTTTCCATGGAGAATTATTCTCTCCCCCCCCCCACCCCCCCCAATTTTTTTTTTTCCATATTTTGAAAGAAGATATGTAGTGGAAGTGGGAACAAAATAAAATAAAATCAAACACACCCTTAAATATTTTGTTAGTTTTCCATGGTCAAAGAGCTTTTCTCTTGAAAAAACGATTGGTGCAATCAATCGCCTATTGTTTTTTTTTTAATTATTATGATTTTTTGTTAATTTTATTTTTGTATTTTATTTTGTAAATTTTATTTGTAACTTTCCTAACTCCATAAAACTCTTATATCTCGGAGACTGTATATAGTTATAATCATGTATGCAAGTAACCTCAGACAATATGAACAATGTCGCAAGAGCAAGCAATATCATGGAGTTAAGATTATCAATCCTACTGATGCTATTCTTCAAGAAAACATTGCAATATCGGTTTTTTGTGTTTGTTTAGAAAACAATGTCAGTCCGTCTGATGCTATGCCTGAAGGAACCTTGATTTGCTTCTATTCACCACTGAAACTAGGCCAACCCATTAGTGTTGAGCTTAGGTAGATAAGTCCCAACCTTGAGTTGGGTTGGGGTAGGTTAATAGTTATGGTCACCAACCTGACCCGACCCACCAAGTTTCAGTCACAGCGCACTCTTTTAATGGGAGTTTTGAAAAACTCGCTTACCAATTTTTCGATCATTCAACACCTAAAAACGTGATGGAAGAAAGTGGGGGAATCTGTGCCAAGGATATCAATTTCCACCTTCGTTTCTCCCACAAAATGAACACACCCTAGTTTTTTTCTTTTCTTTTCTTGAAAGATCCCATATTTAATTAGCCCCTCTCACCCAAATGCCGCTGACAGGGTTTGAACCAAAGACATAGGGAACAAACCACCACACCCTAGGTTTCATTTTGTAACTACTCTCATTCCGCGGCGCTCCTTTTTTAGGTAAATGCACTTGTTTTAGTGTAGTTCCATCCCATGTTTGCCAATGTACATGTTTCTGGCTATGATACACTTTTGCTTCTATTGTGAATCCTTTAAATATCGGTAAATTTTGACTAAATTCATTGGTTATAGTGAAATTTGTTTCCTTGAAAGTCTGTTCAGCTATATGATATTAGATGGCTTATTAATGATAGACATTCAGCTGTAGGATGCACTTGATGCATGTAGAACTTAATTTTCTTTATTCTAATCGTTATTGTTATTATTTTAATATGCTTTTAAATGTTCACATTTTAGCCGTACAACCCAAAGCATTGGTCTTCTCTCATATACTTTTCTGCGGAAAACTGGTCAGGATGATGTTATTGTGCCAATGGTAATTCAGTTTTACAATTTATAAGGATTTCCTCTCTTTCTCAGCCCCAATTTAAATGCTTATTTAACTCTTTATCTTTTCATTTCTTCATACAACCTTGCATAGTGCAGGTTGACTTCGAGCTTTTGGATTATCAACACGCAGAACCTATAATTTGTGGTTCACTGGATGATTGGTCTAACAATCTGAACATTATTCTTCAGTGGTCTCCTTTTTCCTCCAAAGAGGAGCTCATGCAACAGGTTGTTTTGGATATATGGAGCTTATTTTGAGTTTTGCATTTATCTTTTGACCATCTAATTGTTTGTGTTGTCCTTTGCTCGAGTTTCAACATAAGCTCTGTGCTGACATGTTTTAAGATTTCCGTGGTGTACAATGTGAACTGGTTTTATTTGATTCCATTGTTTTTCCCTGATTATGATATTTTTCAGTTAAGGAAGTCATAAATTGTAACATGTAAAGAAGAAAAATTCAAGATACAACAGCTCCCTGCTTTGGTGTTTTTAATGAACATGTTTCATATTTCTTCCAGTTTACAAGAAAATGCTACACTAAAATGGTATGGATCCTATTTGAATTTCTGATAAATGACTAGTGGGTTAAGATTAAAGAACTTGAAGATTTTGCTCAATTAAAAATACTTGACAAATTATGAAAAAAGAATCTCTTTGGTGGAATGCCTTTGTGCTACTCATCATGTAAGAAAATCGAGGTGTTGAGATTAAGTCAAAACAGTCTTGTCCCTTACTGAACTGTGCAATCAAAACCTAATGTTCTGATACTCCCGGTTAAAACATATGGGGAAGAAGAAGAAGAAGGAAAAAAAGTGTTTATAAACATCCAGATCTTGGAGCCTCAACCAAACTCTCTTTGTTCAGCTGAACCCATTTGACCGGTTAACCCACTCAAGTCAACAATCCAGTTAAAAACAAAAATTTATTTCAATTCTTGAGTCTAAATAGAGTTATTAGTTGTAGAAAGTTCCTATAATATTATTGATACCATTGATTTTTAGTTTAGTAGGTTTCTAATAGGGTTGTAAACAGATCGGAAATGCTTAAATCATGGCTAAAATAATCGGACAGGATCGGATTTCGGATCCAAATGCTACCTAATTTTGCAACTCCAAGATCTAAATCTGATCCATTTACAGGCCTAGTTTCGAACTTGTTATGGAGTTATTGAGATTAGTAGCTCCAAAAACAAAATTTGTATTCAACAAATTTTCAATACCATATCCCCCAATGAGATGAATTTTTTCAAGGACAATTTGTTGAATTAACAATGTCACTGAGCCGCCTTCAAAATACTTTTGCAATCTCAACATCTATGGTATTGAATAAGTGTCCTAACAGGGTCCTCTGACATGGTAAAATGTTTCGGACACATTGACTAATTGGTGTCCTGTTGTATCTGATGCAGACACTTTGGAATTTTTTGAAGTGTCCGTGTTTTAGAGTCTCCATGAGATCACCGAGCCACCTTCAAAATACTTGTGCAACAGCAACATCTATGGTATTGAATAAGTGTCCTAACAGGGTCCTTTGACCATACTGACAGACATGGTCAAACGTTTCAGACACATTGACTAATTGGTGTCCTGTTGTATCTGACGCAGACACTTTGGATTTTTTAAAGTGTCCGTTTTTAGAGTCTCCATGAGATCTAACCCCCCCACCACCACCCCCCCTGGTCGTGGAAAAGTATAGACAGTATATTTGGAGATGCTCTTGTCAAATAATAGTTGTTATTATTCTTTTTACGAGCAGCTGAGCATTGATTGTAAATCACAACCTTTCATAGTAACACGTTAGTGGTAGCAATTATTGTCTTCTTGGTGGCTTTTAAAGGTTGTGACTATGGGCTGGAAAATTTCGTATATCTGATATCTGGCATTAGCTCATCATTGTTTTTTCTAGCTAAGAAGAGTTACTGTGTAGGAGTTGCTTATGCTTTTTGGATCTCTTTCTGATTGTAATGTCTGATCTTAATGTCCTAACTAAATTTTCCTCATTTTCAGTTTGATGATATCGGGCCTCATGGAACAAAGATTATCGTATACAACCTATGGTTTAATGAAGATGGTCTCTTAGAATTAGATTTGACAATGATGAGGAGGTATTTCATTGTTTACCTTATGAGGGATATGTAATGGTGCATATAGTTCAGTAACAATAAGTTTATTGTTATTCATTTATTTTTTAGTACATATATTGTGTTTGTTCTCGTTTATTTGGGGACATAGTGAATATAGATTATGTGCACATCTTTTCACTAAAAAACAAGAATATTGTAAGTGATGGAAATGTTAGGAATAATAATAAATCACATAACAAAATACGTTCCTCTTTGAAACATAAAAATACCTTTTCAGTCTTGAAAATTGTAAAAACTCTTTTGTCGGAAAATTTGAAGGGTGAAAAGTGCAATACACTTCCAGATTTGCCTCTAAAATGGCTCCTTGCATTGAAAGTAATATGGTACCCTATTGGGATTGCCATAACCCAAAATTGCACTCTTGATTTTGAAAAGCCGTAACGAAAGTGCATTCTTAGTTTCTTTTATTTTGACATTTTTGTTGGCTTACATGCAGGATATCCGATTGAGAGACGAAGTTAACCGTGAGAAGGTGTCTAAAAAAGACAGATCAATTGAATCTCACATTTCTTACGGCATTCGTTTTTCATTAAGGGTGTGCTTTCAATCCTTTGCGATATATATTACTTCTCTTTATTTATCAGCACCCAAGTATCTCTTGCACCCTAATATAATTAATTTTTGTTTCCAGGCATATGCTTCGGTTCTATATCTCAGACAATTTACAAATTTCCAGATCATATTAAGGGGAAAACCTGTTCAGCAATACCATATTGCAGATGAGTTAAAATTCTCCGAAGTAGTAACATACAAACCACAACTTGGGAAGTTTTCAAAAGAGGTAAACATAAATACACCGTTCTTGTCTTTAGTTGGATAACTGAAAGCATTTATGTAAGTAAATATTCCCAAGGAAATGAAAATTTCTATGGAAAGGACTTGAAAAGACAATGGTTGAGGAACGACAAAGAATCACGTAGCTCCTCTTGTGCAAGATTTTTGGTTTTAAAGAACTCTGCAACATAGGAAGATACAGATCAATGCATCCCCTCCCCCTCACCCTAGGAACAGTCAGACCGTTTTGTTTTTCTTTGTTTTTTGAGAGAGCGACGAAAGAGTGCTTTAATGGCTTTGTGGTCTCAAGTACCTGTCAGCATCATCTTCATGTGATGATCAGTGCCTTGATACTTTTATTATTATTATTATTATTATTATTATTATTGATAGCAAAATTAGGCCTTTTCTTCACACGGGAGTCATTAAGCATAATGGATTTACCTGTTTACCTACAGCTGCATCTTTCTCTTTACTGCAAATTTTATATGCAGAAATAGTCAATAACAGTTTATGGTTTAGGTATATGCCAAAACGACAATCGGATATGTGAAAGAGGCTCCACATCTTCCAGTTTCTGGGATCAATGTGTATCACAAAAATCGCCTCATCAGGGTATGTTTTTCTGAATTATTGTGTCTAAGATTATCTGTAACAAGTCAGACATGTAAGAGGACATTGATATGATGGAGTTGGAAATTGCAGAATTGACAACGTTTGGTTTTTAATTTTATCTGGGTGGTCTACATTTAGTGGATCAACCTAAAATGAGTTTATTTATTTTTCAAAGTCCGATAAGGTTGTAATAAATTTGACTCTCTACCTTTCATTTGATTCTGTCACTTCTGTGTGTTATATGAGTTTTTCTCCAAACTTCATTTCAAATTTGGGCGAGGCTTCGATACTTGTCATCTATGTCTATGTGATTTATGCTTTTTTTAATCTATTGTTTGTTACAGATAAGCTACATCGAGTTTAATGGTAATAACATGGGTAACAAAGTGGTTGGTATGTCCTTTTACTTATGAAATCCCTTGTTTGCATTGTTTCAGCCCTTCTGGAAACTTACAAATAATGGTAATAGCGTCGGTAACGGAGTGGTTGGTATGGCCTTTTACTTCTTCCTCTATTCAACAACTTTTCCAATATTATTTTGGGAAGTGACTTCTGGGGCCTACTTTTTTTAACATTGTTGACCCGTTGGACCATAACTATATTATTGGCTAATATGACCTATTTTCACAATGCATGACCATTAATACCTATTGTATTAACCTCGGTTACCCAATGAATTTGAAAGACGACGTTAACCTTCATAAAAAATTATCGACAAAAGAGAATCTAGAGGGACATGATCCACCCCTAATTAATTTATCTTTTTCGTCCTTTCACCCTTGACAATCTCAATGCTTCTTCTTGCTTTATCATTGAAAAATGTGTTTATAATTCCATACACAGATGCATTTTTGCTACTTTCTTTTAGAAATCAAATGATTTGCTCTCTTATTGCTGATCTTTTTTTGTAACCACACGATTTGCTCTTTTATCCTTCCCAACCCACTTATACAGCTATTGTATTAACCTCGGTTACCCAATAAATTTGAAAGACAGTGTTAACCTTCATAAACAATTATCAACAATTTGGGAGAAGAAGTCAGTAGCACAGAACCTGTAGTGCATGGCGATGACAAATCTATTGTTTGAGTTACTAAATATGAGGTTTTTCTATTGGAAAAAACATTTGTTTGTATAATCAATTGACTGTGGCATATCTTCACATCAAACATCAAAGTTATTAATCTATAATACATTAATACTTAGTCAGTAGCACAGAACCTGTAGTGCATGGCGATGAAAAATCTATTGTTTGAGTTACTAAATATGAGGTTTTTCTATTGGAAAAGACATTTGTTTGTATAATCAATTGACTGTGGCATATCTTGACATCAAACATCAAAGTTATTAGTCTATAATACATTAATACTTAGTGGAGATATAAAATATATATTAAAAAAATATTTTGTTATATACCATTATATCCCGTTATAACCTATAACGCTTCTGGACCGTTATGGGTACGTTATCCGTTTTAACTGCATAGCATTATCAAATAGAGGAGGGGGTGGGATACAAATTCCAACTTGAATGGGGTTGTAGACAATCCCATTAGCTAACCAGTGAAGTTCGGTGTTGAATTTCATGACAAATTTCGAGATTCGGTAGGTCAGCCATTACTATATTATTGTGAGGCTTTCATGGCCGCAAATATGTCTCTGTTCTATACATACACATTTTGAAAGTTCAGGGTGGATACATGTCTCTTGCAAGCATTTTCATCCGAAATCCATTAACTAGATGATGCTGCAAATTCTTCTTACATCATCTGCGTTTAAATATTGAGTGGGTATTAGCAGTGTTTAGTTGCAGTGGTGATGGTGTCTGTGGTAAAAAAATGATTTAATAATATTCGGCTATGAATTGTGACTCGGGCTTGATTGTGGGGTGCTAAACTTCAGCAGGAAAACTGGAAGTAGAGTTATGAAGTCACCTTTAGGTTTGAGATGGGTAAAGAAGGAAGGGGAAGATGAGTTTTTACGGTTTTGATTTATGCATTTGATGGTTATCAATTCTCCGTTCAGGATCATGTTATAATGTTTGGGAAGGATAAAGTTGTCTTACGAATTTGTTGGGTAACCCAGGTTAGTACAATAGGCATTAATGGTCATGCATTGTGAAAAGTAGGTTTAATTAGCCAATAGTATAACTGTGAGTCCCAATTGGTCGGCATTGTTCAAAAGTAGGCCTTAGAAATCATTTTCCCTTTATTTTCTCTAAAATTTCTATCGTCATCATCTTCCTTATCATTATCTTTTGGGCCTGCAGGCATTCTTGAAGCGAATTTTATTGAACCAGCACATGACAAACAGGATTTCGAAAGATCAACGTTGTTTATCCGTCTTGAGACAAGGCTGAAACAAATGATTTACGACTACTGGTTTGTTATTATTTTTCAATCTTTTCTAATATTAGGTTTTACAGCAATTAAATTTATTTGTCTTATTTGCATGGAAAGATGCCTTCAACTTGCCTGACGTGGTATTCTTACTTCATTGGTCAACATGCTCAAATGTAAAAATTTTGATTGTATATTTTACTTTGGTGAGAAAACCACGCAAGTCTACTATTGTAGAGCAAAAGATTCCCTCAAGTATAGGATGAGGTGACACCCAATAACATCCATACTTGATTAGGTTCCTTGTGTTCCACTCAAAAAATCCCCGCATTGTGTTCTCCCAAATGCCCCAACAAATCACAAAAGGGATATACTTCCAAAGAGACTTTCCTTTTGATGAAAGATGGGTGAGAGATTGCCACTCCTCATAAGACACTCAACCAATCCAAACCCACTCAATCTTAAAGAGCTGTTCAAAATGCTCCCATATGTCTCTAGAGTCTAGCCTACTGTCAATGAAGCAAGAAAGGTTAGGGGGATTCTATATTGGTCCGACTCATAACATAATTCACATCAAATTGCATTTCTTCTGTGGAAATAAACTTCTCTTCGATTGTAACAATGGACAACCCATTGAAGAGAGGTCTTATAATCACAAGGTCTGTAATTGATCATATGTTTATTACTTGTCATGTGTTAAACAATATTTGCTCCAAAGCTGATCTTCCGCTCCTATTGCGGAGTGCCTTCTCCACCAGTCTTCTCAATGTAGACATGATACCTTGTGATTTTGGGATAGAGTTCTATTAATCTGGGTCATTTGAACAAAGAGAAATGTTCATAATTGCAAAGGGAACAAGAGATGTCAATTCCATCTGCAAAGATATTAAAGCAGTGATCTGGCGTTGGACTAGTATATTTAAGCTGTGATCAGCGTGTTTTATTTTTCTTTCCCAGTCTTGCTATTTTCTCATTCGCAACGACTCATTTGTGTTTGTTTTTCTTTCCCTGTCTCGTGATCTTATCAATTGCAAGAACTCACTTTTAGTATGTTTTCTCGGCCCGTTTCTCTTAAAATAAATCAACTCAAGCCTGTCAAATGCAATGTAAGAGGTGTATTTTGAAAGAAACTAAAACCCTAATTTTCCTTAAGGTATATATATGCCCTTTTCGTTGTGGTCCCATTTCTATCAGACAAAATGAACTCACATGAAAACTACGTTTTGTATACCCTACTACATGTTGGTTGATACGTTAAGAGTTAAGAAAAATGTGCCATGAATGCAAGTTTTAATGGTATTCTCTAGAATGAAAGTTAGACATCCAACACACCATATAAGTCATACTATTTTCCAGAGCCTAAAGTAGTGAAATTGAAATGATCAAACTTCTCTTAGTTTCCATTGAATGTCTGTTCCTTGTTTTTAGCTGAATGATAATCCCTTTTTCTGGCATTCAATTACCTTGTTTTCATCAAACTTCTAGTCAAACATTTAGTATTACTTGACTGAGATTGCCATTTTTATTTTTTCCATTCTATATAATGCAGGAAAACGCATTGCCACTTGATAGGAATCGCCTCACCCTTCCCTGATATACGTACTATGCAGAAGCAACGTCTTACCGATCAACCTGCTACTGAATTTGCAGCAGCTAATATACAGAGGGAACCGCGTATTGATCAACCTGTCATTGGTCTTTCAGCCAATATGCAAAAGGAAATGCATCTGGATCAGCATGCCGTTGGTCTTTCAGCTAATATGGAAAAGGGAATGCATCTTGATCAGCCTGTCATTGGTCCTTCAGCTGATGTTCTCAAGGGAATGCATTTGAATCAGCCTGTGATTGGACTTGCAGCTAATTCCACTTCTAATATTCAGAATGATGTGCTTCATCCTATTATTGGATTAGCAGCAGTAAGCAAGTTTTAATTCCATTATTTGACTTTGTAATTGACTTTTACTGAGTATGCCTCAGAATTTTCTTTTTTCAGGATGGTCGGATGCAAGTAAATGCAGAGAATACATGGAATTCGGTGTCAGGAAACGAAGGTCATGTGAGTATTTTATTATTTATATCATCAGCATTACTTCTGTAGTAATATATTTGACATAGACGCCACTTAATAATCTTGACCAGAGTTTTGCAATAGTGCTAATATTATCAAGACTGAACATGGTTGTGAAAATTATGATTATATCCATACAGAGAAATATTTTGCAGAAAGCATGAGACGTGGCACACTTTCATTAGATTTATTGAAGTAGAAAGTGAAGCTAACTTACAAATTTAGACCTATGAAGAAATCAAGGGTTACTAAAAGTTATCTTGCCTTGTGAACAAATAATTGTTTTGTTATATGAATGAGCATGCCTGTTGGTCTAACCGCAATGGAAAGATTGGACCAGTCAATCATTCACATAATCATGTTGTTTTAATGCAGGGTTCTTCAAAGGGAGGATCATCAACTGATTGTTCTATTTCAGCAACAGTTGATCAGATATGCGAAGAAAACGTACAATTATTCATGAGGTATTTCCTTACACATTTATGGGTCTAGCAATTATCCTAGAATTTCTTTTATGTTTTCCAAACATTGCAAGTTATGTAACCATGATAATGGGTGTCTGGCATTTTTGTGCTAAATATAGTGAGAATTATATAGGCCTTCAAACGCTAGATGTGAAGGGTATAGTATTTAACTAATGCACAATTTGTCCAACCGATAGGCCATAACATATATTCAAATGACAACCGTAGAGCAGCCAATATTTTGATAGGTACACATCCGATTCTTGCCATTAAGCGAATATGTCAGTTACCGAACAGACTGACATTGCCATAGAATGCACATAGCAATTGCTCTCTCTTCGAAGGATCTGTTAACTAATACATAACGAGACAACTTCAACTGAGGCGTTCGTAAGATTAACGACTTATGTGTGTTCAGCAGATCAGGGCACTTGAGCTTTTAAAATGAAAAAGAGAAAAAGGCCTAGGATTATCTTGTTCTCGTTGAACTTACAAGGCAATCCTTTGAACAGGTGTGAAGAGCACAGACAGAAGCAAATAGATATGAAAAAGAAGGTACAAAAAATTACTTTCATTCTACGTAGCATTTTACAAGTTGGTATTTTTCTTATGAATTAAATGAGATGCATATATCTATATTTTTTTGCCAATACCAATGGACCTGTAAAAGATTGAGGAGATGGAAAGCGAGTTCGAGGATAAGAAAAGAAAATGTTCTGAACTTGCTTCACGTATTGAGAGTCAAAGAAGACAGATGAGGCAACAATCAGAGAAAGCATGACATGGGTAAGTCGACGCAATAAACTGTTGAAGATTATGTACTTATTTGATACTCAATTTTTTGATATCTCCCAATGTTTGGATGTCTCGTGTCCATCGAATAAGATTTTGTTCTATGATAGACTGATCTAGCCTCAGTCGAATACTTCCTTTTGCGCTTTGATGAAAGGTAAAAATAATGATGACTAGCATTTTCTTCTAGTGACTATTCTGCATTTTTTCATGTTTCGCAGGATAGTGCTTTGTGTGCTATTGGCATGTAAACCGAGAGCCTTGAAGCAGGGTCAAACGCACTATCTGCCAAAGTCTTTGTATCCCATGTTTTTCCAAATCATTTTATTTTTGAGAAGTTTGGATCATGATAAGTGAGGCCAATCCGATTACACAAGGCTACTTACTTACACGTGCATCATCGGAAACTAATTTGCAATGAAGGTCATGTTTTCGTGATTATTTCTTGCAACCATTAGGTTTGGATGTTGAAGGGTCATCTCTGGAATTGTTGGCTCTGAAAAATTGATAGTGTAAGAGACTCTTTTGGATGTCTGATGGTTGATGAAACACACCAAAAGGGCTAATTTGGTGAGGTTCTTAAACGCTGTTTTCCTGAAATGTTTTGGAGAGGTGTGTATATGATCTTATCGGGGTAATTGCCGGACCCATTGTTTAGTTAGACATGAAACTACAGCCAAGCTGGCATCCTTTGGTGTCAACTAAAAAAGTGCTTCTAGGGAGCCTGAGTCTGCTGCCTAGGTGGCATTTTTACATTTTTGCCCCTGCCTTTTTAACTACTCTTTAAATATAAGAACAAAGGAGGGGCAAAAGGATAATTTTGCCTTCAGCTGCAAACCCGGCCTTCCTAGAATTATTCAAAAAAAAGTCCTCAAAGTAGCCAGTTTGATATCCTTCGCGTAATCCTTATCCAAGGAATGTGCTTTCGCGAAATCTCAATGAAAATCTCGTTTTATTGAAATTATGAAAAGAAAAAGGGCGAAATTAAAAGTAATATTTTTTGTAGGGTTTTTATTGAAAAAAATTGAGATTTTTTCGTTAATTTCATAACTTTTGACTTTTCTGTAAAAATACAAAATTCAATTACCAAAAAATTTATAATTTTTTTGAGGTTTTCTCGTAATGTTTTTTTTTTTTTTTTTTTTTTTTCTTTTCGTATTATCAATTCTTCTAATTATTTATTGATTTTTAAAACCATCCACTGATTTTCAAATTATCATTTCTTTTACTTGTATATTGATTTTTAAAACTCTGATTTTTTTTAATTATACATTGATTTAATGTTTATTTCGTCTCTTGGTAGGTAGGTTTCATTTAATATGTATAATTTATTAATTTACTTGCATTTTTTTTTTTCACATTTTCATATAATCTCATAATTCATTATATATTTTTAATATATCTTTGAAATTTTTACCTTTTTTATTTACACACCGAAGTATTTCTTAAAATCAAGATACTGAACTCAAAAAATAAAATCAGAATCCTTGATCCTTACCTAAAGTCTGGTTGGGGACACTATATTTTTCAATTGGAAAGAGTGGAACTGTTAATGGTTTCAATTTTCTATTACTCATTTATTTTATCAAATAATTGATTGATCTCATGTTCTATTTTCATTGATTTTCTACAACAATGCCCCCCACTAATATTTTTACTTTTATTTATAACAATAATATCAACAATGATAGCTATATCCAAACATCTACGTATCTATGTGACAAAACATGAACTCTTTTCGGCACCTAGAGACACTCTTTTACGGAAACTATTCCACTACTTGAACTTCCAAATTCTTCTTTTAGATGGTTGTTTGAGCTGAATCCCATGATCAATCCAAGTATATACAAAAACACATTGCATACGAAAGCATATACTAGAGCACATTTGACTCGAAGAAAATTGCACGAGAATTACAAATATCAGATCATGTGCATAGCTTCGACGAAAACTTAGATGTCCAAGCCTCTTCTTTTTCTTTTTTTTTTTGAAATTTTTAAGAGGGAATGAAAAATGTTTATTTAAGCTTTCATCATCAACATGTATTTAAGTAACACCCATGTAAAATGCATTTTTTTTAACCCTTTAGACACCACAGACCACAACTCCATGGTCAACGGATGAACAGTTAGGTGAAGAGATATAGAAAGACTATAAGGGTATGGGTGGACACAATACGGGATGGGATGAGATGGATCTCATCCTTATTTCATCCCATTTGTTTGAGATCGAATCGAAACGAGATAGACCTTATTCCATCTCAAACGGGTTTGGAATGGGACGGGATAGAACGGAGCGGGGCAGAACAAGACGAGACAGGACGGGGCGAGCATGTACTAAATTTTGGATTGAAAATTTAACATACAAGATTGACAATTTTGGATTTACCAAACAAACAACTCTAAGAACAACCATATAACTTTAAGCCATTGATTAGTATTTTCCAATTTCATTAGCTTTTACTCCTTTTTTTTAGAACCACTATCGAATATAACCATTTTTTTGTACATTGCTAACGAAAATGATCAATAAGTTTGTCATTTAAAAACTACGAGGAGCTCACATTATTGTTGTCAAGAGTCAGGAATAGGAAAAAAAGAAGGGAGAGAGTTTGAACTAGATTCATTATCTAGGTAAGTCACATGAAAACTTGTGGAAATAAAATAATCATGTCACTAAATAAAATAACAAATAAAAGTCATGTCAACAAATAGTTTCATAATACATATTTTATACTAAATATTAAAAAAAAAATCGGTTCAGGACATGGGCGGATCTACATGTTAGGTAAGGGGGTCAATTACCCCCCTTATCTTTCTGGAAAATTTAACTAAGTTACTTGTATTTTTTACATTGCCCCCCCTTTAAAATTTTATGTTGTCCCTCTTTATGAAATCTTGACTTCTAACTCCACTAAAAATTAAAACAACATTTTTTTTAAACTCCACCCTTACCAATCCCACTCAATCTCTCTATTTTGTTAATATCTTTTTTTTAATTCCCATTTTTTTTAATCTCTCCCTCTCTCTCTTAATTCCTACCAACTCATTTTAATCCATTCACCCCCTACACACGCAGAGAGCAACAAAGAAACCAGAAGAGAGGTATCATACATGGTGGGTTTGCTTCCCATGTGATCATATTTATATTAAAAAATTTAATTGGGTTGGGGACCGGCCGAGGAAACTTTACATCATCATCATCATTGGTTTTTTGTTTGTTTTGTTAAAAAAATAAAGAAAAGAAAGAATTAGGATTATCTTACCTCAGACTCAGCTAGCATATGGTGGTAAGAGTGATAAAAGATTAGTTAACATATTATATTAATTTGGGGGGTTGGGATCTGATATGTTTTGCTTTCTCTCTAATATTTCAAAATTAAAAGTAATCATTTGGGTTTGGGGTGGTTGGAAAAACACGATGGTTGTAGGTCGATTCAGCTAAGATGTTGTTTGTCTACTTCACCTGAGCTAGCCCAAAAGGAGAAAGCATTATCTCTATACACACATACATTTCCCTTCCGAGAAGATGAACAAAAATAAGAAGATAAAAGAGAGTGAGTTGGTTGTGTAAGTGTTATCCTCAGATGTTCTGACTCAGGAATGAGTTTCAAAGAAGAAGAGACAGACAGACAGATAAAGCAGGAGGAGAAGAGGAATGAGGATTCCAAAAATAAAATTGTTGTCCGACAAATTCACTTGAATCCATCCAGTCCAGTCAAGCTACTGCTGCTACTACTCCTTGGACTTGGACCATACCGTCTTGCCACCTCAAAGCCAGAGGTCTGCTCCTCGCCAACTCTCATCTTATACCACCTTACCTGCTTCTGTTTTCTTCAAGTAAAAAATGAAAGCTCTTTTAGCTAGCTACAATTGAATTAATCATGCAATGTATATTGTTTGTATGGTTGAATTAATCATCATTTTTTTCACGATCACGTCATGTCACACTGATTGCAAAATATAGTTGTAAAAACTCAGTTTCTTAGTATTTTCTTAAATAGTTATGTATTGTTTGCCCTCCTTTATCTGCAATCTTGGGTCCGCCCCTGATTCGGAATGGGCGGGATTGAAAATCTTCATCCTGATCCTATCCAGTCTAGATTGGAACGAGACGAGATCAGGATGGAATTGTTCAATCCCAATAGGACCCGAAAAAATTAGGACAGGACGGGACGAGATCGGGATGCCCACCCCTAATCAGGATGTTGTTTCATTTTATGGAAAAATTGCAAAAAGTAAAAAGGGAGAGGAAGAAAGAATGGAGAACATGCATTTTGGCACGATCAATATTGTCCTGGTTTGTTTTTTTTTTTTTTTGTAAAGCGAGCTGGGTTTTTATAGGATCTCATAATCTAATCAACAAAGTGCGACCTACAGGTCAATACCATAAGAAAGTAACCATGCCACCAGCGGGCCTCGAACCTAAGATGTGGAGAATAAACCCACACAGCCCTAACCACTCGACCATGACACCATTGACATTGTCCTGATTTGTTACAAAGTGATAGAAAATATTTTCTTATGGGGGAGCTAAGAAATTATTTTTTTTACCAAAAAAATGTCATCTTCAACCTCAAGATGAAGAAAATATTCCAAATATAAAGAAAGTTGGGGTTTCGAGGATTCCGAACCTTATCATTAAAAAAAGAAAAAATGTGCATCAACTTTATACCACTCAATTATCCCTTCATCATTCACTACATCGTCACAAGGAAAAATGTTTCCTTAACCTCCTCAACCAAGCTAAAAGATGATTCAACAAGGTTTAAGTAAAGAGTTAATTAAACTCACTAAATGAATTGTTGCCAAGATAATTTCATGCTACACAAGCTTAAATTTGTGTTATTGATAAGATTAATCAATTGTTTAATCATCCTGAGGATAAGGTTCTCCACCCGCTTCCCTAACAAATAGAAAAGGTCCCCTAAAAATAGGATTGGTTGAAATGATGTCCTTAAAACATATGGACTCAGAAAACTAAGCCAATTAAATACTTAATAACATAGGATTACCTTGTGTAAAATCTGTCGACATTTAGAACACAAAATGAGTCAACAAACCATATGAAAAAAAAAGGTATATGCAATGGGTTTTGAAAGTCTGATTAGACAAAATTCTAAAGGCAATACTTATCCCACACCATAAACATCAACTGATTACTGCTTAAAATCACAATATGATAACTATGATTGGTGATACTTGGCATAAGAATTACAATATGTTTTGAGTGTGAAGAACAAAGAGATTGCTTGGCAAGTAGGTTCTGAATGGTTGTGACCTCAAACAGTTTTTGTCAATGTGATCAAAATGTTGCTTACCTCAGATATTAGTATTATTTTCTTAGCTTGTCAGTGCTTAATCAACAAATTTTTTACAGGGTTAATAGGCCATAAGATCAACAAAATTGCCCTCATTGTCATGGTATGAGTTTCTATTTTCCTACTAATCCTTAAAATCTCTCATCTTCTACCTCTCTCTCAACTTTCCATTTTCTCTTCTTTACAATTCATCTCATATAGCCATGTTTATGATCTGGTCTTTCACACCCAGAACGCCAGAAGAATTCAATCTTTCTTTCAAATGCTTGCCCTTTATTACAGACCCATTTTCTGTAAGTTCGAGCAAGCCAACTTAAGTTTCTCCTACTTGAGGGAAGTTTAATTCTTCGATCATGATCGTAATAGCTCTTGCACAATATGAGAACCAGACTGAGGCGGAGATCACATTTTCTTCTGAAGTGATAACCCTCACGGATACGCTATTTTCCTTAAAAATTCATTCAATTACTAGATGGATAATAATTAACGGATAACGTGGTCTTAAAACCCAGAGTCAAAGCTAGACAAACTTGAAAGTCATACTCAAAGTTAGTATAGATTATGAGCAGCTCTTCTACACAGCGAGGAAATGGGCAAGGGAGAGAAGCGAGCCCTCGTCCATTTTCTCGCTGTCTAGAATTCCTGAATTATGAGACCCAAACAAAATTTATTGAGCTATTAATTTTTTTTTATGCCCAATTCAAAAACAAGATAATAACAATTTCTAAAAAGCCCCCATTTGACACGTATAAATGGGAGGTTTTTTTTTTGTTCTACCATCAAACGAAAGATTTGTAACCCAAATTTTGTTTCACACGAGTAGAAATTTCAAAAGTTCATTTTTTTGTGTGGGGATCATTTCGTGATCATACAAGTCTTGTTGGACTGCAATAAGTATCGATCTAGAATCTTTGGGCCAGGTAGAAGCTTGGGAGTGACATTTACAAGTAGTTTTGTAGCAGAGTTTAGAGACGCCATCAAAGCTATTGAATGGCTCATTCACAGGCATAGGAAAAAAGTATATATTTCCATTTCAATTGTCTAGATGTAGTTCATATATTTCAGGGCAAAAGAGATCATCTCAGGTGGCAATAGTTAATTTTAGTTGAATTTCAAAGCGCCAATGATGTCCCAGCTCTACGATACACTTGTGACGGATGAAATCACAAAGGTGTCAACCATGCTGGCAGCATTTAGGGAGGCACAATTAAAACTCAAAAAATGTGGCCCAAGAACACAATGTCCAAATTCTAGCCCAGATAAAATGTTTTGGGCCCCCAAAAGGCCCAATTGTATTCAGCCCTTAATAACTTCTCAATTAGGTAAGACAAACAAACAAACTTTCAACATGAACTGAATAGGGAACAAAAACATTAGCAAAACATAATAATAGCCAAGTATAGTACATTCACAAAAAATCCCATAACTACGTAGGACCTCATAACCCCCTTAATTTCATATCAAAACAATCGCACAATCAACAAGAGACTCTGCACTGTACTTTTAAACATACCGCGGAGGGACCACTTTTGAAATTTTCGATCGATCTAAAAACAATGGCAACGATCGCAATCAGTACTCACAGGGTACTAGTGTGAGGATGAAATTTACAGCATGTCAACCTCAACCCCTAAAATGCCAACCCCCACTCTAAGACCCTACTGAAGAAGAAGAAGGAGGAGGGATTAGGGTTTGTAGAACCCTAGCAAGTCATATGATGACTTGCTTGAAATTCTATCATACATATTGGTTCATTGAATCCTTAAAGATTATCAATTTTTGGAAACCTCCGTCTCTTCATCATTCTTATTTTGTATGTGGTCCATGAATTACAAACCTGGTGTTTTTGTAGGTTGACTTTGTTAATCTGATCGATCATACTTAGCATTTTAACATAAAAAGTTTGGTACATGAATAAGAGTACAAAACTTTGATCGACAAAGTTCTTATAGACGAACCTAGTTTTGGTATCAGTCGTTACAATGAAGAATGTACAGATGCCTAGTATGATCATGACAAATACTCTACTAATGATAAATGTAAACTTATCCATAGCAAATCAGATCGACATACTGTGAAATTGTCATTTTTGTCAAGGTACGCTGTTATAAAAGACTACGAGTCTTAAATATTCATTCAAGTGATAGCCAGATCACACTAATTAGGTTATTTTGAGTTAACCACATCATTATCAGTACATGGTTCATAAGGACGTCTAGCTCTTCAGAATCAATACATGGAAGGGAGTATATGATTCACATATGAAGAGGAAATACAAGTCCCATGGTACTTATTTACATAGTCAATGGGACTTGCATGGCATGATGGATTAAAGTACCAAATCTAGTAAATAAGCATGCTTTCATATAGCCTACATATTCACATATGAAACAGGAGTTGCGTTGTAGATGATTCGTAATGCTTTGATCAATCCAAATATTGACACGATGTAGAGAACCTCGACTCCATATGAGCACTGTTTCCTGCATGCAGGAGTCGTTCTCAGATTGTCTACACCATGATATATAGTTCAAAACGAGGTATCTAAGACCGATATGATGTTTGTAACTCACCGAAATTGCACTTCCTGATGACCTACCTACAACTATAAGATCATAAAAGACTTAAAGGCGAGCTCGGTTTTTATTGAATCCTATAACCATTAAATGCCTCTAGCATAGTTCGAGACTTATAATACCATCCGCCACAACCCTACATTTGGACCCCATTGGCTTCATAAAATACTTATATCTCACAGCATTATAAAAGCAGACGATTCACTGTCAAGTAAAGTTTTTCTTCTGAGCAATCTATATAAAAAAACAGCGAAGAATGACACAAAATACCCTTGCATTCAATAATTCTGTTCACAACATACAAGTGCACCCGTCTACCAACAACCCAGAGCTATAAATTCCGCACTTACAATGTTTCTTTGGCCTTCAGCCAATGAAGACAATCACCATAAACCAATTCAGATCATGCACACTTATTAGCTACATGTGAAACAACACACTTTCGTTTCTTATCTAAGGTTTAGAACATCATCACCATTATTGTAAGGAAAAGGCACAATTTTTAGTATAACACTCCACTGGAGAGTGGGCTTATGCATACATGAAAACTGAGAAGTAATTGATGCATGAAGGTCAAGTATGCACGGATACGGACACGCATGTTGTGTCGGACACTGACACGACACGCCAACTTGGCAATTTTCCAAAAACTAGAACTCAGAGATACGTTGACACATCATACTATTTTTTAATAAGTCATAAATATACATAATAATTTAATAAAGTGTCTTGAAGAAGATGACACTGTTACAAAAAAAAATTAAAGTAGAAAAAAATATAATAGAGAAGAAGTAGAGGAGAAGCAATGAAAGAAAAATAAGAAACAAAGATTCAGAAGTATAGATTACCTCTATGTTTTAGTTGTTTTTTGCCATATTTGTCTTAAATCACAATTGAAATAGTCATTCACTTCAGATAGATCAACAACCATTATATTACGTGGTTATTTGCAAACACTTATTTAAAAGTAAAAAATAAAACAAAATTGATTTTCGAGTCTTGACTGTGTCTTGACCAAATTTCAAGTGTATCGAAGACGTGTTCGACACATTGACCACATTGACCATGTGTCTGACACTTACCGACACGCTGACCAAGTGTCCGACACGTGTCGGAGACGTGTCGAGCGAGTGTCATGTGTCAGATACGTGTTAGACACGAATACAACAAGTTTTCGAAGAGTCTGTGCTTCCTTGATGAAGGTACATGCAAAGCTTACCGCTAAGCAAAGCAAATGCATACACGACCACTACAATTTATGCAAACTCCTTAATAAATACATTCTTCAGGTAATGCTCAGTGAAGGAGATGAGTTTAAGTTCAGAAAAAAGTTATGCTTTTGGATCATCTGAAAAACTCGGAACTAACCCCTAGTTTAGATGTTATAATGCAGAAAGATGTATAATGTATTTGTTAGTTGGTGTTGTTTACTTGAACATAAAGGTCCACATGTCCTTACACAAGTAGACACCACTGTTTCATACAAATTATTTTTTTCATGAAATATAGGGCTGCTGTATGAGATTTTTCTAACATGAAAATAAGTTCATATACACACTCTTCTTAAGTTCGCATTAACATGACAATGATTTTATAATTTGCGTAAGACCTGTGACCCCGCCACTATCTTTAATTGAAAAGCATATTTAAACATGTTATTTTAAAAAGATGAATTAAAACAAGTATACATCAGTTGCTATTGTACATTATCTTTTACGATTATTCAAATCTAAAGCTTGCTCTTGTAAGGTTTTACTAACTCAAAATGTTAGCTCTAAAAGCCATGCAAATGGGGGGTTAACACAATTATATCAAACAAACCCAAAATTCAAAATAAACGAAACAATCAGGATAAATATGAAGATAAACTTTATAACAAAAAATACTCATGCATAACAATATATAGTCTTACAGAAGAATTCAAAAATCAGAACTTCCATGTCAGAGAGAGAATTTGTGAAAGGCAATCTAATCATCAATGATTAAACATCAAAAGCAAGCTTGTTCAGTATAATGTGAGAGAAAACAGTTAATATTTTTTTACAGAAACCAAATGAGTCTTGCAAGTAATCTAAGTTATTACTTGAGACATTATCTAAATTAGACCTCGACACCTATTTTCCGCTCTAGCATTATCGAATTCCCAAACAACTTGATGCTCCTTCAGAAATCCATTTCACATGCACTTTCTTATATTCATTTACATTAATCAAATCTTGTTGTATGTAAAATTCCAAATTTTTTAAACCATAATTTAGTGCTAAAAAATATTGTAAGCTCTATTAAAATTCGGAGTTCCTTGGATGTAATCATGCAGCTCTCTTTGCTAGTATCCCTCTTATAGGATTTCTACTCAATTGGCAGTTTTGTAAGAATGTCTTTTTCAGTGAAACAAAAGCAAAGTTGAGAGTTACATCAACACAATTTTTTTTTCCTTCTACAAAACATCAATTTACCATATTCTTCCATACAACTTGATGACTTGACTGATGATATCATGAAGGAGTTCATGGTGATCAAGTACATAATATTTTCTTTATTGATCAACTCAATAATTCATTGTTTAGCCTTTTTTAATAGTATAATATAGCTTAATTCCATTTATTATGAAATTTCTTTTTATCAGTCTTTTTGTTTGGTAAAAGAGTCTTTTCGTTTTAAGTTAACATTTTTCTTTGTCAATTTTATGTAAACACGAGAAAAAAGTTAATGTAGTGATCTTCAAAGAGACTCGATTTCTCCTACAATAACATTGAGATAGTCGACTAAAATTTATAAATTTCTTATTGTCAACCACACTAATCGCCAGTTGACCGCTATTTTTCTCAATTAAAAACTTAAAGATCAAGCAAGGCTCACACCAAAAAACCCCATTTTTACTTAATTAATTTATCTATAAAGTGGTTAAAAAAAGATATTGCATATACATGTATCATGGCAAGGAGCATCGATGAAACCATTTATAAGATATAAGCATCTCAAGAAAACACACAACTTAATATAGTAAATAGAAGATAACATGACAAAGACTAGAGCATATAAATTTAGAGAAACCTTCTCACTCATTCTGTTCCTTCCACATAAAGCAACCCTCTATGCCACTCACATGTTTCAATCAATCAAACCATTATTCTTGCAGCAGGTACATTAAACTACAACAAGTTACACAATTCTCTTTCATTGTATCTAAATTTGGCCGGTTCATTGTGAAAGTAACTTCTACTCAAACCCTCTTTTAGAAACTAGTAATCAAACATCTAGATTATAGTCTTATACTAGAAACTAGTAATCAAACATCTACATTATAGTCTTACACTCACAAAGAAGTGACAATAGCATGGTTTTGAAGTAAATTCTATAAAGGAACTTGTTCACAGTTCTAATTTCGCAATAACCTCGGCAAACATTCGATTTACAATAATTTTTTCTGAGAAAATATTGTGATATCTGTGATAAATCTAGATATATTCCGATAACTTGATGACATGTCGCGATTTTTCTGCTTCTTTCAAGGGTGGAAACATAGGGTGTTCAAGTGAGAAAGGAGAAAAGTTTTTCACCTTTTACAAGTTAAATTTGCCATGCATGAAGAACCATATATGAAGACCAATAAAAAGCAAAACCCCAACAATGGGGACTGAAAATTTATATCTTTAAAAACAAATAATATTTTAGAGAAAACATAAATAAAAAATCAAAGATATTGCACTTCAACTCTTTTGTCTAACCAAATACGAAACCATTTAGTCCATTCAAACAGGCAAAGAAACGGGTAAGCTGGAAAAAAAAAAGCTGACATTCACATTCAAACCCAATCACAAAGCTAAAAACCAAATTCAACCCATTAAGAGGATAAAAAAGAAACATTATTAAATAACAAATAATGTTAGTGAACCAAACACTAAAACACTCAATACAACATTAACAAGAACTACAAGATTTAAGCATGAATTAATAAAAATAACCCACATTTCTCGAATTTTTTTTTTCTTTGGTACAATTCATGAATGTTAACAATGCAGATCAACAACAAGAATTCTAAGATCTGGGGTTTGGGAAGAATTGCGTACCGGTTAAGAAAGCATTAAGGGATGCTGGATACAAAGAAGAAGGATCCATCATAGACACATTAGCTGCTGCTGCAGCAGCACTAGTAGAGATAACATTTGTGTTACCAGTGCTACCTATAATTCGACCACCTTCACCACCACCACCACCATAAGGGTTATGTTGACCTTGATCATACAAGATCCCCTTGAACACATGTCCTCCTATATTCACAGCTGTCTGATAACCATACTGATCTTCCTCTTCATCCATTGCACTCACTAGCCTCACGCATCGGAATGTTGCTTGTGAACTCACCTCTGCTGGAAAATTCGCCACTTGTAAACCTAAAAACATAAAGAGAACATTAACATAAACATGAAAAAACATCATAAAATTTTCTTAGTTTCATAAAATAGTATTTGTGTGGTTGGTTTTTAAAGATCAAAGATATAAATGACACTGACACAAGAATAGTGTTTGGAATTTGTGTTAAATTTGTTCAAGGATGTAAAAAACACAAATCTAAAAAGAGGGTAAGAAGACTTCTCAAACATAAATATCAATAATATACTAATAATAATATCAACATAAAATACCTTCATAGTAATGTATAGAGGTAATTTCTTAAATATATAGACAAGAAAAAGATAATTTTTGTAAGAAAGAGAGAAGGGGGAGAGGTGGTCAGAAAATCCGGGGGGTTCGTCAGTGGATTGTTGTATAGAGAGAGAGAGTGGGAAAAGAAAAGCAGAAAACACAAATGATCATTTTTTCTGATTTTCGTTACTTCCACACGCAAACGCAAAGGCAAAAACAAGCAGCAGTGAGAAGCTGAGAAAGAGAAGCTTTATTTACTTACTGAACTGAAGAAAGAAACAATCTGTTAGTGTGGTGGAGTGAAAGGAAGAAAGAAAGAACCGAAAGAAAGAAAGAAAGAAAGAACCGAAAGAAAGAGTACCTGCTGCAGACGTGGAAGGCGGATGTAGTGGAGCAATTACATCAATTGTTGAAGTGGTAGTGTGTTTATGTTTTCTAAGCCTTTTGAGGTGCTCAGAACGTAGATCTTGTTGTCGTCCTGGTGGTGGTGGTTGCTGACGGTGGTGGTGGTGGTGTTGCTGAATTTGTTGCTGGCGTTCACGTCTTCGCAAAGCTGAAACCCAGGTGCTCTTTACATGAGTTGAGCAATCGAAACGCTGGCTTTTACAGCAAGTTCTACATCGCATGTAGGAACAGTCTTTCTTTGCCTTGTTTCCACAATCTTGGCAGCTGATACCACCACCACCACCGCTGCTAGAACTTCCTCCACCAACACCACCACCACCACCACCTTCTGATCTTATTAACATACTACTAGGGCCAACACCCATACCCTGGTGTCTCATACTACTAGGGCCAACACCAACACCCATACCCATGGTGGTGGTTGGGTAGATTTCTTGATAGTGGTGATGATATTGTTCTTGTTGTTGTTGTTGCTGCCATAATTCAAGACTCTTGTTGTAAGAAGAAGAGATCTCTTGGTTTCTTAAAAGAAAAAGATGCTCTGGTGGGATTTCTTGAATATTCTGATTTCCTCCTCCTCCACCACTACCACCACCTCCTCCACCACTTAGTGAGAACCCAGCCATTGGTTAACTGAGTTGAACCACCTCAATAATTGGGTCAACAACTCAAAATCCATATCAGATGATGCACCAGCTATTTTTTAATGAACATTATTTCTGAGATATTAGAGAAAACTAAAAGAAAAAAAAAATGAGTGAAATGGGTTTGTAGTTTCTTTGTTTTCTTGTATTGATCTTACAAGAGCAGCAGGTTTTTTTTGGGTTTGGGGACACAAAGGAAGAGTGAGTGAGTGAGTGAGTAAGGGATTTTTTTGAGGTTTGTGTTTGTGTTTTTGCTTTTGTTTGTTGTTCTTAATCAAACAAACACTCTTCCGTCTTTGCTACCAATTTTAACTTGGCATCAAAAACACAGAAGAATTACACCTCTCTCTCTGCAAACGCCGCCATGGAAACAGCAACAGCACTGCAAGAGCAATTTAAGACGCACAACACAACACAACACAACACAACCCCCCACAGTAAACAGACTTAACATGTACCCTGTCTCTGCTTTCTCTATCTTTCTTTTCTTTCTCTGCTTTCTCTTTCTTTCTATCCTCATTTTTGTCAGAGTGAAGCATCAATGGTTGTGGATACTTGTTTCTAATAATCTCATCTATCTAATGGGTGTTATTTGATGTATCTTGCTTTTTGTGCAATTAACCTTTGTTTTGTTTAATTAATCAAGAGTTTTATTATTATGTTTTTTAACTCGAGCAAAATTACCCAAATTGATAAAAATTTGGATTTTTTTTGAAGCCACTGACTTTGCTAGTCGTTTTTATTTCTCCAGTTGTTTTCCACAAAAGCCGCATGTTGGTTGGGTTGGGGGTTGGATTTGACAGGTTTTATCCAAGCCCATCGAACATGAATTGCACTGAGATGGTCCGTCCCAATACCAACTAAAATGGTAAATGTGTGGTTGCGGGCACAAAACAATCTGTTAAATGAGGTTCTTGACCATCGAAGTAATGGATTCTTTTGTTAAACATTTTTATGTTCATTAGACTTTCATTTTTTATCGTTAATTATAATAATGATGAGTTATATTTTAAATTAGCTTAAATATACGTGGTCTCATCATGAATTTTCATATGATCAAATTCTATGCAACCAAACATATTCTAAGATTATAAATAAAATGAGAAATGCTAGGAAACCATGTTTTGTAAACATGTTTTGCAACCAGGATGACGTGTCATGATCTGAAAAGAATGATGAAATCTTCAAAAATTTTATATGTATCTCAAAATTGTAAAAAACTCTTCTAACGTTGCCACATCATTATGGTTAAATTGGCACCTTTTGGAGCCTATTTGCAGTTGCACCACTTGCAACGCACAAGGGTCAAGATAGGCATAAAAAGTATAACACAATATCATAATTAACATTGCGAGAGCTAGAAATAGGCATTTCCAAAGAAATGTGGTATATATATATATAGCTCGAATGCTCCAGAATTCGGGTTCATTCATCTAGGCCTTTGTTTCATAGTATTGGCGTCTTACTTCTCACATCTGATTTGTGCTTGCAAATAAATAAAAAGGTATGCCTTTAAAATCATGGTTTGTCCATGCGAGCACGTCTTTGTACTCCTATTTTAGTTTGTACAAGAAGTCCTCCCATCTAACCTGTGCCTATAGAAATGACTTGTAGTACTTTAATGCCGAGAATAGTTTGTCTTACTTATTGTCAACATCCAATATTTTTTAAATGCATAAAGTGTCTACTGGCTAATGACGATCTTTCTGCAACAAGATAGGTTTCATGGTAAGCTTGCATATCTAATCTGTTGGGATGTCATGTTAACTTACTAGAGTATGTCCCGTGCCGTTGGCACTCCATATAATTTTATTTTTAAAAAATATTTTTAACTAAACACCTCTTTCACTATCCACATTTTGGCTCTTAATCAGTATTGAATTGTAAACTTATTTTAAGTTTAATATATATATATTAAATTTTAGAGTCAAACTCAATCAAATTTGAATTAGTTGGGGAAAAATTTAAACGCCGAGAATGAGTTCTCTCCCAATCTTTGAATTCACCAAAACATGAAGTATAAATTTTTGTTTAAATGTGCATTAAGATGCCCGATTTGAAAAAAAAAATAAAAAAATGTTCGACTCATTTTTCTAGTATGATCGGCCCGTCTCATTGCTTTGAAAAATATTAAAAACGCGAAATACTTTATATGTTTTTTAATTATAGAATATATATTTTTTAAATTTTAGTGCTCGTGTTGCTCATTGATTTTGTTGGAAAGATCTTTAAAAATGCATTTCAACGACATTAACTTTACCAAAATTCGATAACGATGTAGATAGTTATGATAATTTTCATTTTGCTAAAAGGAAAACATAATATTTTCTCTCTCCGCCACATGTACATTTCACCAACATTTTTCAAAAGTTTTTCATTAATTTTGCCTTTCTACATGTTTTATATATACAAGTATGTCATCATGGGAAATGAATCTCAACACTAAAATTCAATACATTTTCCAACTTTTAATCCTAACAATCTTTTATCTTTAATTCTTTCGATTTGACTTTGTCCCACTCAGTAATGAATAGTAAAACACCATTATAAATTGTAATATAGATAATTCAAACCTTTT
This sequence comes from Berberis thunbergii, assembly GCA_003290165.1. Lineage (NCBI taxonomy): Eukaryota > Viridiplantae > Streptophyta > Magnoliopsida > Ranunculales > Berberidaceae > Berberis > Berberis thunbergii. The sequence continues at coordinate 139,818 of QNQO01001800.1, forward strand.
TACTAATGGTCTGTTTGGTAGATCATTTTATGTGGAAAATGGAATTCAATTCTCATGTTAAGTGATTTTTGCCATTCGGTTGTGTATTCAACAACTAAAAAAGAATTTTGCATATGACTAGTTTAATTTCTCACCTCTCATGAGAATCTAAATCATTGATCTGCCTCAAAAATGAATTTCGCGAAAACAGTCTCAATTCTCATGTCTATTTTTCATCCCACCAAACTATAAATCCTATATGTTTATGAATAAGAAATTAATTGGTTGCATACTTGCATCATCATTTAATGGTTTTAGGGGTGACACTCATTATCAACTCCTTCCAAAGATTTTGTAATTTTTACCCTAATAGACTAGTTCGCGTATGCTTAACAACCCCACCCATTGGAGTGTTTTCCTAACTGAAGTTATTTTGTTGTATCCATCGTTACTCCCTTATTTGGGATTTTTTTAATTATCAATTTTTCTAGATAAATTTGTGAGATTGGTATATCAGTATCCATGTCAAGATCATTCCTAGCTATCATTGCATATATGTTCGAAATTGTGATTGAAATTTGAAATCCAAAAATTCAAACTACCTAGAATCCAATCTACATCATAATCATGGAGGAATTAGTCGTAGCTATATTCTGGTCTATCTAGCTAGTAGTAGGAGTATTACCAAAACAGTTCACCAGCCGTATTAACTTGTTATTCAGCCCCACAAATGGACATTGACTTGTAGATCACCATAGCCCAAATGATGAAATAAAAGTGACATGCAAAATTTTTTTTTTTTTTTATCAATTAAACCTTCGGAAGAAAAAGGAGGAGCCCCGGGATACCAGACATTTATTACTTGTAAAAAATATTTATGAAACTGATCGGGGGTACATAACAACTTTACCTGAATAAAAACCCAAGAAAAACCAAAGAAATAAATAGTGTCTAATAATCGCATTTTCTATCATCCAATGTTTTGATACATCGAAACATCATCTCTTCTACATCGTACATGTGTCATGATGATTTCAAGGAATAACAGGCCCAAGCGTCAGCCCAACACTGATCCGGCCAAAACGGTGTCAAGCTCGCACAATGCAGTCCGCCAAACAGACCCAAATTACCACAGCTTGCTAAGCCCACACTAAGTAGCAAATGGACAGACATGCCAGCAACACCATGTTTCCAACTAAGTAGCAAATACCAGAGTATACGTAATATATGAAAACTTTCATCTATGGACAACACTCCAATTGAGAACTATATCCCGTGTATCTGAGAGGACGAGTCCAACAAGGAAACTTTCCTCTAGGGGTGGGCATCCCATCCCACGATCCCGAACCCATCCCGATCCCGTCCCAATTTTTTGAGTCATTTTGGGATTGATCAAACTCATCCCGATCCCGTCCCGATCTAGAATGTGATGGGATCGGGATGGAGATTTTCAATATCGCCTATCCCGTCCCGTCCCATCCCGAATTTATTTATTTAATATTTATTATTATTTTTTAATCAAAATACTCTTTTAAATTAAAGTTTAGAATGTGTTGAAATTAAATCAATGTAAGATGAAATTTAAATGAATTGAATCATTAATTCTAAATGAAATATAATATTTATTTATCTTCAAAAAAATTTAATATTTATTTATTTAATATCTATTATTATTATTATTTATGTTGTAAGTTATATGTATATAAATTTGTCATTATTGGTGTGTGAGTAGTGAGATAAAACTATTTTTTGTTATTTTTATTAGGGGACTATTTAATATGTGTTCATCCCGTCCCGATTTCAATCCCGTTTGAGACGAGACGAGGTTGGGATGAGGTCTATCCCGTCCCGTCTCGATCCCGAATGAACGGGATGGGATAGGGATGGGTCCATCTCGTCCCATCCCATCTCGTGCTCACCCCTACTTCCCTCCACAACACAACTCCTAATTAGTGAAAGATCTTTCCGAAGATCTCCTTCCTTAATCTACGCCACCGATGACCTAGTCGAACTAAGATTCCAACACTATAAATAATACACGAGGTTGGTAAGTTAAGGTACGCTACAAATTATCTGTTTACAGAATTAAGCCTTCCTTAGATCCCTATCTAACTTTAGCAGCAGAGTGCCATCGGCCACCACAACGGTGGTCGTGACTCACATGCGTTCCTTATGCAAGTCTAGGTCAAACAGAAAGCGTAAATCGACTTCATCATATTGGCGCCGTCAATGGGAACGACAAAGTTTCTAATCAAGCATTGACATCACCTCTCTTCATAATCGAAGATAAGACTGGTGACTACCAAATCCCATAACAATGGAGAACATGGGGACACGTCAAACGCTCAAACTGACACTATACCACCGCTGGAAGCGGTGCCTGTAACACAAGGGCAGCAGACTCACAATCCCACGTCAGCAGTAGTAGTGACGAAACCCGGGATGGATTTGTTGTCATCACAAATACAGCAGTGGAGAAATCTCATTCAGCAGTAACCTCCACCCGCTGATATCAGGAGCAACACCTACCTCAATCTTTGGATGATAACAAAGAACATGCACAGGAGAGCCAAACCACTGCTAGTTCTCGCTGGACTAGAGGTGGTGGCGCGTTCAACACAGATCCAACTCATAGGGTAGACTGGGGCTGGGCAAGTCCAAGTAACCGACCCAAAAACCAAAAACCGAAGCCCGGACCGAATTTTTTAAAACTGAAATTTGAAAACCGAGCTCGAATCGAATAAGGCCGGTTAACCAGATCTCCAGATCTCGGTTAACAGAATTCTCGGGTCGGGTCGGGCCGGTCACGATTCAGATGTGAGAAAGTTGGGATCTCAAATACATCAACAACTCTCATCTCTCATCTACACCACCACCCAACCAGCCACAAACCACTCACTCATTCACTCAGTACATTAAGAAGAAGAAGAAAACAATATGAGATCCAAAACAAATCAAACCATCGGGCTGGATCTCATATTTCTCCATTCAAACTAACTGTGTGTGGCCAAACATCTGAGATCCGGCCTGATGGTTAGATTTCTCAGGCTTCGTCATAGTTTGAACATCTGAGAAGATGGAGCTACTGTTGATTTCTTCATTCAAACGGAGAAGATGGCGAAATCTATTGAGTTTTCCATCGCATCGAACACCATCAGCATCATCATCGCATCAAACACCATCAGCATCCAAACACTGCATCATCATACCGCATTATTCTTCTATTCTTCTTCTTCAGACCGCATCAGCATCATCAGACCGCATCATCAGCTCTCATCTCCCAGCTCTCTCCATCTCTACCCCCCTCGTCTCCCAGCTCTCGTCTGCTTTCTCCATCTTTGTCCCTCTCGTCTCCCTGCTCTCTCCATTTTGTCATTTTGGGTTGAAATTGAATTGAAGAACGATGTCAGACAGGGAGAGAATTGAAGTATGAAAGTATACTTAAAAAATATGAAAGTATGAATTGAAGGATGATGTCAGACATGTTTCCATATTCACGTGGCAGTGTTGTTGCACAGGGAGTCGAGGAGTCGGGCGAGGCTGGTTATCTGACGGGCTTCAGAAATGGAAATCGAGGCTCAGACCAAAAACTTCGGACTGGGGCGGGCTTTTAAAATCGAAACATTTATAATTAATAAAAACCGATCCGAACTAACCCGATCGGTCTGGTTGTCGGTTCGGTCCGGGCTTTCGATCCTAAATGCCCACCCCTAGGGTAGACAGACTCGCCCCGCAAAACCCTCTCCGTCAAGGGGCTTACGACCCAAACGTGTTGTACCGCATTTCTGTTCCTCCATTAGTGGACCACATGATATACGAGGCTTTATCAAATAAGTTTAGCCCTTCGAAGCTTGAGTTTTATGACGAGATTGATGACCCATTCAATCACTTGCTTCACTATCAACATGTAATGGCGCTCAAAGAAGGTTATGAGTTAGTGATGTGCAAGACCTTCCCTATCAGCCTGAAGAAGTCAGCATTGACATGGTTCCACAACCTCCCGCCAAAGTCAATCGATGCATTCAAGACACTGCCCAAATAGTTTCTGACACGTTTTGTCGGAAGCCAGTGGATTAGGAAAGACTCGCACTATATTCTATCTCTGAGGCAGAAGTCAAACGAAACGCTAAGGGAATACGTCACACGCTTCAATGACGAGTTGACGCTCATTGAAGGCTGCATCAACGATACCGCTGTGACGACATTTACTGTGGGCCTAATAGAGGGAAATTTTATAACTTTTTCACCTTGGAACCCCTTTGATATGGTATAACTCTTAAAGGGCGCCAAGAGGTATGTAATCCTGGAGGAAATGAGAACAACAAAGAAGGAAACTGAAGTATAGAAGAAACTATCCGTTTCTAAAGATAGAAATGAGGGGAAAATGTGAGAAGACGAATAAAAAAACAAGCGAAAGCGCAACGACGGCATGTCAGACTCTGGCCGCGCTGGGCTAGAGAAATCTTCTAACTTTGTTGGATCCAAATCCATGACCCCCCTCAACTCTAGCTTGTCGGACGTCCTTAATTCCATGAAAAACTAGAAAGATCTAAAATTTCCCCTGAAACAGTGCAGAGACCCATCCAAACACGACAACAATGAGTATTGCTCATACCACAAGGAGGGTGGCCACGACACCAAAGACTGCAAGAGTCTAAGGTACAAGATTGAACCCTGGATTCGCAAGGGCAGACCAAAGGAATTTATAGGTTCGGAGAAATTGAAGGACCGTACCAGAGAAAAGGGAGAGGCGGTCAAAGAAATTGAAAAGGAGACTACGAGCATAATATATGTCCTTCACGGATCGAATCAGAAGAAGAACAATCAAACAGGTCTCGCAAGCGGACACTCATTTAGATGCGGGCACAACCCACAAACGAGCACATATGCGTGTACTACTCACGGGTGTAAACCTTCACAGATAAGAACCTCGAAGGCAACCATGCACCGCACAATGACGCTATTATCATTTCGGTTTCTATTGCAAGGTGAAAAGTGAAAAGGGCCCTAGTGGATACATGAAGCTTTCTCGACGTCATGTTCTACAATGCATTCCGCAGTATGGACCTCAAAGAAGAAAACTTAATGTCTTCTGACTACTTGTTGATTGGATTCAGCGAAGAGAAATGCTTCTCGATCGAGAAGATAAGGCTAATAGTGGTGGTAGAAGAACCACAACTTAGAAATGTCATGATTAGATAAAGATCTCTACGAAGATCTCATTCTCTAATCTACACTATCGATGATCTGATCGAACCGAGACTCTAGCACTATAAATAAGACACGAAATTGGTAAGTTAAGGTACACTATAAATTCTTTGTTTACAATATTACTGACACATTTCTCAATTTTATATCTGATTTTAATATCGAAGTGTCTTTGACTTGTACATGTCAAAGTCAAACATGCAGTGAAAATCTACTGCCATCACTGCCAATTTTGAAACCCCAAATGATGCTTCCTCCAGAGACACTGCAACATCTTACAAGCAAATGCGCAAACCCTCGTGATGTTGAAAGCTCGATATTTTCTCACACACAGAACCAGCCAAGAATTATTATGGGGTGAGTTTTTTTTTTATATATTTTAATACTTCAAGTCTTCCCATCTCAAATGCTGCTGATAGAATTCGAATCCCAGACTTATGGTTATGGTTTCATCGGTCAGAAATCTGCTACCGAGCTGGTGGACCTGTTGGCAGTGGAGTGTGTGAAAGAGTGAAACGTAAAGAGAGAGAAATTCTAGATTTGATTAGAACACATAATACATGGCTTCCATTCATTCGTTCGTACATTCTTCTTTTCTTTCGTTGTTCTTCTCGAGGTCTTGTTTTGCCTATATTATACTCTGTGCTTTGTTCAGAATCCTCCCATGGTTTATAAACTTTATATATATAACTGTTGGTGATCTCCATGAAAGCGATAGAGAAAAAAAATACATATTGCTACATTAGTATCTACATGGGGTACTGTTCATTTTATATTTTAAAACAATATTTTTTCTTGGTGAGATAGAGAGAGACATCCCAAATGGCATGGAGTTCAATGATGTTTCTTTTGTATAGTATAAGATAGTACTATAAGTAGAGGTCTCATCATGGAAGGTCTCATGGAAAGTATAGGTCAAAATCATCCCCACAGCACTATTGTCACAATCCTATTCCCTATATTATGGTATCAGTTGGGACTAAAGTGTCTGTATTATATTTAAACATAAACCATACAACAACATGTTATGAACAAATCCAACTAATATGATTTTAAAACTTATTGGTACAACAAACCATAACAAATCCAGATCTTTGATTTAAACAATATCCATAGTCTACTATTTTGGGGTGTCTACCTAATTGTGTCACGGAGTTTCTGTCCCATTGATTAACCCTTTTAGAATCCTGTGCTAACATAGGGGATTCAAAATTTTACCCATAGTAGGCAGACAATAAAAACATAGAATGCCAATAGGCAAATTATAGTTTGATTCTTGGTAGCTTGTACATAATTGGCATCACCAAGTTAACATAAACTGATATATTTATACTTGTACAGAAGTGAAAATGAATGGTACACTAATCACTAATCAGAGAGAGTTGATGGTAGCTTTTGCCATGGTTTACTGATCACTTTGAATGCTCAAGGTACAGTATGTCAAATCTACTTGGACAAATGCTAGATCTTAGTTATTTTCCTTTAATATCCAAGTATCAAATGTCAAATCACACGTAATTTTTTGCTTAATTTTCATACTTATCTATTGTATATGAGAGTAGAAAGAGAGTAGGTTTCTAAAGAGCAATGTCTCTATCTGTCAATAACCTCGAGCCCAGTGCTTGCCTCTACTATGGGTTGAATCTCACCTTTTTCTTTCTTTTTTCTCATTGTATTTTCTGTGAAATTGTGCTGACATTGAATGAAAGAAGATGCAAATGATACTGCGTTTTTTTATTTTTGATTTCTTGAAAAGATTCCAACATCCCTAGCTAGAGAGAATGAGAGTCTTTTTTTACAGCTGAACCTCAAAACTTGACAGGTTTGTAACCTAAAATTTTGTACAAGTACGACTCTATCTATCATTCAGCATTTGCCAAAGTTAACTAACTCCATCTAGTGATACCTAGAAAAACAAAGAATATTTATGTTTATTAAACAGTCAAATAAAATAAAAAATCCAACTACCAGTTGAATCCAAAATCATAATGGTAGAGCTGAATCTGAAAATGTTATCAAGGAAATCAAAATCAGACACCATTCTCCTTTCTATAAGGCACACTCTGAATGCAAATGATCTAATAATGTTTTATCGTGCCTCTTTAGCAAAGACTCATTCAGTTAAAGATATCCTCAAACATTACTGTCTGGGTCAAGGTATTGATTTTGACAAATCTTAAGTTTTCTACGGTTCAAATGTCCACCCAAGACATTAAAAAATGTTCAATAAAATCATGTGACTGAAATTCTACAACTCTAAAGACAAAATACCTAGGCTGCCCTTTGATTTTCTCAAAAAATAAAAGCAATAATTTCCAATTACTTGTTGAAAAAATTAACAATAAACTTTCAAGCTGGAAATCTAAAGTTTTTTCACAGAAAGGTAGAGCTGTCATGATAAAAGTTGTCAGTAATTCCATCCGATGTATACTATGCAATCATTTTTACTCTCTTGCTCCATTACTAATAAAATGGATAACCTAGCTCGTAATTTTTGGTGGAATAGAGCAACTGATAGTAAAGCCAAACACTTGTGCACCAGTGATCTCATCTCTCAGCCTCGCCTCCTTGGAGGCCTTAATATTCCTATGAGGAATAAGAAATTTGTTCTGATGTCAAAGAACATGTGACAACTTTCTCCTCCCCGACCTCAGCTAGAGCTTTCCAACTTAAGGCTATTTATTTTAACAATAAAAGTCTGACCAATATCTCCAAAGCCCCCTCCACTGTCTCCTTTGACTGGAAAGGTAATTTTTCGACCCTTAAACGCATGACTAGTCATCTGTTATGGCAAATTCGGTTTGACACTAGTATTGACCTCTAGAGAGATTGTTGGGTCAACCCCAATTTGCTTATCCTTGATAGCACTCTTGAATCCTTTCAAGAGACACTCCCCTTTTCGATCTAGAATCTCTGGAGTACGAACATCAATCAGGAACCTCAGTAGAACTCATATTTGATTCACTATCTTTTTCCTTCACCAATGGCTAATGATATCATCAATACTACCATTAAAACCTCTAATGCCCCAGACTCTTTGATTTGGATCCCCGACAAGAACATGAAGTTTTTTTCAAAAACGCTACTAAAGTGTTTTTAGCACCTCCACATCCACATCAACATCTTATTCTTCCCTTGTTCCGCAGTCTTTCGATCACAATATCTTTATAGATCTCTGGAGAATTCGAGACCTTCCCAGTGCGCTTTTCCTCTTATAGAAACTGACTCGAAACATTCTTCCAACAAGATCTAGTTTAGTTAGACTGCACACACTAGTTGAGGATCAATGCCCTTTTCTGCAAGAATAATTTTGAGGATTTAGCTCATCTGTTCTTCTTGTGCCACTGCAAGAAATTTGGGCTTTGGTGACGAACGTTGTTCCTTACTGAAACATGTTTATTCGTCACCGTTCAGCGATGGTGACGAATTTCAGTAATCACAACGTCCCTCACATAAAGGGCATCAAGGAAAGTATTGGGTGACGAATTCACAACTTGTCACAGAAAAGTCCGCTTACGTGGCATGTGGTTCCTCACATAAACTTAGCGCGAAAATATACAATTACAACACGGGTGACGAAAATGTCGTCATTGTAGAGTGTTATGCGTAACAAAAATCAGGTGTTACGTGTGGTAACTTTCCGTGACAAATCATTCTTCGCTTATGTGATTTATATGTGAGGAACAGTTTGTTACGATAGTGATTTAAATATCTACTATGAACTTTCTGTAATGAATCTTTTCTCACTTATATAATTTATACGTTAGGAACAGTTTGTCACAGTAGTAATTTCATACATTAAATATATCTACCTGTGACGAAATTTTCGTCATACCTTCATTATATTCGTGACAATTCATTCTTCACCCATTTATTGTAGCTATCTACTAGCACATACTCTTAAATAACACCACCTATTTTTTTTTTTTTGTAATGCACAATCTAAAATCAAAATAGTAAAATTTCCATTCATAAAAAAATATTGGATTCTTTCATAATTTCATTGCATATGCAAAGTCACATAACTGAATACAATAATGATATCAAGTTACATCATTTTGATGTCCAAAAAATAACCAAGTCTATTCTAGTAACACTAAGCTCCTTAACTCATCATCTATCCATACCCATACCTCCTTGAATCATTCTTCATCACCATCACGTTCACCAAGCTCATCAAAATAAGGATCATTTGGATGTACATCACTACCATTAGAACTGTTTGGATCGTAGCGGGAGGAAACACTGTTGATACGACTTGATTGCATTGTAGTTGCCAAAAAAATCTTAATTCGACATTAACAAGTATAAATGTTAGTAAAATTTAATTTTCTATATGGTAACTCATGGTTGCCAACTTGCTATAGATCAGAACCATTGTCCATTACTTCATATATGGTAAGGAGTTTACTAACTAAAGATAAACTAAAATAAACAACATAAGCAAAAAAAAAAAAAAAAAAGACTAAAAGAAGAGGAAACAAAAATAATTGTATGGAGTTCATATCATATCTCCTACCCTCCTGCTGGTTGTTGTACCAGGCACATCACATTTGGTGAAAAGCCCTTTGTTGTCTTTGGAAGGATACTATGTTTCTTCGTAAGCAGAAGGGACTTCAACTTATAACAAGACATATAGCCTATCCTTTGTGGAGAATTTAAAATGGGGTTGGTTTTGATAGGATTTCTGTAGAGAAAGCTCATTATTTTCAACTAAAACTCGTTTAGTATCAGTATCATGTGGAAGTTGAGTATACATGAAGTTGGAAACCCCAAATATAAAAAGATTTAGGAAACAACTTTAAGAAGCCATAGGAGTACTAATTGTAAGAAGTGAGTTACAGAATGGAAGCCACAGGACATCAAACAATCCACCAGGAACAAATACTGATCGTGGAACAAGCTAATGAAGAAATAGGAGTACTTGTGATCAAGACAATGAGACTATGTAGTGGGTACTTTGTGATCAAGACACTGAGACTTTGCACGCCTGCTGCAAGGAAATGGAAAAAGATGGTGAATCCAATATCAGCGTGTTTCTTTTGTTTTGCAAGTTATTCTACTGTAGGCTAGTTGTGATTTTTCACTGAAACATGGATATGGAAGAATTTGGTTCATAATCTGTTTCACTGCTGCAGGGCAAAGCTACTGTAGTGCAAGTAATGGGTTGTATGCTCTGGATTTTAGAGAAGAAGAAAAAAAAGACTCTGTTTCACAGTTCAATTGATATTTGGAGAACTAGTGACCAAATTTTAACTACACAAATCACCGAAACTAATAAAATGATAAACTGCAATTTATTTCAGAGAGACACAACTAATAAGCTAAAAACAAATAATGCAATTTATTTCAGAGAGACGAAACCTTGTTACTGTCATGTTATTCACTTAATCCCTCACTTATGGTAGTGAAACAAGACCTTATTCTCATCCACAAAACATGCCAGTTGATATGAATCAAACCTTCTCTGAAGGTAACAAAGTCAGTGTTCTAAAAATCGGTCTAGAAGGTGGAAAACCGCCTAGATTAATGCCTGGGCGGGCAGTCTGGGCGGGTCTAGGCGGGTCTGGGCGGGGTCTAGGCGGTCTAGGCGGCCTAGGCGGGGTCTAGGCGGACTCTAGGCGGGGGTCTAGGCGGTCTGGGAGATTTTTTTATTTTTTTTTATTTTTTAATAAGGTTGATTGTGTTCTTATTTTATTTTTCTTTCCTATTTTTTAGAAATAAACTATTTAATTGTTTTTTTAGAAAATCTCGGGAATGGGCTTTGATGATGATGATGATGATGATATGTCTAAATGTAGCGAAAGATGATTACTTAATGGAACTCTCAAAGGATCTGCCGGTACCAATTTTACTAATGTAGATTTTATCAAACATAACTGAGGTTATTCATGCAATTTGAAGAAAAATAAAAGATTACACAAATTCAAATTTATATAAAGTACCCATCATGACCAACTTCAGTCATTTGAGTTTTAATAAATTTTGTTCACGATTGTTAATTTTTCATGTTTTTAAATTTTGCATATGTATATTGACATTAAATTGGATGTAATTGATAAGGTATTATGCTTAACTTTTGTAAATTATTAAAGTTATAATACAAAACCTAAGACCGCCTAGGCACCTGCTCGCCGCCCGCCCAGCGCCTAGCGATTTTTAGAACACTGAACAAAGCTACTTGGTCACAAAAGGAGTGGATGAAGTCTCGCTCTCTTCACCTATTTTATCTTTGAGTAGGTGTTTGCAGCCCCATATGAACTTTAGGAAGAGGGAAGTATTGGGTTCCCTAAAGTTATGATTGAGCCAATCGATAGGGATGAGCGAGACTAGCCAGAATTGGTGAATGACCAAGCAGAGGAAGAACAAATGAATAAGCATCTTCTGTGTGGCTATGGCAGAAAATACAACAATCCTCTAAAGGTGTGTGAAGTTGGGACAGATTAGTCATGGTAGGGAAGATATTTTGACTGAGCTTCTTGAGTAAAAAAATTTGGCAAAAGGCGCTTTAATTATCCGCAAATCTCTTAGCATTAGTGCTAAGAAAGGGAAGGCTTGAGGTGGAACATTCAAATTGCTCTAAAGAAAGCACCTTAGTAGCGTTTTTGAAAGTGAAAAGACATTTTTTAGCTGGGAGCCAGATCAGTGTGTCAGGACAATCCGAGCGTCTGATCAATATATCCTAAACGTCACTAGCCACAAGAGCAGGGAAGATGGAACTTATTAAGCTATCATTCCATTAGGGGTGTTGTCACGCCTCAATTTTCGAGACACCTAAATACTTCGAAAACCATGGTGCGACTCCAACACCCTAATTTTTTCAAAAGAGATAACACAAATTCATACGAACAATCCAATAAAACATACTAACTCACCATCCTAAATGACGAGCATCAACAACTTAGCTCCACTAGCAGCATCACCACCACCTGAAATTTGCTGGAATCAACTCTACAAGCTCCCTCAACGCCTTTGAACCGTGTATCGAACCTCACCTGCAAATCACAACCCGAAATCAACTTCGTCGAACCTTACTCTCCGCATTTTTTCTGAAATTTTCAGCCAACCATGCAACATCCGATGCATGTGGGATTGCAGCCCTCCAACCGACGCCACAAACACCCTTGAAAGGGCTGATTGGAGCCGCACTTTCTGATCAGTCATAACCAGCTCCGTCGAGCTCACACACTCTGATTTTATTTGTTTTTGAGTAAAAAATCAAAGAAGATTGAAGGAATAGGGCAAAAAAAGAAAAAAAAATAGAGGAAAAAGTGATGAGTTTTGGTGAGGAAATGCAGGTGAATCACTTGGAATCAAGTGGAGAAGAGAAAGAGCATGTTTGCTCTCGTGAGGAAGAAGAAGAAGAAAGAAAATGAGAGGTTCATAAGTGGATGGCTATTTGCCCTTACTGGATTTCTAAGGTCACCTCACCTTAAAAAATCCATAAAATTTCTAAAAATCTCAATTAAATTTCAAAACTTAGAAATACTATTTTTAATAAAAATATATATATAAAATACCACAATTAAAATTTAACGGGTGTTACATCATACGCACCTCAAAAGAAATCTCCCCATCGAGATTAAACTCAACATAGATGCTCGTTGCCCGCAACATAACAAATCTATCAACCAACGCCATACACACCTCAAAAGATGGATGTTATAACACAACAATTACTAAAATTTCAAGAAAATATTCCAGCGTGAAACTAACCACACAATGGTTGTGACGACCTGATCCACATGATACAATATTGTTCGCTCTGGGCCCAACCTAACTACCCGCACAGTTTTAAAACACGTTGTGTCATGTGAATCCAAACTCGTACATATATAGCACATATCCTTCCCTCACCCAGGCGATGTGGGACTATAACCCTCTAGTAGTCTATCAGCCTCTAAGTCCGCCACACATGGTAGCCTACTAGCCTCTGAGTCCGCCCACATACGGAGCTGCCAGCTTAGAGCCCGCCCACATATTGTAGCCCGTCAGCCTTAGATCCCACCCACATAGGGTATTACACCTACCTTTAAGGAAGCGTAAGCGGGATTCGAATCCAAGCCCAAACCAAAATCCGCCACACGTTCTCTCATTAAGAAGAAGAACGTTGCACCAAGAAAGAACCGTGGAAGAACCTACACCTTCACAAACTCATATCCATTAAGGAGGAGACTGTTATAGAAGCATCTTCTTCCGTTGCGCCTCATATGCTTAAGTCACGCAGAGAGTTAACTATGATCATTATAAAAGGTAAAAAAAACTTTCGATAAAGGTATGCAACTTTAACTGAGTTTTGTCCAGATTTATTTCCTTTTTCAACATAGTTATTGACTTAAGCATCAGAGTGCATTCGGCTACCAAAAATGTGGTATTTGGCAGTCTAACAGTGGTTTTGTAGGTCAAACTCACAGGATGCAGATTTTTGGACGCATCAACAATGTTGGTCAAGTTCCTAACAGCTACTTTGAAAACATTTTCCAATTTTTGGGTCCATATCCCAATCCCGACATTTTTTATTTGTTCTCCCCGGTCAACTCTAGGGCTAACAATGAGTCTCTTTTCTCCATTCATACTGATTCTGAGATTCAAAACATTGTTTTTGGTATGGACAATCATAAAGCGTCAGGTCTTGATGGTTTTCATGTCTACTTCTTTCAGTATTATTAGGATATTGTGAAGTTGGGTGTTAATTTGCGAGGTAGTTAAACACTTTTTTATTGCCCGACCGATGGATCCTAAGCTCAATGAAACTTTTATCGCTATAATCCCAAAGGTTGGAAACCCAATTACTCCAGATAAATTCTGCCTTATAGGCATTTGTAATGTTATCTATAAGGTGATCTGCAAAATCATGGCGAATCGCATGAAACTCCTATTAGATAACATCATTTCCCCCAATCAAAGAGTCTTCATTTCAAGGCGTTCTATTGCGGATAATGTAAGTCTCCCTCATGAGACTTTCTTTCAAATGAAACACTCACAGAGGAAAAACAAAGTTGGATGGCCATTAAGATTGATATGGCCAAGGCCTACGATAGAGTGAAAAAATTTTTTTTGATACAAATTCTTAGACAACTTGGGTTTACTGAAGGATGGATTCAACTTATTGAGCAATGCATCGCCACCACTTTCCTTCGGGTTCTTCTCAACGACTCACCACTTTCTTCCATCAAACCCTCTAGGGGCATTCAACAAGAGGATTCTTTATCACCATATCTTTTCATTTTAATTGTTGAAGCTTTATCTCATCTTTTAGCATGAGCAAAAGCAGTAGGGCTCATCAAAGGCATTAAGATCAAACGACATTCTCATTCTCTTAGTCACCTGCTTTATGCAGACGATCTCATGTTTTTTTGCCAAGCACCCCTTGCTGAAATCCACTCAGTTAAATATATTTTTCAATAATATTGTCTAGCTTCGAGTCAAGGAGTTAATTTTGACAAATTCTCGGTGTACTTCAGCTCCAATGTTCACCCAAAACATGCGAAAATAATTAATAGAATTCTGGGCTCAAAGTTCTTCAACCCTAAGGACAAATATTTTTGCTTGCCTCTGATAATGTCAAACAAAAAGGCCAATGGTTTTCAATCCTTATTGATAAAATTAATGTCAAATTAGAAATCCAAAGTGTTTTCTCAAGCGGGCAAAACAGCTATGATCAAAGTTGTCCTTAACTCGATTTCAGTATAAAATATGTAAACTTTTCTTCTTCCCATCTTAATCACTATCAAAATTGATGTTCTTGCTACAATTTTTAACGATACCATGCATGTGGCTGAAGTATGTTAAAAAAAAGAGAAATTCTAAATGTCGAGGGAATGAGCGAGGAAACGAGCGAGGGAAATGAGGTGGCGAAGTGAAAGCCGCTCATTTCTCTCGAGATGCGCACGAGAAAAGTCAATGCACGCATCTCGAAGAAAATGAGCGGCTTTCACCTCGCCACCTCATTTCCCTTGCTCGTTTCCTCGACATTTAGAATCTCTCTAAAAAAAAATGAGAAAGTCTGGGATTGGAATTACTTATGTTACAAAAATAAGAAAATGAAGAAAGGTTGATGTTAACATACATGCATGTGATGAAGTCAATATGCTTCCTTTTTACCATATCATCTTGCTCCTCTCTTTACTTCTCCTGTCCAACTCTCTCTCATGCATTTACAGTACTTATGTGTACGCGTAAACAAACAAACAAAAAAAAATCAATCCAACAAAAACAGCTGTGTGCAAGAGAGCTCTGTCTGTCCTTTTTTATTTTTATTTTTGTTAATTTTTTTGGAGTGTTTCTATCTGTCTTTCTCATCATCATATATATCATCAGAGTTTGAGATTCTCTGGAGCTTCTCCAATTCTCAATCTTTTCTTTGACATCTTGCAACCTTTGCTCCTTCCTGTATCCTCACGTACCACATTATGTCTATGTACATTTGGTGCTCCTAATTAACTGTAGTAGGCATTATCTCGAGAAATAAATACTATGACACAATCAATCTCAACCTGATGATAAAGGACTAACTTTTCCAAAAAAATTAATATCATCATCTATACTGCATACGTTTTCTTAAAGTATACATAATACAGAGGGCCCTTGCGATTTTAATCTAATTTGAAATTAATGGGATTTGAAACTTAGGGGTGTTTGTTTAGACCTCTTGACCATAGGTTATTTCTAAATTATAAGAATATAGTTGTTAATGTCTAATTGTTATGTTGGGTTGAATGTTTGATTCAAAGTTCATTGAATCTGACTTTCATCATAACCAAATCTCTAAATTGTTTCTGATTCTGTTACTATATCATCCGCCTTTCAAATTACCGTTCATCATGGGAGGTTACAAGTCAACTTTTTTTTTTTGTCCAAAGATAAGAAGAGAAACAAAATACAATCATCCCTATATAAAGGAATGCCAACACACCATGAGAGTGTCAAAAAACAATTTATAAAGAGATTACAAGCCGAACCCATCTGCCACAACAATTTCCTAATCTCGATAAATATAGAATGATCTGATCTGTTAAGCCATTAAAAAATCCTCCCATTTTTTTTTTTTTTTATAATAAAAAACTCATTTTATTCATATAAAAATCCACGTCCGAAGGCTACATGACTGACCCAATAGGGTTAACTAAAAGGCCGAAGCAAAACCTCACAAAAGATAGGATGCACCAATACAAGCCTAGACAAAATCAGTCTTTATACCTTTTGTTTTCTGTCCTAGTTTTATTGGATTTTCGGGGACAAATGCTGATATCTTTGGTGTGGCGCCTCTTATTCATCTTTCCGTCTGACATAGCCCCTAAAGCCAAATTATTGTTCGCTACCTGTGGATCAAGCTCAGATTCTGAGTTGACGTCATCACTGTCCTCACTAGAACTTTCGAGTGTACTGAGGTCCAATTTCGGCGGTCGAAGTAGCCTATTTGCTCTGAACGAAAAGATGGCCTGATTCAAGTTGTCTCCGACTCTTTTATAATCCGGGAAAGTGTTGATAACATATTTGTCAAATGTCTCTTTAACCTGAGCAGAGACTGCAAATCATCATCCGATAATTCCTGCACTTGCTGACCCTGTATGCCATCCCCTAGCTCTGTGCTAGTAGCACCGAAAAATGCGTTGCAGGGCGCTGACTGAGGCGAAGCCACGACCCCTGTCTTGGTGCAGGGCGTAGGCTGGGGCAAGGCCACTTCCGCTGCCTTGGTGTAGGGCGCTGGCTGAGGCGAGACTCTGTTATCAGGTGTGGTGCATGGCGCGACATTGGCACAGGCCACGTCCGCTACCTTGGTGCAGGGCGCTGGCTTGGGCGAGGCCATGGCCTCTGGGCTTGAGGCAGATTGCAGGCTGGGGAGAAGTCACAGCCCCTCGTGAAGGGTAGAGCACTGGCTGTTGCGATACCGATTCTGGCTGAATATCAGACCGGCTCAACGACCCAGCTGTGAAAGTTGCATCGCTCGGCCTCCCTGAATCAGCATGCATCACTGTATCGCTGGCCGCGTCTCGCGACACTGCCACAAGGATATTCTTAGAAAGGCTATTGATGGTGTCCCCCGAGTCGACAACATCCTCCTGTAGCAACGACTGTGTGTGTGGACCAATAACATTCTCAATCTCTGAAGCTGTATACCCTGCCTCAAAGAGGCAATCCTCCGTAGATTCTGGTACAATCGCGGCACTGTCATGAGCCATTGTCTTGCCCACTAGCTGCTGATCCTCTTGAGTATCCTCATCTTCATCGATAATCTCTATAAGTGATTCAAATTTGTTGGACAACACCACCGTTGCCGGAGCAATGGCCACTGGCCTCTGATCCCCAATTTCCTCAGTAAGCTCCGCACCCTTGTCATTTTTTACACCACTCGTACCCACTCCGCGGATGGGCAATTGTTCTTTTTTGGTAACTGGTATGTATAGCTGCTGAACAGTATTGGTTTCGACTGTTGGTTTGACCACCTTCGCTGCTTTACCTAGGTCAGAAACACTCCCACCGCCCGGTAAGCCCAACTTTTTCCTACAAGAATCCTCCTGATGCCCTATCAAGGAGCAAAAATCACAGTATTTGAAGCCTGGGTAATCTATCTTCTGCCAGAAGCCCCTATTATTAGCCCTGTCAATCCAAACTCTAGTTGGTAATTTCTCCGCCAAAGTCATCTCCACGCAAACACGGGCAAAACCCGGACGCGATAGGCATCGAGTATAATCATCCATCCGCAAGAAACCACCAAAAGAATTCACAATTACTTTTAAAATAGGGGGATGAAATAAATGCAAAGGTAAGTTAGGAAGCTCTACCCACAATGGCACCGATATCGGGTCCTCCTTCAAACTGAAACCATCATGCCAGCAGAAGGCTTTGAACCGAACTCCACGAATCAAAAAGGAATCTCTCGAAGGAACTTTCTTGGCTTCCACCTCGGATTGAAGTCGAACTAACACGTGCCGTTGATTCAGTAGACCAAGCGAAAAATCTCCTAGGATTCCCCAAGTTCTGTGAATCGAGTCTCGAATATCGTCCAGTGTTGGCCGATAACTAGAGAACTTCAGAACAATCACATGTTTTCCATGAACGTTTCGCCACGTACTTCATCTGTGGCCGTAAGTCCAATTGCTGGCGCTCCCTCTTTGCGAAAACGAGTTCCTTCTACTTGATCCTCCGCAACTTCGTCCACCAAGATTTTACCCAAAATCTGGGCGAAAGATGGTTTACCCGTTCCTCCGTTACCAGGTCCTCCCGCCGTGAAGGGAGGAATGGTGGCCGGCGGCGCCGACATAGCAGCCAAAAGAGTCTAGCCCTACATCCAGCGTCAACTGGGAGAGAGACCACGCCCGAGAAGACAAATAGAGACCTCGCCTGAGGAGAGAGACCTCGCCTGAGAAGAGACCTCGCCTGCTGGCAGTCTCGACGGATCTGCTCACCTCGACAGACATGCTCCGTCTTGACAGATCTGCTCCTCGTACCGACAGATCCCGACTGGATGCGCTTAGATCTGGTAATCTCGACCAGATCTGAATCAGCAGCGTGCGGTGTCGGAGAAACCTGCGCCGCCCCTTCGATTTGGATCCGAGAGATCCCTGGGAGAGAGACCTCGCCCGAGGAGACGAAGAAGTCCCTGGGAGAGAGATCTCGCCTGATCTTTCTGATCGAAAGTTGTGTTCCCTCGCCTTAGAGATCGAGATCTCGAGTTCACCTTCGGAGAAGATTGCCTGATCTACTCGAAGGCCTAGTTTTGCCTCCCCCAATCCTCTTATTTCTCTCTTTTAACACACACCATATTAGCACATGAGGAACCCTACGCCATAACCACTCCACGCGTCGGAATGGATTGGCTTTAGACAATCAACTTAGCCAATCCAAAAGGAAACCTTGAAACATCAAACTCAAACCATATTCTAACAAGAAACTGTTCCAAATAGATTTAGAGAATCTGCAATGGAGCATCGTGTTCAGAGTCTCGTCATTCTCATTACAAAGCACACAAAGAGTTTTTGTGAAGATTCCTCTTTTTTTCAACTTGTCTTTAGTCAGGATTCTCTCGTGCAATACTGACTAACAAAAGAAATTAATCTGAAGAAAAATATTTTTCACCTAAACCAGATTCTTGTAAGAAGAAATGAAGGGGTTGGAGTGAGTCTCATAATGAGATGCAACCAACATATCAGAAAATTCTTTCACCGAGAAACTCACAACTTTACCCTTCCACACTAAACTATCAGATCCCTCCGTGAGCATCTGAATATCCAATAGATGCATTAAATTGACGGCCTCCTCCAGCTCCCCATCATTTAGGTTGCTACACCAAAAATCATGCTAGAAAGAGATGAGATCACCGTTGCCACAACGAAGCGAGATGTGAGGGTAGAAGATACTTGCACATTGAGAGATGGACTTCCACATAAAGCACCTATATGGAGTGTATTTGGTTCCAGTATCTCAGTCTCATCTATTTTGCCCGTATTTATTAATGATGAGCGATCTCTATAAAGAATCATTTTATTTTGCAAATCGCCAAAGCCACTTAGAAAGTAATGCTAAATTGAAAGTACTCACTTGGCGAATGCCTAAACCACCTCTGATTTTTGAACAACAAAATTTTCTCCCAATCCACTAGATATATCTTTTTGGAAGTTTGTGTAGAACCCCAAAGGAAGTCGCACCAGATCTGTTCCATCTTGATTGCAACTGAAGAAGGAACCTTGATAAGAGACAAAAAGAACACAGAGATAGAAGCTAAAGTGGATTGGACAATAGCTAGTTTGCCTGCTTTCGAGAGGAATTTGCACTTCCAAGAAGCTAGTATCGATTTCATCATTTCGATTGACTCATCCCACACAACTTTACTTTTAAATCTAACATCCAAAGACATGCCTAAGTACTTAACTGGAAGCTGACCCGCTGCACAACCAAATAAATCCGCTGACAGCTGCAGATGAGAGACCTCTCAAATGGGCAACACCACTTATTTGCAAAAGTTGATTTTTAGACCTGAAATAACTTCGAACCAAAGCATAATTCTTTTGAGATAAATAACCTGATAGACAGAGGCATCATAAAAAAAGATAGTATCATCCGCATACTTCATATTGGAAACATGAGGACAACCCTTTGTGACTGAAAACTCTCTTACTAGACCAACATCAACCGCTTTAAAAATCATTTGGGTCAGACCTTCTACTGCTAAATAAATATAAGAGGAGACAGGGGGTCACCCTGACGCAGGCCTTTAGAGCTATTGAAAAATCCATGCAGTTGTCCGTTAATCTTCAGAGAGAAATTGACTGCAGATTTACAAGTGTGAAGCCAATGAATTCATTTTGAGTCAAATCTCATGCGAGTAATTACCAAATACAAATATCTTCAAGAAACATTGATAAGTCTTGAAACACTTTATTTATTTTTCGAATCAATAATTTCATTGACAATAAAAAGGCTATCAACTACTTGTCTTCTACTGAAAGTGACCAGTGACTACAACATATTACATACATGCACTGCACAAATCAATAGTCAGACGTGCGTTCTCTGCATATGAACCCAGTTTTTGTTATCTTCCCTAAACCCTTTGGTCCAAGTTTACAAATTTGGAGAATTATAAGGCCCCTATATGTACAATAAAGTTTTCCCATATCTGTCAATAGCAGATCACTGTATCATAGGTGAGCCCCTGGATAAAGACCCATTATGTAAAACAACATCTGGCCTTCTGACGATTTGTTTTTGAAATTTACATTTACTCCAGCAATAACAAGAGTTAATTAAACCTGATGC
The DNA here is from genome assembly GCA_003290165.1 of Berberis thunbergii. Lineage (NCBI taxonomy): Eukaryota > Viridiplantae > Streptophyta > Magnoliopsida > Ranunculales > Berberidaceae > Berberis > Berberis thunbergii. Next base: position 160,764 of record QNQO01001800.1, read on the forward strand.
ATGGTTTTGAATAGTAAGACTTCAAGTTGTGTTACGAGAAAAGCAATAGATAAATATTTATCTCCACAACGAGATATTAGAAAATTTCTTTAAGGTGGATCTACATAGTTCATAGGGTTATTCGTTGTAGAATGTCTGTCAAAATATAAGTGAGTGATGTTTGATTATATCCGATTAGTTGTGATTATTAACAAACAAGATTAATATCATAAACACGTTTCTAATTACATATTATACGTTAACATGTATTATTAAATTGAATATGAAGATTATTTATCTGTAGATACTAATTTAATTAAGTCACACTATAATTATATTATTGATGATGTAGTAATAATAGAACTCTAATTCTATATATATATCCTATCGAGTTCTAATAATATATTTTTTGGTTCGTGAGGATTGCTACAAGAATACATCAATGATGACTCGAGATACACATTGATTCAAGTTTCTCTTCATTGATCATTAATATTAGATTCCAACACGATAACCTCGATTTCTAAAAAAAAAAAAATTTAAAAATAAAATATTCCTTACCTAACTGATTATAATGTGTTTTAGAGAAAGACTGGGCAACTAGTGTAGAAACAGAGAACCAACAGAAGGAGTTTCATATTCTCCACATGGTGGCCAAACTGATTCTGGAAATTTACTTGATTGTATCACCAAGAATTCAATGTTCCAAGATAGTACAGATTTTATTTTTTGATGAATACCTTCCAAGCTTTTGATTTTTGAAGATTACTTGCTTGTGTAGAGATAGAAACAAGGGAATTGAGTATGTCAGTCTCCTACCTGTCTGATTCTTAATGTGAAATGCAACAACCATACAAACTGAAAACCATGCACATCACCACCCCATAATGGCAAGGTGATCATTGAGGTTTCTCCTACTTTCAATGAATTGGAATTTTGGGAGGAAAATATTTTCTCAATATAAACAGCCTCCACAAAAATTCTAACTTGTTTCTAGGTTTTCAGCATGGTTAAACCTGTTGTATTGATGAGTTCTTAAATCCTACCCTATTTCTATATTGACATCATAGAAGTTCAAGAAAAACCGAAATTCACCTTTAAACCTCATTAGGGGTGAAAAATTCAACAATCAATATTGTTAGGTAGTTTAGTGACTTTAGTCGGAAAGATTTGAGGTAGATGATATTTTATATAGGTCAAAGGTAAGATAGAAACATGTTATGAAATATAATAGTTCGACGTAATACGTGTAGGATTTGGATTGGAGTTCCTAAAATGCATAATTCATATCTAGCAGGACGCATTTTCATATTTCATGTTTTTAGGTCGTTAACATCATCATCATCATCAAAGCTCATTCTCGAGATTTTTAGAATCGGCTACATGAATTTTGGTCCTCTAAGCAATGCGATTTTCCCACATTTCCTCATCTAATCCAAGCTCAATGATATCTTCATTCACCGTCTTCATCCAAGTTTTCAACGGTCGTCTTCTCCGTCTACACCCTCCATTAACTTGTCAATCTAAACATTTTCTAATTGGCGTCGTGCTTGGTCTCCTCCGCACATGACCAAACCAAGTTAAACGTCTTTCTCGAATTTTTTCCTCTATGGGCGCTACACATAAGTATCTCCTAATTCTTTCATTTCTAATTTTATCCTTACGAGTTTTACCACACATTCACCTTAACATACGCATTTCTGCTACTGCCATCCTATGCGTATGTTGTTCCGTAGTGGTCCAACATTCTGAACCGTATAGCATGACTGGTCGAACAATTTTCTTATAGCATTTCCCTTTTAGCCTTGCAGGCATCCTTCTATCGCATAATACTCCCGACGCCATTCACCATTTCAACTAACCAACTTTAATCCTGTGGTCTACATCTGCTCCAACAGCCCCATTCTTTTGAATTATAGACCCTAGATATCGAAAAGCCACACACTCCGGAACCTCGACACCTTCGATCTCAATTGCATTACTTCTCCCTCTTGGTTCACACCCAAAGTTGCACACTAAATACTCCGTCTTCAAACGACTAATTCTAAAACCTTTACTCTCTAAAGCCTCCCGCCACTTAACTAATTTCTGACCTAAACCTGCACTAGTCTCACCCATTAAGACAATATCATCTGCAAATAACATGCACCAAGGTACATCTTCTTGCAGATGTCTCGTCAACTCATCCATGAACAAAGCGAAGATATATGGACTTAACGCCGACCCTTGATGTAGGTCCTCAACATACAAAAAGAAAATGTTTTTTAAACTCGTTTGAAATGAAATTTTAAGAAAATTACAGATTACCAATAGAAATAACGAGTTAAAGTTTCAGACCATTTCAACACCATTCCATAGGATACATATTTAGGCCCCCACCATTAAATATCTTGGTACAATCTTTGTCAGTGTTTATTTGGACAATGGGCGCTAGACGACCAACTTGTGTCACACCTAAGGTAGGCCCCTGCTTACTTACTGATATTAATAGAGAAATTTCCTTTATTCCACTTCACATGGATCTCAAGGCATAGATATTGAATTGAGCTAAAATTTTGTTAACGCATGGATCAAATGGAGTAGTGAAAGACTATAAAATTAAAATTGTAATTTGCATAATGCCAAAGCATTTGTAGTTTCAGCTATTAGTATTGAAAAATTGGTAGGATATTAGAGCAAATAAGGGCCTTGAAGTCTTATTTCAATATATATATATATTAAAAAAGCTTCCCTGATCAAATAAAAACTACAATGACTCTCACCAAATATTAGAAAGCAGACATTTACAGTCGAGGCTTATCAAGAAAAATCTTATTTTGTTGACTTGGCTTGTTAAGAATCTGGGGTAGATTAATCTCACTTACCTTCTTTGAAGGGAAGTTTGATACTTGAGAGTCAACAACTTTGATGGTGCAATGGTATGAACACAATATGATCAACAAGAAGAATGGTAGGACATAAAAGTTCATTCACAACCACTTAATTGATTACTTCATGGTTGTAAGAAAGGATAGGAGCCACTGCTTTGTCAATTATTCATCTTCTTTGACACACTCAATTCTGTTTTCTTGCTAGTTGAGAACTCTAGTTAGTGGAAATGAATGAGCTTGAAAGGTCTTTATCATGCATGTTTTAATTTCTCATATGACAAAGTTTGTATCCTATCTCCTAAACATCTGTCAATTATTCAACTATGACTCTTGGATTAGGACACAAGTGATATTCATTTCACTCGTTAATTGCCATAGAGTGATATGTTGCCTCCTTTGGTCCATTAGTTTCTTTTGTGACTAGGGATGGCAACGGGACAGATTAGATTTGAATTCATCATTTACAGTATATCTGATTTGAGTTAAAACTAACTTTTTAGGCAAATACTAAATCTAAACACACAGTCTTGAGTTAGAATATTTGCAACTGTAAACTACCAAATTTCCCAAAAAATTGAGGCTTGTGATCTCCTATTGGACTATGTTGTGCATAATTACAAACTAGGGTAAGAATATGTCTGAATCGTGAACAAAATCAATTTAAGTTGGTTTTAAAATTTTCAAATCGAAATCGAAGCGATCATTAACAAAATCGATCCGAAATCGAACCGATTCTAATTTATGCAAATCGTAATTGAACCGACTAAAATCGAAATAAAATCGAACCGACCTACTGTTTTAAACATATTGTATTATTTATATATAAAATATATGTTATTTATTATATATATTTGATCGGTTATAATCACATAAAAACCAAAAATCGAACAAACTACTTCGGTTTTGAATTTTTTAAAACCGAAACTGATCCGAACCGAATCAATCGGTTCGGTCGGTTTAATCGGTTTGATCGGTTTTTTGTTCAGCTTTACTAAGAAATGCCTGAAATTTCAGAGTAACTAGATGAAACTCAAATCCTATGAAGGATCTTGAATGTACTAAGAGCTCAATAATGTGGTCAATGGTGTTATGGCCTAGTGGTTAGGGCTGTGTGTGTTTATTCCCCACGTCCTAGCTTCGAATCTCACCTACGACATGGTTACTTTTTAATGGGTGTTGACCTATAGATCGCCCAATTGATAGATTATGGGATCTTTAGAAACCCACTTCGCCTTTAAAAAAAAAAAAAAAAAAAAAAGAGCTCAATAATGTGGCCATCACTATAGGTAATGTCTTGGTTCATATATGATATTGTACTGGGAATCTGAAATGCACCTTTTTACTATTCATCTAACTTTATGGACATTACATTTGGGCCCTACATATGGTTACTTGTCTCTTGTATAATAAGATAAGTCTGGTTTTCATGATAGCTACAACATGCCCCACCTCCCATACCATATGGGAGGTGTTGGATAGCTCCATCAAAGCCCACTTCCACTTGGGAATTCTCCTAGTAAAAAAGTAGATCCACTTTGTCTCCAAATGCAATCTAGTGATAGAATTAGGGTTTGGGTTGAAGAAGTTCACATGACATGAGAAACTATAATATCACTACATTAAACTAGTATTTTTGTAACAATCTCAAAACAATATCACTTTTGAGTTGTAATATTCCACTAAAATATTTTACACATTTTAAAATGATACAATAATTGTATCACCAATGAAGAGTATGATGCTACAAGTGATATTACTCACGGTGATCCTATTTATTGTATCATTTTTTTTTGTGAAAATATTTTTCATTTTTTTACTGAATTTAATTTTGATTTGAAATTGTTTGGTAAATTGTTTATAGCACAAAAGTGAAGTGATATTGTTTTGGGATTTGTTACAAAAATGCCAATTTAGCGTGTATGAGCTTGTCCTTAAAAGTTTACAAGCTAAAAAGTTGTAAGAAAGTTCACGTCGAAAATAAAAATAAATAAAGACAATTATAATTAATAAATATCAACAAGAAACGTTGAATCATTATGGTCTGTAGTTACTCTCAGATTCGAGATCATGTTTTGATTACCAGTATTAGTACACTATACTACTCTTCTTTGTACAATTATTGGGTGTTAAAACTTTCTAAGGAGGATAAAAAAAAAAAGTTTCATTAGGTTCTCTGCAAAATCTAAAAGTGGATACCATATTCCATTAGATAGATCAAAGTAATCTACCTTATTAACATATCAACTCTGTATATAGGGGCACATACAGCATGTCCATCCATATGTGAAATTGCACTATTCATGCAAACTAGAACTCTTGTCTTTCACAAAACTCTCAACTCAAACATTCCAAACAATCACATATTGAAATACCAAAGTAGAAGTCAGTCTTGTATTTGTAGTGATTGATAACAAACCTTAAATAAAACCTAAACCCCAATGGAGGGAGGGAACTCTTACAGCACTTAATGAGGGAACATGTTTATGATTACTTCACCTTACCATTGATGATGAGCTTAAGAAGACCCCTATATATATATATGGAGGATTAGGGTTTGAAAGAGGAGAAACAACAACAACCCATAGAGAAAGAAACTAGAATAGGTCTTTGCAATATGGGTCACTTTTTTCTCCTTTCTACAAACCACCCTTCACTCACCACAAAGCTAAAACACTTCAGTCCCATCCAATGAGATTATGGGTCCCTTACCATTCCATCTTGATTACTTTTGCAGAGATTTGAACAAAACCATGGAAATGTATGAACCAAATTTGCAGCTGTACCATGTAAATTACTAGTGCTTTGTTTGTGACTACGGCAGAACCTTACAAAATTTGGATATACTACAATCACAACTTGATCAACATCTAAACATTCTTCATGGTAGGATGTAAGTTTATCACAAAATCTTTCTTTTGATAGGAACCTTCATAATCGATATTCTCCATTTATTGAAAGCATGGTGATAATTTCAATCAAAAAATAAAGCAAGACCTTTTACACTTTACCCTAATGTTCCTCAAATTAAAAACTAAAACATGTGATTTCGTACCTTTTTCACATAATCCATCGACCCCACTGCTAATGTTATACCAAAGCTAAACTACAAATAATGCCAATCATGGCACATTGACCGTAACCTAACAACCGTCCATAAAGAAAGAAAGGTTCCCTCGAATGAATTTTTGTTTCCTCAAAATATTTGTTCTTTCTCCTATAATAATTGAGTGAATCTCAATAATGCCTACAAACTCCATGTCCAAACCCCAGTTCGATAAAAGGTACAAAATGTTGGACACGAAACCCATAATTTATTTATTTTTTACCCTTAATCCTACAGCCTTCTGCTGTTGTGTTCCATTCGCCACACCTCTACCAACTTAACAGATACAGAAATCCATAAACATGTCATATCTTAATAATAGACTACTGTAATATCACTATTAGGTCCATGGGCCCTGCTTGGTTGACAGAAAGCCTATTACAAATACGAACACTTTCCCAAGAAAGTTCGGATGATATTTTAAATAGAATATATGATTTTCCCTGTTTGTTAGAAAGGCTGTTAGAAATAGGAATGATTTTATCTAGAAACGTGAAATGTTTTAACTAAAAATTCCAAAACTAATAGAGGATCGATGTGCTAAATATTCACATAATCTAACCAAAAAATCACAAAAAATATAATATTTATAACATCAACCTGGTGAATTTTGCTCAGAGATCTCACTTTTGATGCTCTCAGGGCAATCACATAACTTTTCCCCAACGATCCCCATCACTCCAAACTAAACAATATCAAACATTAGATGATTAGCACACACATAACTGAACAAATAAAAACTTATAAACTACTATATGACGATACTTCACTGTAATCCAGATCAGATAAATAACTTATGAGCAAGCAAGAACGACCTGCATAAGGTGGGTGCAAACCAAATATTGTCAATCAATGAAAAGTGTGGATTTTTTTCTCTAACATGATTTTATTGTCCAAGGCACCCCTGAGTCACTCTTGGAGGCATTGCCTGAGCTCCTCGCCCCTGACAACATAGCTTATGGCTGTGCAGATGCCAAGCATTATAAAAAACAGACAATTTACCTTCATGTAAATTTTTTCTTCTAAGCAATCTATAAAAAAACAGTGAAGAATGACACGATATACCGTTGCATTCAATAATTCCAACAACAGAGAGATATAATGAATTAATGATTCAATGTTCCTTTGGCTTTCAGCCGATGAAGACAATTGCCATATACCAATTCAGATCAGGCAGTACACTAATTAGCTTAGATGTGAAAGAACTCACTTTCGTTTCTCATCTAAAGTTTACTACATCAGCACCATTATTGTAAGAACAAAGCACAACTTTTAGTATAACAATCCACTGGGGAGTGAGATTATGCAGCCACTGATGATTGCGTTCTATGAAAAATGAGAAGTAATCGTTGCATGAAGGTAAATTCAGAGCCTTAACGCCAAGCAAATCAGATGCATACATGCATGACCACTACAATTTATGCAAACACCCTAAGCAATACCTTCTTCAGCTAGCAATGACAATGCTCTGTGAAGGAGATAACTTTAAGTTCTGAAAAAGTTATGTGCTTTTGGATCATCTGAAAAACCTGAACTAAACCCCTAATTTAGATGTTATAATATAGAAATGTTTATTTGTTGGTTGGTGTTGTGTACTTGAACATAAAGGTCCACATGTCCTGACACAAACAGACACCACTGTTTCATACAAATTATTCTTTTCATGAAATCTAGGGCTGCTGTATTAGATCTTTCTATCAAGAAAATTAGTTTATATACGCTTTGTTCTTAAGTTCACATAGACATAACAAAGCTTTTATAATTTGCATAGCCCATGACAAAGATTTTTTTTTATAATTTGCATAAGATCAGAGACCCCACCAGTTTCTTTAATTGAAAAGCATATCTAAACAACAAAAAAACAAGTATACATCAGTAGATATCATACATTATCTTTTATGGCTATTCAAATATGATGTTTGCACTTGTAAGGTTTTGCAAACTCAAAATGTTATTTCGTTTGATGTTATACCCCTAAAAGCCATGCAAATGTGGGGTTAATACAATTATATCAAACAAAAGCAAAGTTCATGCATAACAATGTGTAGTCTGACGCATTTAAGTCCTAAATAAGAATTCAAAACTTCCATGTCAGAGAATTTGTGAAAGGCAATCTAATCATCTATGATTAAACATCAAAAGCAAACTTGTTAAGTATAATATGTGATAGAAATTATAAGAATTTTTTTTTTGGAAAGCGAGTTGGATTTTTATAGAATCCCATAACCTATCAACAAGGTGTGACCTACAACACCATAAGAAAGTAACCATGCTGCCGGCGGATCTCAAACCTAAGAGATGGAGGATAAACTCACACAGCCCTAACCACTCGACCATAACACCATTGGCACAGTTAATGGTTTTGATTGAAACAAAATGATCGATCTTAAATAATTTAAGTTTTTACTTGAGACATTATCTAAATTAGACCTTGACACCTATTAATTTCAGCTCTAGCATTATATAATTCCCAAAGAACTTGATGTTCCTTTGGAAATCCATTTCATGTGCACTTTCTTATATTCATTTACATGAATCAATTCTTGTTGTATGTGATTAATGCCAAATATTTTAAACCATAACCTAGTGCTAAAAAATATTGTAAGCTCTAATTAAAATTCAGAGTGCCTTGGATGCAATCATGTAGCTCTCTTTTGCTAATATCCCTTTTATAGGATTTCAGATTTCTACTCAAAAAGTTTGTAAGAATATCTTTTTTTAGTGAAACAGAAGCAAAGTTGAGAGTTACATCAACACACCTTTTTTTTCTTCTACAAGACATGATCACTTTACTATATTCTTCCATACAATATTTGATGACTTGACTAATGATATCATGGAATTCATGGTGATCAAGTACAAAACATTCTACATGATCAACTCAAAATAATTCATTCTTTAGCCTTTTTTAATAGTATAATATAGCTTAATTCCATTTATTATGAAAACACGCGAGGATAAAGTTTACTAAGTGATCTTTAAAGAGACTCAAGACCTCCTACAACATCAGTTAATTTCTTAATAACATTGAGATGGTTGAGTAAAATATATCTATTTCTTATCGTCAACCACCCTAATCGCCATTTGGCCCCTATTTTCTCTATCAAAAATTCAATGATCGAGGTTCACACCAAAAAACCCCATTTTACTTAATTAATTATCTATAAAGTGGTTAAAAGATATTGCATACATATATATATATGATGGCAAGGAGCATCAATGAAACCATTTATACTATATAATCATCTTACGAAAACACAGAACTTAATTTAGTAAATAGAAGATAACATTAACATGACAAAGATTAGAGATTCTCAATCATTCTATTCCATGACAAATCAATAACTTTGGGAAACATGAAAGTATCCCTCTATGCCTCTCACATGCTTCAATCAAACCATTTATTCTTGCAGGTGCATTAAACTGCAACAACTGACAGAAATTCTCTTTCATTGTATCCAAATTTGGTTGGTTCATCGGGAAAGTAATATCTACGCAGACCCTCTTTTAGAAACAGTAATCAAACATCTACATTATAGTCTTATACTCACTACACCAATTCTAGAGAGTCAGGGCTACAAGCCATTTTTTTGGCCCGGGGCTCTTATAATTGATGTTTTCGGTTATGTTTTTAAAAGAATGGGTATAAATGTAAAAGAGCTCAACTCTGGCAAAAAAATGGCTGGTTGCCCCGACTCTCTAGAAGTTACAATAGCATGATTTTGAAGGAAAATTCTACAGTCACTTGTTCACAGTTTTAGTTTTGCAATAAACCTGGCAAACATTCGCTTTTTTCGGAGAAAATATTGTGATATCTGCGATAAATCTAGATATATCCCGATAACTTGATGACATGTCGCGATTTTTCTGCTACTTTCAAGGGTGGAATATAATGTATTCAAGTGAGAAAGGAGAGAAAATTTTCACCTTTACAAGTTCAATTTTCCATGCATGAAGGACCAGGAATGAAGACCAATAAAAAGCAAAACCCCAACAATGGGGATTGAAAAATATATCTTTCAAAAACAAATAATATTTTAGAGAAAACATAAATAAAAAATCAAAGATATTGCACTCAAAACTCTTTGTCTAACCAAACACGAAACCATTTATAGTCCATTCAAACAGGCAAAGAAACGGGTAAGCTGGAAAAAAAAAAAAAAAAAAAAAGCTGACTTCCAAATTCTAACCCAACCACAAATCTAAGAACCAAATTCAACCCATAATTAAGAGGAAAAAAGAAATACAAATAATGTTAGTGAACCAAACACTAACACTAATATAGAAAGAACAAAATTAACAAGAACTACAAGATTTAAGCATGAATTAATAAAAATAACCAACATTTCTCACTTTTTTTTATTTATTTGGTACAATTCATGAATGTTAACAATGCAGATCAACAACAAGAATTCTAAGATCTGGGGTTTGGGAAGAATTGCGTACCGGCTAAAAAAGCATTAAGGGGTGCTGGATACAAAGAAGAAGGATCCATCATAGACACATTAGTTGCTGCGGCTGGCGCAGCTGCACTGGTAGAGATAACATTTGTGTTGTTACCAGTGCTACCTGTAATTCGACCACCTTCACCACCACCACCACAACCACCATAAGGGTTATGTTGACCTTGATCATACAAGATCCCCTTGAACACATGTCCTCCTATATTCACAGCTGTCTGATAACCATACTGATCTTCCCCTTCATCCATTGCACTCACTAACCTCACGCATCGGAATGTTGCTGGTGAACTCACCTCTGCTGGAAAATTCGCCACTTGTAAACCTAAAAACATAAGAGAACATGAAAAACATCATAAAATTTTCTTTGTTTCATAAAATATAAGTGACACTGACACAAGAATAGTGGGATTTTTCAAGGATGTGCAAAACACAAATCTAAAAAGAGGGTAAGAAGCATAAATATAAAGAATATATATACTAATAATATCAACAGAAAATACCTACATAGTTTTTGTAATGTATAAGCAATGATTTTTGCAAGAAAAGAGAAGGAGAGAATCCGGGGGGTTCGTCAGTTTTTTACTCAGAAACAGTGGAATGTATAGAGAGAGAGAGAGTGGGAAAAGAAAAGCAGAAAACATAAATGATGATTGTTCTGGTTTTCGTTACTCCCACACGCAAAGGCAAAGAACACAATAACAGCAGCAGCAGAGAAACTGATGAGAAAGAGAAGCTTTATTTACTGAACTGAAGAAAGAAACGATTTGTTACTGTGTATGAGTGAAAGAAAGAAAAGAAAAGAAAAAGAAAGAAAGAAAGTACCTGCTGGTGCAGATGTGGAAGGTGGATGTAGTGGAGCAACTACAGCAACTGTTGAAGTGGTAGTGTTTTTATGTTCTCTAAGCCTTTTGGGGTTCTCAGAACGTAGATCTTGTTGTCCTGTTGGTGGTTGCTCATGGAGGTGTTGCTGAATCTGTTGCTGGCGTTCGCGTCTTCGCGAAGCAGGAACCCAGGTGCTCTTTACATGAGTTGAGCAATCGAAACCCCGGCTTTTACAACAAGTTCTACATCGCATGTAGGAGCAGTCTTTCTTTGCCAGGTTTCCACAATCTTGGCAGTTGATACAACCACTACCACCGCTGCTAGAACCTCCTCTACCATCACTACCACCACCCTGGTGTCTCATACTACTAGTGCCAACACCCATACCCATGGTGGTGGTTGGGTAGATTTCTTGATAGTGGTGATGATATTGTTCTTGTTGCCATAATTCAAGACTCTTGTTGTAAGAAGAAGAGATCTCTTGGTTTCTTAAAAGAAAAAGGTGCTCTGGTGGGATTTCTTGATTATGGTGATTTCCTCCACCACCACCTACTCCTCCTCCACCACTTAGTGAGAACCCAGCCATTGGTTAGCTGAGTTGAACCACCTCAATAATTGGGTCAACAACTCAAAATCCATATCAGATGATGGACCAGCTATTTTTTAATGACCATTTCTCTTTTACACTACTGAGATATTAAGAGAAAACTATAAATAAAAAATAAAAAATTTGAGTGAAATAGGTGTATTGTTTCCTTGTATTTGTTTTGATCTTGCAAGAGCAGCAGGTTTTTTGGGTTTGGGGACACAAAAAAGGAGGAGTGAGTGAGTAAGGAATTTTTTTGGGGTTTGTGTTTTTACTTTTGTTTGTTGTTATTAATCAAACATACATACATACTTCTTCCTTCTTTACTACCAGTTTGAACTTTATCTTGCTGGCATTAAAGACACACAAGACTTACAGCTCTCTCTCTGTGCACTCTCTGCAAACGCCGCCATGGAAACAGCAGCAGCAGCAGAGCTTCTGCAAGAGCAATTTAAGACACACAACTAAACCCCACAACAAATAACTCCTCAATACACAGATTTAACATTTACCCTCTCTCTTGTTTCTCTATCTTTCTTTTTCTTTCTCTGCTTTTTCTTTGTTTTTATCATCATTTTTGTCAAAGAGAAGCGCACTACTGCAGCGCACCGGGGTTAGCCTGTTACCCTCACCGTCTATTTTGCCTCAAAATATATCTATCTCGAGGCAAAATGGATAGTGAGGGATTCGCATCAGGCTAACCCCTGGTGCACTAAAGAATTTTCGCAAAGAGAATGATCAATGGTTGTGGATAGTCAATGATGTTATCGTCTAGTGGTTAAGACGGTGTGAATTTGTTTTTCATGTCCTAGCTTCGAATTCAGCCTGGGATAGGGTTACTTTCTTTAAGAGTGTTGACCTGTAGATTGCCTTGTTAATAGGTTTTGAAATCCTTAAAAACTCTGTTTGCCTTTCGAAAAAAAAAAAAAATGGTTGTGGATACTTGTTTCTAAGGGTGTGTTTGGTTGCATGAAATCTTATGCCATGGGAATCCATGAAGGGACCACTACATTTTAGGCTAAATTGATCTATCACTCCACATTTACCATTTGACCACCATTTGATTTTGTAATCAATGGTGAGAATAGAAGTCCCATGAACATGAGAATCTCACTCCTTTTTATTTTAGCAACAACTATCCAAATTAATAAAAGTGGGGATTTTTTTTTTTTTTTTTTTGCCGGAATTCTTTTACATGTTTGAGAAGCCACTACTGAACTTTACAAGTCTTTTTATTTCTCCCAGTTGTTTCCCACAAAAGTTGCATGTAGGTTGGGCTGGGGTTGGATTTGACAGGTTTTATCCAAAGCCCATTGGACATAAATTGGGATCAGATGGCCTAACCCAATACCAGCCAAAGTAGTAAATGTGTGATCGTGACATTCGGTGCAAGTCATGTTAACTTATAATGCAAGTTTTCGAAGTAAAGGTCGGTTTGGTTGACCATATATCATAGGAAATGGAATCCAATTTTCATGTCTAAGTCATTTTTTTGTTATTTAGTTGTGTATTCAACGTTCATGTGATCGACTACTTTAATTTCACATCTCTCGTGAGAATCCAAATCATTGATCTCTTTCGAAAATGAATTTCGCAAAAACAGTTTCAATTACCATGTCAATTTTTATCCTACTAAATTTATGAATCGTTTATATTTTATGAAAAGGAAATTTGTTGCATACTTGCATTATCATTTAATGGTTCTACTAGCAGGGGTGAAGTCAAGATTGCAGACAAAGGGGGCAAACAATACTATACAACTATTCAACCATAAAAACAATATACATGACATGATTAATTCAATTGTAGCTTGTTAATTAAGAGCTTATTTTAATTGGAGAAAAGAAAAACAAACATGATGGTATAAGATGAAAGCTCTCTGCTCTCAAGGAGCAAACCTCTGGTCTTATTTCTGGAATTTTAGATTTGAGGCAGCATGACGGTATAATCCAAGTCCAAGGAGTAGTAGCAGCAATAGTGTAGGTAGTGTCTATTCTTGGATTGGACTGGATGGATTCAAGTGAATTTGTTTACCGACAATTGTATTTTTAGAATCCTCCTCCTGTTTTATCTGTCTGTCCGTCTCTTATTCTCTCAAAATCAATCATGAGTCCGAGCTACCAAGGATAACACTTACACGACCAACCCGCTATCTTTTATCTTCTTATTCTATTGTTTGTCTTTTCGAAAGGAAAATATATGTGTGTGTGTGTGTGTGTATAGAGAGAACTTTCTCCTTTTGGGCTAGCTCAAGCGAAGCAGATAAATAACAACTTAACTGAATCGACTATGCCCATCGAGTTTCCCAACCGCCCTAAACCCAACCCCAAATGATTACTTTTGATTTTGAGAGATTATAGAGAAAGCAAAGCAGATTCGATCCCCCAATTAATCTAATATGTTAACTAATTTTTTTAAATTTTAATATGAATATGATCAAAGGAAACCTCTCTTCTAGTCTCGTTGTCGCTATCTGTGCGTGGGAATTTTAAAATTAAAAAAAAAAATGCAATGGGATTGAGATTAATAAGGGTGGAGTTTAAAATAAAGAAAAAATTTATTGTTTTAATTTTTAGTCGAATCAAGAGTCATGATTGCATACAAAGGAAACCAACATGAAATATTAAAGGGAAACATTGTAAAAAATATAAATAACTTAGTGAATATTTTAATAAAATAAGGTCACGCACAAAATTGTTTTATTGTTTCCACCTTTATTCTATTATTTGGCATTTTTTAATTATCAAATTTTGTAGATAAAATTTGTGAGACTGGTAAATCAGTATCAATGTCAAGATCATTCCTAGCTATCATTGCGTATATGTTCCTAATTTTGATTGAAATCCTAAAATTGATCAAACTACCTAGAATCCAATCTACATCACAATGAATTAGACCTAGCTAGATTTTGGTCCATCTAGCTTGTAGTAGTAGGAATATTACCAAAACAGTTTCACCAGCCGTATTAACTTGTTATTCAGTCCACAAATAGACATTGACATGTAGATCACCACAGCACAAATGATGAAATAAAAGTGGAGTGCTTCTACAGTGCATTGATTTTTTGTCTGGTGCTATTATTTATCTCGATGCAATTTTACGATGTCTGATAGCACCAGACAAAAAATCAGTGCACTTAAAAAAAAAACTGATAAAAGTGACATACTATCAACTGAGTTTAAAAGCTCAAAGTTTTGAACACACATAAGTCAGCCAAGAATTATCATGGTGTTAGGTTTTTTCCTTTTTATACCATAATCTTTCCGACTTCAAAAGTTTGAATTTTGAATTTATGATTTCATCCGTCACAAGTCCGATTTTATTTCAATAATAAAGTTTATGAAAATTAAAAAATCATTCGTTGGTACATTCTTCTTCTTTCATTGCTCTTCTCGAGGTCTTTCTTGTTTTGCCTATATTATAGTCTGCTTTGTTCAGAATACTTGATTATCCCATGGTTTATATATATAAAACAAACTAGATTTACTATTTTGGTGATCTCCATGAAAGTGATAGAGAAAAAAATAATATATTGCTACAGTAGTATCTACATGGGGTACTGTTCATTTTATATTCTAAAATGATATTTATCTTGGTGTGATAGAGATATATATAATATGGTACTAGATAGACCTCTCATGGACGGAAAATATAGGTCCAAAGCATCCCCATGGCACCATTATCACAATCCTATGCCCTATATTATGGTACCTATTGGGATTAAAGTGTCTGTATTATATCCGAAATTCTTTCTGGCCTGGGAAAATCAGCGAGTCCCCCCCCCCCCCCCCCCCCTTTTAACCACAATTTTTGATAAGGTGTTTAAAGAGGAAGGGAGGAGGGGGAGGGAAAATTGTATTTTCACCCCCACAGATAGCAAACCAGGCTGAGAGACTCAGGCCCTGTAGAATTACTCGTATTGTATACCCCGCAACATGTGGTGGAAGCTAGGAGATGCTTCTTTGTTGGCTATGATCAATAGAAGAAGGGTTGGAAATGTATTGATCCGACCATGGATAAGGTGTTTATATCTCCTCATGTTGTATTGGGTCACGAGTTTGTGTCTCAATATTCTGACCATTTTTAGACATTTTGTATATGATAATTTTTTTTTCTTTTAAACGAGAGGTGTCGTCTGCTTAAGAAGACACTTACCCCGTTGAATATCCCATATAATCCTATGCTAACATAAGGATTCAAAAATTACCCCTCGTAGGCAGACAGTAAAAACGTAGAACGCCAATCAAATTGGCATTTGTTTTTTTTTTTTTTTTTTTTTTTAAAGTTAACTTCATACAAAACTTAAATGCTTGACCATACTAAAAAAATCAAATATTTAAGAGTCGTTTAGCAATCAATCAAGTTTTGTCACACACATGAGATTTTAGGTTGCCATAAAACTTTGTTCTCCATATTTTATTGTGAATTTTTTCATCCCCAAGATAACCTAAAATGATCTATTTATACATTTATAGTGAATTTGATCTTGCTAACATTCCCGAGCTTTGCTACAGAGCGAGGGAGGGAGCGAGGGAAAGGGGCGAGGGATGGGTGTAATCACTCATCTTCCTCGGGATGAGCGCATCATGTTGAAGATGCATACGAACGCTCATCGCGAGGAGAATGGGTGGTTATACCCATCCCTCGCTCCCTTTACCTCGACCCCTCCCTCGACCCCTAGAATTTTCCAACATTCCCATTAGTGAAAATGAAATGGTGCACTAATCACCAAGCACCAAGCACCAATCACTAATCGGAGAGGGTTGATGGTAGCTAGTTTTTGCCATGAACAATTTTAGACCGGTCTAGTCTGTGTTTTGCTGTCTAGTTTACTGTTTAAGAGGCAAAAATACGTTTTTACTTTCCTCTTTAAATATTTGTTTTGATCCACACACAGCAAAACACAGACTACCTGAAATTTCTGATGCTCAAGATACTGTATGTCAAATCAACTTGGATAAATGCTCGATCTTAGCTATTTTCCTTTAATATCTAAGTATCAAATGTCAAATCACACAGAAAATTTGCTTAATTTTCATACTTATCACTTGAATATATTTGATTTTGCTAAAAATAATAAGTGGAAGATAATAAAAGAGAGTGGGTTTCCCAATAGCAATGTCTCTATCTGTCAACAACCTCGAGCCCAGTGCTTGCCTCTTCACTTGGGTTGACTCTCCTCTTTTCTTCTTCTACTCTCATTGTATTGGCTGTGAAATTGTGCTGACTTTGATTGAGTGAAGCTTCAAATGAAACGCGTTTTTTGGTTTTTGATTTCTTGAAAATATTCCAACAGAGAGAGTGAGAGGCTTTTTAACAGCTGAAACCTCAAAACTTTGGACAGATTTGTAGCCTAAATTTTGTACAAGTACTACTCTATCTAGTAGTCAAACATTTACCTATGTTAACTAACTCCATCTATCTCCCAATATGAACAGTATCATGTGCATGTCACTGACTCTAATTTTCATTGACCAAAATGCCTTTTCATTTTCAAAAAGCCCGTCACGCCTTCTTGTTCTTCACAACACCCGCCTGTGCCTTCCCCTTCATCTCCCACCACCGGCTTCCAATCCCCTTTCATCTACAACAACTGTTGCCGGCTCCGACTATGACTCTGCCACTATCACCACCCGCTACACCAAATTAATATTTTTGTAACAATTTCAAAAACAATAACATTTTTAATTATAATAATTCACAAAGCAATTTTGTATATTTTCATAAATAAAGTGATACAATAATTGTATCACCGTGAATAGTATGGTCATACAAGTGATATTATTTATGGTGATTTAATTTATTGTATCATTTTTTTTTTGTAACTGTTTTTCATTTTTTTTTACTAAATTTAGTTTTAACTTAAAATTATTTGGTTAATTGGAACAACTAAAAGTGTTACTGTGTTTGGAAGTTGTTACAAATATGTCAATTTGATGTAATGATCCCTACCTCTATCGTTTTCCCTTTCCTTTTCTTATCGCAGTCCATGTCTTTCATTCCCTAATTTCTATGCTTCTTCATCATTCTTGCATCCACAATCTCTCACAAACTCTTGCAAACGCAGCAGATGGAATCACATCCATCAATGCCAGCGCCATCCTCCTCTCTTCTCCCTATTGAGGTAATTCATTTGGTTGGGTTAGCTTAGAAGAAAATTGGAAATTTGGGGTACTTTAGTTCATCATCATCATCACCAATACCTTAAATCTTCTTCAATTAAAGATCTTTATTTTCTCACTGTCTAATATGCACTTTGTCCCCTGTTATATATAGGTAATTAATAAGTAGACTCATCATTAATCACTATTATAATTACCCATTGACTAACGGTCAATGTCCATTAACCGTCAATTTTCAAAATAAATTACCAATATGCCTATCAGAAATCAAAGGTTGAGATTGAATCTTTTGTATCTCGTACATCTCATCTCTATAAAAATCCTAAGGCCCGACTGAAATCGTAATTGTATCTCAAGAAAAATCCAACAGTTGATTTTTTTAAATTCGTTCATCTTAAATACTCATCTCGAGGAATCCAATGGTCCAAATTTAATATACACAAATCTCTAGGTAACTCTGACAGTCCAAATTTATTTTTGCACGTATCTCGAGAAAAAATCCGACGATACAATTCGCTCCTCGCGAAAAATCAGACGGCCCAATACGCATCTCGAGAAATATATAATGCTTCAGCGCGTATCTCAAAAAAATATGTATATTCAGCTCATATCTCGAGGAATTTTACCAACTTAGAATTATCCGTGCACACATTTCGAGAAATTTTAGTGCTTCAATGCACATCTCGAGCAAATCTGATGATCCATTATGCATCTCAAGAAAAATCTTACAGTTCGTATTTGTTTGTGCACGCATCTCGAAGAATTTGGCATCTGAATAAGTTTTAATTTACTTTTGCCTCCTGAAATAAATTTAAATTTAATTTTACTTCCTGAAACAAAACAAACCTGATAAATGAAAGGGGGAGGAAGGAGGAGGGAGGAGAAGAAAAGGGGAAGAAGGAGGAAGGATGATGAAAGAGAATGAAGGAGGAAAGATGAATGAAACCCTAATTTTATTATAGGGGTTGTGAAACAGAAGAGGAAGGAAGAAGTAAATGAAGGAAGATAAAGGAGGAAGGTGAGGAATGAGGAAGAGGATGGAGGATGAAGGGGGAGGTGGTGGCGAGACTGCGAGATAGAGGAAGAATAAGGAGAGGAAGAGGAGGGAGGAGGAAGATAATCAAAATTTTCTTGATCATCTCTTAGGTATGTTTTGTTTCAGAGGGAAAAACTAATTTATAATTTATTTTATTTGGTTAAGTTATTGCCAATAATTTATTTTATAGGGTTAAGGGCAAAATTATATTAAAATTTATTCAGTAGATTTCCTCGAGATGCATGCACGAATAAAGATAAGAGTCAATTTTTTTGAAAATGCGCGTTGGATCATCTGTTTTCCTCGAAATGTGTGTTGAAGTGGCATATTTTCTCTCGAGATGCATGCATGAATAAATTTGAGCTGTAAGATTTCCTCGAGATGTGTGCACTAATAAATCTTAGTCCATCAAAATTTTCTCGAAGTGCATGCTGGTAGGGGTGGGCAAACGGGTCGAGGATCCACGGGTTTAAACCGGACCGGACCGTTTTGCTCTAAACGGTCCGAATTTTGATTTTGTATTTTTAGATACGGTTTGGATCGGTCCGGATCCGTTATAAAACGGTCCGGTCCCGATTTCTATTTAAAAAAAAAACACGGTCCGGGTTGGACCCGTCCGGACCGTTTCAAATCCCATTTAGTATAAAAACCAAAACCTAAACCTAAAAAACCCTAATCCTAAACTCTACTCCTCTCCTCTCTGAGTTATCTCTGTCTCTTCTCTCTGAGATCTCTCTGTCTCGACTCTCTCCTCTCTCCTCTCTGTCTCTGTATGTGTATCGAGAAGGGGAAGGACCGAAGGAGATCTCCCTCTCCTCTCTCTGTCTCTGTCTCGAGAAGGGGAAGGAGATCTCCCTCTCATCTCTTTGTCTCTGTATCGATGTCTCTATATCGAGAAGGGGAAGGACGTCGATGTCTCTGTATCGATAAGGGGAAGGACCGAAGGAGATCTCCCTCTCCTCTCTCTGTCTCTGTCTCGTGAAGAACAAGCCTCAGTAGCCGCGAGACCAAGAAGAGGAGGAGCAGAAGAAAAGGTAGAGAAGCAGCAGAAGATCTCATATGTCTCCTCTCTCTCGGTCTCTGTCTCGAAAAGAAGCAGATCAGCCAGATCTCCTCTCTATCGGTCTCTGTCTCGAGAAGAAGTAGCAGCGCAGCAGGAGATCTTCGTCTTCGTCTCCTCTCTCTCTCGATGAAATTGGTTTAAGCCTTTAAGGTCACTCGATGAAATTGGTGACTAGTTTGTAAAAAAAATGTTAGTATGGATGTCTTATGTTTATTGTCTAGAAATCGAAAATGCCATTCGATACATGTTAGATTTAGGGTTCTTGATCGAAACCCTAGTCTTGGTTTATGGTTTCCTAATTTGATTTCATGGGATTGATTTCTTAATCAATGGCAGTTTCCATCCATTTCCATTTTATTTTTTCGTTTTCTGGATTTAAACCTCATATTTGTCACTATAATTGTTAGATTGATTTAATATGCCATTTTTCGTTACTGAGGTCGAAAAGCCTAGATAAACACCTTTCAATTTTTGGTTATGAATTTCATTTATTAGATTGTTTTTGTTTGGATTTAGTCCAAAACAGTAAATTCTAGCAACTTTGAACAATAAACCTGCATTTTTAGTAGGAACCGTTTGGAACCGGACCGTTCCAAACGGTTCGAGTTAGGTTCGGTTCCAATGTTTAAAATGAGGGGATCCGGACCGGACCGGATCCGTTAATTTTAAACGGTTCGAGTCAGGTTCCTCCAAAATTGGAACCGATCCGGACCGTGCCCACCCCTACATGCTGGACCGTCAGATTCTCCTCAAGATTCGTGCTGGATTGTTAGATTTTTATCGAGATGCATGCATAATTAAATTCAGACCGTTAGATTTACCTAGAGATGTGTGTTCTATTAAATTTGGATTGTTAGATTTGTCTCGATATGAGTTGTTTTAGATGAAAGATTTTTTTAAAAGCAATTGTTGGATTTTCCTCGAGATACAATTACGATTTCAATTGGGCCTTGGGATATCCTCGAGATGAGATGTTCGAAATACGAAATATTTAATCTCAGCCTTTGATTTCTGAAGGGTATTTTGGTAATATGCTTTGAAAATTGACGGTCACTGAACGTTGACCACCAGTCATCAATCCATGTCACTCCTATAGATTCAGGTTTATTCGAGATCCAGTTGCTCCTTCCATCACCTCGCAGACTAATCGTAGCACCTTGCAATAGGAAGGGAGGGGAGCACTTGGAGGAGGCCGGATCTCGGGTTGTTGGGCAATCGAGAAGACTAGATCTGGGGGGAGGGGTTGGGGCAGTGGAGGGGAGGGTTGGTTTGGGTGAAACATCTTCTTCCAATGATCAATTTCTTTTGTTGGTCGGTATTGCATGGGAATATATTGACTAAAAAGGTTTTAAGGAAGAGGGAAATTTCCACGGAAAGCATTTGCGTGCATTGCAATGAGAATGATGAAACTATTGATCATTTGATTCTTCATTGTCAATTCTCTAAATCTATTTGGATTATTTTTCCAGCAGAATTCGAGGTATATATTGTGTTTCTTGCTTTATTTTGGACCGGTTAAGTTGGTGGTCTCGTACTAATCCCCTTCGTCTCGCGGAATTGTTGTGGCATAGAGTTTCCCATGTGGTTATGTGGTGTGTTTGGAAGGAAATAAAAATGAGGTTTTTTAAGAGCTTAATATATCGGAACACGTTATTTCCTTGGATATCAAAGAAGTGTATAATATTTTAGGAACATGTTTTTTGATATGTTCATGGTGTCGTAGCCGTCATTGTTGTATGATTACGCCTTGTGTAATTTCTTAATTTCCTTCGTCCTTTCAATTATAATCTTCGTGTTTTACTGTAAAAAAAATCTCAAATTTAGAAAAGAAATTATAGAACTAAGGTTAGTGCATACAATGTTGTAAATAAAATTCATCAATCGAACCAAATCCTAATAAGAAGAATTGGGTTTTCATAAATTATTGAAATACATTTTGGTTGTAGGTGTCGGTTCAAATAGGGTTGAAACAGGTTTTTGTTGTGCAGTAATATTCATATAAGGTATTTAATTTTAAAATCAAATTTTTGTTTTTAATTCAAACAACATTAGTCACAGGGTCACATTTTATGCCCCTAAGCCAATTTTAAGATTGTGTTTGGTTAACAAAAATACATTTTTTTTTCCAAAAAGTTCACCAATTTTTAAAATCTATGGTATCTTCAACTTCAAGTTGGAAAACCTTTTCTTTTTCTCTCTAATCTCTTCTCATTTTTATTAAAAATAATTTTTCAATTTTTTTTTAAAACCCTTAACCCCTTCCACCCAATGCCGTCGGTAGGGTTTGAATCCTCAATTTATAATACCATCCACCATATGCCTACCAGTTGAAATAAACCCATTGGCTCCGAAACATCATAGCTCACTACAAGAAATTGACAATTTAGCAAAGGTTTGGGAAAATCGGTGCTAAATACTTTATTCATCGACAATTATTTAATGAGAATTATAGTTAATTGCACGATTTTAACAGTCGTTATAAATAAAACATCAATTTTATTCATGTGTTATTACACAAATGTCATTATAACATCTAAACCTAAAGAGCAATTATAGGCAGCCTGGGTTTTGCAGCTGGGTAGGGGGGGGGGGGGGTAGAAAATACATTTTTACTCCCTCTTTAAACACCTTTTTCAAAAATGTGTTTAAAAAGACGAGCAAAAATGTATTTTCGCCTCCCAAGCAGCAAAACCCAAACTGCCTAGAATTTCTGAAACCTAAAATCTCCAATTCATGTGTTATATAACCATAGTGAAATGTCACTGTCGTTAAATTACTGTTTTCTTGTTGTGGCTTAAAAGACTTGACGTATGTTACAAAAATGAAAAAAAGGATGGAAAAAAAAAAAAAAGTCGGTGATTAAGAAAAGTTTTTTTTTTTTTGTTTGGTTGATGAGGTGATTAAGAAAGGTTGATGTTAACATACATGTGATTCAGTCAATATGCTTCTTTTCTCTCCACATTTTCTTGCCCATCTCATTACCTCTGCTGTCCAACTCTAAACCTCTCTCATGCATTTACAGTGCTAATCTCTACGCGTAAAAAAAAAAAAACAAAACAAGAAATCTATCCAGCAAAAACAGCTGTGCAAGAGAGCTCTATATATTTGTCTGTCTCATCATTCAGAGTTTGAGATTCTCTCCAGCTTTTCTAATTCTCAATCTTTTCATTGACATCTTGCAACCCTTTACTCCTTCCTGTTTCCTCACTTAACCACATTCTTTGAGTATGATTTTGATCTATCAATATAAGTTAAAGCATTTAAATTCTTATATATTATATAAAGAATATCACCAAACTGTTAATATCATACAAATTATATATTGCATAAAAATTATTTATATAACAAAATTTTAATACTAAACTAAAATTATAATGAGTTAAAATGTACCGACATTGAAATTGACCCAATAAAAAAAAAATATTTCGATAACTAAAAAAAGAGAAATATTTGGTAAAATTTCGACATTTATCGAAAAATCACATTCATTGCTCTGTACATGTACATTAGTGATCCTTAATGGTAGTATGCGTTATCTCGAGAAATCCGACGACACCATTGATCTCAACCTGATGATGTATACTCCATAAATTCTAGTTCATGCATCTACCGTGATTATAAAGGAGAAAAAAAAGAAAGTTGATGCGTGTATATAAAATTGTTGTATTTAAGTCATTAGAGCATCCAACAATTTTAACATAATTGAATAGTCTAGTTATTAAATAAGAGTATAGGCTTTTTTTGTTTCTCAGTGCAAATAATATCTCGAACACTTGTGATCTTGGAATACTCCATTTTTATCTTTAGTTACATGTGATGGACACAATCATATCAAATCCATCAAGTTTTTACAAGGAGGGTACATGATCTCCAGTGGCCTTCAAAGTTTCCTGGAGTGGAGACAACTCTCCAATACTCTTCCCATCTTTTGATGGGAAAGGACCAACTTTCCCAAGATCTTTAATAGATTCATATACGTATTCATATTATATATGGTGCGATGTAAGATTTAAATATGTATTTATAATTATATCATTGTCAATGATCTATGCTACATACATTTTCTGAAGTATACACAATACAAAAAGCCTTTGCTCTAGACATTATGTCTAAATTCTTAAAAAGAGAAATGCTAGGTTAAGGTTGGATGTTTGATTAAGACATTGGGTCTGACTTTCATCAAATATAACCAAATATCTAAATTGTCTCAAATATAATAATACAAATTTCAAATTATTTTGTTTATATGGTATTAGAGTAAATTTTTTTTTGTGATCTAAAATTTTGGGGATTTAAACTCTTACCCGCTTCTAACGACTACACAAAAGGCGGGAAAGAAATAACACCAGCAAGAACATCCTTAACAGCAAGTTCAACCAAATTGCCAAAGGTGTGATAACTCAGTGACAGATGGTATCACTAAGTCACAGAGTCGAACCTAGCCAATGACATATGGGGTGAGAAGGGTTAAGGGATAAAAAAAAATTCAACTAAATTGAAGAGAAATTACTATCTACACCAATTTCATGCAGAACAACCACACGTAGACTCGAATTAAGTCATAATCTCAAACTGCACATTTTATTTGCGTCTACATGTCCAGCTTGCATGAGAGTGTTAAAGAAATAAAGTCCAAACACTATAAGCCTTAACAATTAAGCCAATTAATATTTTTTTGAGAAATTCTAAATGTCGAGGGAATGAGCGAGGAAACGAGCGAGGGAAATGAGGTGGCGAGGTGAAAGCCGTTCATTTCCCTCGAGATGTGTTCGTTGACTTTTTTCGCACGTATCTCGAGAAAATGAACGGCTTTCGCCTCGCCACCTCATACCCTTGCTCGTTTCCTCGCTCATTCCCTCGACATTTAGAATCTCTCTACTTTTTTTTAATCCCTTAATCCCTCTCACTCTAGATGCTACAGGTTGAGATCGATCCCGTGACCTATTGATACTATCCATCACTGCTCAATCACTAAGCCATCATACCTTTAACAGTTAATTAACACCTACTTATTTATATCATTCGTCACCTTGCTAGCCAATGCTAGCCAATTCAATAGAGTTAGACGTGGTGATCTGGTCCACAGTGAGTCAGTGACCACAACATATCACATGCATGCACAAATCAATAGTCAGTGCGTGCTCTGAATCTGAGCCTAGTTTTTGTTATCTTCCCTAAACCCTTTATAATTTATATTGGTCCATGATTATAGATTTGGAGTTACAACGACCCTATATATATATATATATACAAGAAAAATATTCCATATCTGTCAATAGCTATGATCAGTGTATGGTAGGTGAGCCCGTGGATAAAGACTCATTATCTAAATCAACATCTCGCCTTCTACGAATTGTTTCTGAAATTTACATTTAATCCAACAAGAGAAAGGCTACATGGCGAGGAAATGAGCGAGGAAACCAGCGAGCGGAGTGAGGTGGAGGGAGGGGAGTCATTCACCTTTTTCGGGATGTGTGTGTTGACTTTTCTTGCGTATATCTCGAGAAAGGTAAATGGCTCGCCTCCCTCCACCTCACTGCCCTCGCTCATTTCCTCGACATTTAGAGGTCCTGATCCAACAATAATGAGAGTTAATTAAACCTATTGCAAAGCATGTGTAGTTTTAGCAATTTGAATTGAAAAATATTAGTAGGATATTAGTGCCAACAAGGGCCATGAAGTCCTATTTCAATATATAAAAAAATGTTTCCCTGGTCAAATAAAAACTACAATGACCCTGACCAAATATTAGAAAGCAGACATTTATAGTTGAGGCTTATCAAGAAAAATCTTATTTTGTTGACTTGGCTTGTTGAGAATCTGGGGTAGATTAATCTCACTTACCTTCTTTGAAGGGAAGTTTGGCTAAATTTAGTTGAGATTAGATACTCGAGAGTCAACACTTTTTTGGTGCAATGGTTTGAATACAATAAGATCAACAACAAGAAGAATGGTAGGACATAAAAGTTCCTTCACAACCACTTAATAGTTTACTTCTTTTCTTGTAAAAAAGATAGGAGCAACTATTTGTGATGATCATCAAAGTCTATTTTTGATACTTTTGAAATCGGTCACATGAAAGCGGTCTTCTCACATATTCTCGCCTACTATTATATCATTTATTTCTGTTTTTTATACACTCAATTTTCAAACTTGAGGTCTTTGTCATGCATGTTTAAAACATTTGTCAACTATTCAACTATGACTCTTGGATTTGGACACAAATGATATTCATTTCACTCCTTAATTGCCATTGAGTGATATGTGCCTCCTTGGGTCCCTTAGTTTCTAAGGTATGAATTTGATTAGGGATGATAATGGGCCGGATTAGATTTGAGTTCATCGTATACATTATACAATACATCTGATTGAGTTAAAACTTACTTAAAATGCTAATACTAAACCTAAACACAGTCTTGAGTTTTAATATTTGCAACAGTAGTAAACTACCAAATTCCCCAAAAATGAGGCTTGTGATCTCCCATAACTACAAACTAGGGTAAGAGAAATGCCTGAAATTTCAGAGTAACTAGATGAAACTCAAATCTTTTCTAGTAGACTGCATGTACAAAGAGATCAATAATGTGGCCATCACTATAGGCAAGGGAATCTGAAGTGAACCTTTTACTGTTCATCTAACTTTATGGATATTACATATGGTACTTGTCTCTTGTATAATAAGTCTGGTTTTCTTGATAGCTTCAACATGCCCCACATCCCATATGGGAGATATTGGATAGCTCCATCAAAGCCCACTTCCACTTGGGAATTCTCCTTTGGTACAAAAGTAGATCCAACTTGTGTCCAAATGCAATCTAGTGATAGAACTAGGGTTTGGGTTGAAGAGGTTCACATGACATAAGAAACTATAGGATAAGCTTAGCCATGAAGGTTTACAAGTTCAAAAGTTGTAAAAAATTACATGTCGAAATAAAAATAAGTAAACTTTAGTATAAGTTTGGCACATGCAGTATGTCCATCCATATGTGGAATTACACTATTCATGCAAACTAGAACTTTGTATTTCACAAAGCTCTCAACTCAAACTTTTCAAAAAATCAACCATTGATGAAATAATTAAGGATTAAATACGAAAGTAGAAGTCAGTCAGTCTTGTCTCTGTAGTGATTGATAACAAACCTTAAACCCCAAACCCCAAGGGGGAGCTCTTGATATGCCGAAGGGCATGGATGGATCTAGCTTGTGTAATCAGGTCAATTGACCCCCTTAGGTTTTTAAGAAAATTCATCAAAGTATATAAAATTTTAATATTGCTCCCCTTTTAAATTTTATGTTGCTCCTCTTTCAAAATTTATATTGCTAATCTTATAAAAAGAACATCACAGATCACAATTGCAGAAGAAAACAACCGCCTCCAGCCTCTGGCTTCCACGCCTTCAGTCCTCCACACATTTGGCGTCTCCTTCGGCATTGTGTACAACAACGAAAACGTCTTGCAATATCATCTTTTCCATCCCTGTGAAACAAGGTGAGTTTGTTTGATTATGAGTTTCTTAATGAAATCAACAACAAAATCACCTTATCAATCTCAACATCTCTTCTTACTTTGGGTTTCTGTCTCCCTATTTGGCGATCCAAACTCGAAACAATGACATACCTATTGGAAATATAGCAAAGAACAATTTAAAATTACTGGCTTAAAGACTTTGAATGGAGGATGTGGGTCACTTTGATCTATAGGCTAATTACTTCAGCCTTAATATTACCAGTTGCAACTGTCAGTGTCGAAATAATTTTTTTATGCTATGAAGATTGTCAAGAATCGATTACGTAATCGTATGAAAGATCAATGGATGACAGGTGGTTTGATTACATATGATGACAACGATATATTTAATGGCATCGATGACGAGGTGATTATGCAGCATTATCAGAACATGAAAACCCGCAAAGAGCTTCTTTCTAAATCTACTTTGCATCTACATTGACTCATTAAGTATGTTTGTCTTTGTCACAATCTGTGACTTCAAGAGAATGTAATTGAGAAGTGGAAGAACAAAAGATAGATGTATTACTAAACTCATAGAAGGATTACAAGCTTAGAGCTATTGGATCTCGATCCCCAATTGCAATTCACACATCTCATCCCTCTCCTCTACTATGTCTCTCTCTTTATAGTTACATTTCTAACAAAATTTCAAAATACCCAATCCTAGCTAGACACGTGGCTGTTTTGGCTCCACAAAACTGACAGCCTATATTACTGATTTGCCCTTCACTTTTCAAATTGAAATATTTGGCACCAGTATTTTCGCGCCTTATTTTCCCTTGCCTTTTTCATTGTCTCAGTTGTCTCAGATCATGACAATACCCTGTGCATCACAACGTCCTTGTCCTCAAGGACGGAAATGTGGGAAGGACGAAGCAATTTGGGACCAATCCTCCCATGTAGCGTCCTCTTTGGCTGAGTGTGCCCATTGTATTAGAACCTGAGTTACTGCCTTGTTGGCCCGTGAAATCAGACGTCTAGCCAAGATGGCCACTGGTTCCATTTTGAGTCTCCCTTGGGCATCGACTAGTGGTAGGTGAGGGGTAGCTGAAATGGAGGATCCCAATTTTTTTTTAATTGGGAAACATGGAATACATGGTGCACTTTGGAGTCGGCTGGAAGTTGTAATCGATAAGCAACAGAGCCAATTCTGTCCAGGACTTGGAAGGGGCCATAAAACCTCGCAGAAAGCTTAAGATTTTTGCGTAAGTTGACCGAAGTCTGGCGGTAGGGTTGAAGTCTGAGATACACCCAATCCTCAATGGAGAAATTCCTGTCAGTCCTATTCTTATCAACATAAGTCTTCATCCGCTCTTGCGCCACGTAGTTTCTTTTTTATCAGCTGCATCATCTTATCTCTGTCTTCTAAGTATTGTTAACATCTTGAACAGTGAAGGAAGTGGAAGGAGGCAGTGCAAGGAGTGGAGGAGCATAGTCGTAAAGTGCTTGGAATGGCATAGTTTGTAGGCTGGTGTGGAAATAAGTGTTAAACTAGTATTCAGCCAGGTAGAGCCACTTGGCCCATTGGGAAGGTGCTTCTTTAGTCATACAGCGCAAGTACGTCTCCAGACATGAGTTTGTGCGTTCAGTTTTTCCGTCAGTTTGCGGATGATAGGCGGTACTAAATGTCAGGGTGGTACCCAATGCACCAAATAGGTCCTGCCAGAAGGCACTCATGAAGATCTTATCCCTGTCTGACACTATGGACTCTGGTAAACCATGTAGTTTGTATACTTGCCGCAGGAACTCTTAAGCTATTGTTGAGGCAGTAAAAGGGTGGTGTAGGGAGATGAAGTGGCTATATTTAGTTAGCCGATCTACTACAACCAGAATCACGAATTTGTGGTGAGATTTAGGTAAGCCTTCGATGAAATCCATCGATATATGTTGCCACACTTGGGATGTCACAGGTGGTGGCTGTAGGAGACCTTCGTAGGCTGACTGATCGGCCTTGTTACGTTGACACACATCAAAGTTGGTGATCAAGTTAATTAGGTCTGATTTCATCTTCTTCCAGTAGAAGTATATGGCCAATCTCTTGTATGAAGCTTGAATCCCGGAGTGTCCCCCAATTGGAGAGTTGTGTATGGTGTGAAGGATCTGAGTCCTCAGCTGGCCATGATTTCCTATGTATAATCTGTTTCTGTATTTCAACAAACCATGAACAAGGGTAAACTTTGGAACAGATGCAGGGTTTAATATCAACTTCTGACTGAGGTCTTGAGCCAATTCATCAGTGGTATAACTGTCCAATACATCCTGCAACCAGGTGGGGGATACCTTGGTGATAGCTTGGCATTCTCCGGTGGCTTCGATAAAACGTGAGAGAGCATCTGATGCCTTGTTGTCTGCTCCTTTCTTATACTGTATTTCGTAATCATACCCCAAGAGTTTTGTAAGCCATTTTTGTTGAAGGATGGTCGTAACCTTTTGTGACAGCAGATGTCTGATACTCTAATGGTCTGTGAGTATATAAAACTTTGAACCCAAGAGATAAGACCTCCACTTGTTGACTGATAATACTATTGCTAATAGCTCATTCTCGTAGGTTGAAAGGGCTTGATTTCTTTGTCCCAAAGCTCGATTGAAGAAGGTTATAGGTCTGCCCAGTTGAGTTAAAATTGCTCCTACACCTCTGGAGCTGGCATCAATTTCTAGTGTGAAGGGCATAGAGAAATCTGGAAGGGCTAGCACAAGAGCACTGCACATCGCATCCTTCAGTGACTGAAAAGCTTCTTGAGCACTTATATTCCAATGGAAGTTGTTTTTCTTCAGGAAATCAGTGAGTGGCTGTGCATTGACTCCATAATGATGAATGAACTTCCTGTAGTAGCCGGTTAGCCCAAGAAATCCCTACAATTGTTTGAGTGTTTTTGGTATTGGCCAACTCACCATTGCCTCCACCTTTTGTGGATCAGCCTCAACACCTCGTTGGCTGATTATATGCCCAAGGTATTCTAATCTTGGTTGTATGAAGGATCATTTAGATAGTTTTGCATAAAGTTTGTGTTTCCTAAGGGTGGCCAATGTAATTTGTAGGTGGTTTAAGTGTAGGGACAAGGAGGAACTATAGACCAATATGTCGTCAAAGAAAACTAGGATGAACTTTCGTAGGCAAGGTTGAAAAATCTTATTCATTAAGGCTTGGAATGTGGCGGGAGCATTAGTCAACCCGAAAGGCATGACCTTGAACTCGAAATGACCATGGTGTGTTTTGAAGGCGATTT
This sequence comes from Berberis thunbergii, assembly GCA_003290165.1. Taxonomy (NCBI): domain Eukaryota; kingdom Viridiplantae; phylum Streptophyta; class Magnoliopsida; order Ranunculales; family Berberidaceae; genus Berberis; species Berberis thunbergii. The sequence continues at coordinate 191,545 of QNQO01001800.1, forward strand.
TATGTATATCCGGGGGGTGGACAAGGATTTGGTGGTATCCGGAACGAATGTCTAATTTGGAAAACACTGTGGCTCCATGAAGTTCATCTATCAATGGCATAGGGAATCTATCCTTGATGGTCATGTCATTTAACCTTCTATAGTCTATGCAAAATCGCCATGTACCATCTTTCTTTTTAACTAATAATATTGGGGCATCAAACGGACTGTGGGAGTGTTGTATAAGGTCGGATTGGAGCATTTCCTGAATGAGTTGTTCAACAATCGCCTTTTGCATATAGGGTACTTTGTAAGGGTTTTGGGATGAAGGTAATGTATTGGGTTTGAGGGGTATTTTGTGATCGAGGGTCCTAGTGGGAGGTAAACCTGTAGGGACTTGAAAAATATCAGAATATTCAGACAGTAAAGTAGTGATGGCAGGGTGAGTTGGTGATACCTGAGTAGGCACTTCACTGAGAACAAAGAGCTGGCCAATAAAGCAAGGGGTGTGCTTCTTAATAAACTTGGTGATGCCCTTGGCTTCTAGGAGATGTAGAGCTCCCTCGTTTTATAGTTTTTCCAGCAATATTCAATGTCAGCTACAATTTCTGTAAGTTGATGACAATGACCCCGAATGGCTTCAGCCAATCTCCTCCCAAGACCATGTCGTAGGCACCTAGAGAAAGCACTATGACTGTTCCTTCAAACATTAATCCCTGCATTGTCCACTGAAGGTTGTTGCAAATAGCATTGCTTATGAGCTGCTGACCATTGGCAACTCTGACAATCATTTGGGGTGTCAGCTGAGTGGGCCAATTGGTCTCTTTCACTATCCTTGGGTCAATAAATGAATGGGTACTCCCAGTATCTATTAAGATGGATAATGCCCTTTTTTTGAGTTTGCCCTTAAGGAGTAATGTATTAGCTGAAAAGCTGTCATGGATGGAATGTAATGATACTTCCATCTCGGATTGTATTTCCTGAACCAAATCCTTAGTACGTATATTAGTCTCTGTCCCCTCATCAGTGTATTCTTCATCTGAAACAATGAGATACAGATGTTATTGCTTGCAGATGTGGCCCTGTCTGTATTGCTCATCACAGTGATAGCATAAACCTTTCTCCCTCCTCATTCTCATATGTGCCTGAGTCATCCTCTTGATTGGTGGGATATATGGTGAATATGGAGCTTTATATGTGTTTTGGTAAGGTGTTTGGGTCGTAGGTCTAGGCTGGTTGTTGGTGTGACTATTGTTGTTGGCACTTAAGCTGGTGTTATTCTGTTTGTTATGAAGCTGGGGGTTGGTGGTATGGCTAATGGTCTGTGAAAAGTAGTTGTGTACCCTAGATTCTTTTTGAATTGAGGATGATGGTCTGTGGGTGACTCTTGCATTCTAGCTAATGTGAAAGCATGAATCAAGGTAATGGGTTTAAACATTTGGACTACTGATTTAATATCAGGTTTGAGTCCACTTAAGAAACTCATGATGAAGTAGGCCGGGTCTAGATGTTTATTGTGGTTGATCATGAGGGACTTTAACTCCTCAAATCGATCATAGTAATCTTCCACAGTTGATTCCTGCTTGAGTTTGTTGAACGTTCCTACAAAGTTGTCCGAGATAGAATCCTCAAATCTTTCACAAATGTCTTGTGTGAAAGAGACCCATTGAAGCCTTTCGTTACACACCTGGTAGTCTAAAAACCAGACTTCATCTCTTCCATTAAGATGTAATGAAGCTATTGCCACCTTGTTTTCATTTTCCCACTTGATAAAATTCAAAGTACCGTACCTCTCACATTTTTTAACCCAAGCACGAGGATTCAATCCATCGAAATGAGGAAATTCCAGTTTAGGGATTCTAGAAAATATACCGTTGCTCTCCATTGGATTATGGAGAGTAGTTCCTGAGTGGAATTCCCTGGATTCACTATCCTGTGAATCAGGTAGAACACTACCTTCCACGACCGTTGGCTCAGGACTAGAGTTCATCATTTTGATTAACTGTTCGATCCATGCTTCCATACGCTGGTTCTGTGTCTCACTTGCCATTGCCAAAAGTTTCAAATTTGCCTTCATGAGCTCCATCTGACCGGTGGATTCCAATTGCGACTTCTTTGTCTCCTTCACCAAGGTTTCCAACTCCTTTGCTCTCGTTTCCATACTGTGTTCAATTGGGAATCCTGGAACTGGCTCTGATACCAAATGTCACAATCTGTGACTTCAAGAGAATGTAATTGAGAAGTGGAAGAACAAAAGATAGATGTATTACTAAACTCAGAGAAGGATTACAAGCTTAGAGCTATTGGATCTCAGATCCCTATGCAATTCACACATCTCATCCCTCTCCGCTACTCTATCTCTCTTTTTATAGTTACATTTCTAGCAGAATTTCAAAATACCCAATTCTAGCTAGACACGTGGTTGTTTTGGTTCCACAAAACTAACAGCCTATATTACTAATTTGCCCTTCACTTTTCAAATTGAAATATTTGGCGCCAGTATTTTTGCGCTTTATTTTCCCTTGCCTTTTTCATTGTCTCAGTTGTTCATATCATGACAGTCTTGTATTACTTTTAAAACTCTATTTTAATCATATTTATTTATTTATTTTAAAAATTAAATTATCCAAGATTTTTTTTACCCCCTTTATTTGCAATCCGATCCGTCCTTGTTGAAGGGGACATGTTTATGATTCACCTTACCATTGATGATGACCTTAAGAAGACCTATAGGGAGGATTAGGGTTTGAAAGAAGAAAGAAAAGCAACAATAACCCATAGATAGATAATGAAACTAGGCTAGGTAGTCTTTGCAATATAGGGCACCTTTATCTCCTATCTACAAACCATTCACCACAAAGCTAAAACACTTCAGTCCCACTCCCATCCAGTGAGATTAATTGGTATTTTACGGCTACTTAGCACTAAAGATCTATCAATTGGGGTCATACTGATGGACCCCTTACCATTCCATCTTCATTACTTTTGCAGAGATTTGAACAAAATTATGGAAATGTATGAACCATTTTTGCAGTTGTGCCATGTAAATCACTAGTGCTTTGTTTGTGACTACAGCAGGACCTTGCAAAATTTTGAATATACTACAATCACAACTTGATCAACACCTGAACATTCTTCATGGTAGGATCAACATCTGACATTCTTTGTTTGTAAGTTTATCAGAAAGTCGATCTTTTGATAAATAATTGTTAATGGTAGGAACCTTCAAATAACATGACAGTTCAATATTCTCCATTTATGGAAAGCATGGTGATGATACTTTCGATCAAAAATTAAAGCAAAACCATTCCCACATTATCCTATTGTTCCTCAATTTAAAAACTAAAACATGTGATTTCGTACCTTTTCACATAATCCATTGACCCCACTGCTAATGTTATATCAAAACTAAACTACAAAATAATGCCAATCATGGCACATTGACTGCAACCTAACAACCCTCCATAAAGAATGAAAGGTTCCCTTGAAAGAAATTTTGTTTCCTCGAAATATTTGATGTTTTCTTTGATAATAATTGAGTGAATCTCAATAATGCCTACAACTCCAGGTCCAAAACCCAGTTCGATAAAAGGTAGAAAATGTAGGACACGAGTCCAACCAGTTGACCGGAAAAACCCATAAACATGGGCCTTGCTTGGTTGACAGAAAGCCTATTACAAATACAAATGCTTCCCCAGAACGTGCGGAAGATATTTTAAATGGAAATGATTAAATATTCACATATTCTAACAGAAAAAAACCATGCACAAAAAGATAATATTTACATAAGCCTGGTGACTTTTGCTCAGAGATCTCATAAGGTGGGTGGTAACTAATATTGTCAGTCAGCCACGACAAAGCATTCATCAAAACTTTTTAATTATAGCCGAGCGAAAGCAAGTCTTTACACGTGGTGGAGGCAATAGACTGAAGGAAAACAAGTCTCCATTCGAAATAGAGGCGACAAAGATATTAAGAGGCAACAATATTATAGCCTTCGAGCCTGATTTGATTCACCTATAGGTCAATCATGTAAACTTTGGGCTGAATTAATAAATAAACAAAAAGGAAAAAAATAGCAGAACCAATTCTCAATTGTTCAGTCCTAAATCGCAAATCAGGATTTACACGAAAAATGGTTTGACTTGAGTTGATGAAAGTGGAGGACAACAAAATCAATGGGAATAGGGCATTCTCCAGGTAGTTGGCGTGGTAGAAAAATTAAAGATGAAGCATCCTGTTGACTAATAAGGAACCAGAGAGCTGGGAGCATTAATTGATAGTTATCTAACTAAAACGGACAGTGGGGCAAGTAATTTTCGAACTCACTGCAGCATATTAGGCTGGCTAACAGCGCGCACTAGTTGCTGGAACATATTCCTTTCATTTATAGGGTCCATTCCTGAGTTATGAAAGATCAAATTATCAAAAAAAAAAATTGAAAATGTTACATGCCTCTGCAACAAAATGCATGATTAACATTGAATGCTGGAAACTAACCTTGATTTATCTCATCAACTACTCTAAATGGGTAGGCAGTTAGCAAGGTCTTGCAGAGACACCAGATAGAGAATGGTTGAAACTGATCGTCCCTGGAAACAAGAAGTTAAAGTCGCTGTGAGAAAAATGAAAGAGAGGCCAGATTGAATTTATAAGAAATTAACAAGTGTAGTGTGATACCCCTCTGGGCTGATTATGGGCACTTTGAACCTGAAGCTGTCCTGCTCCCCTGAAAGTAATAAACTGGTCATCATTTACAAGTGGAACCATAATTTTTTTTTCTTTTTTCTTTTGAAAGAAGGAACCATATGTAAAACACACACACACACATATATATCTATATTGTCTTTCTTCATTCATTTTCACCCAATTAAAGGTAGTTTTTGTTGGATTGGCTAGGTTGATTTTTTACGAATCAAGCTAGAAAAATTATCCTTCTTATCACTTTGCACAGTTATTTGATAACAATATGTATATATCTTAATGAAACAAATCAATGGAAATAGATCATTTCAAGAAAGTATTTGGTGTTTGAATGGTCTAACAAGGCATCCTCTAATCATAATACCAAAATTTGACTTTGATAAAATCCCATTTTATCAAAGTCCATGCCATTCTCATCTGAAACACATGGGCACGAAAGAAAAAATGAATGACACTATTCTTAGTCATAACTTGATAGCATTTATGGAAATATGATTTCATACCCAAAGAAACTTTTCCAACAGCCATTTCTTGGAAGGTGTGACTAATAAGGTTTCTCAATGTTGGAAGCCATTTTTTCCTGCAAAAACAAATAACATCACAAAATTATTTTCGAAGTAAAGCAAAATTTGTTATTTGAATAAATTACGGTTTACGGACAGTAGTAACAACAATTGGAATATGCATCATCTCTATTTTGTTTCATTGTCTCTATTAATACATCATATGGCCCATGTTGGAGGGGCGCTGCCAGGGTGCTAAAGGCGTTATTTTTTTTTCAAAAAAATGCCTCATCTCAAATCACTTTTTAGTGCCGGCAGGGCTCAGTCTCGTGTGGGCGGAGGCGCACTTGAGGCACCAATATCACTTAAAAATAAAAATTAACTTAAGTTAGCTTAAAATGTTAATTAGTTTATTTATAACTGAATTAATACCTAATCAAAGAAGATTTAGCCATTTGGGGGATGATGGAGACCAAAAATGATGAAATTAATTCGTGAAATATTGAGAATATTTTACTTTCATGAGTGGATAACTTTCACATGGTTTTGAAGGAAAATTCTACACAGGCACTTGTTCACAGTTCTAGTTTTGAAAATAAAACCAGTAAACATTCGATTTACATTCGTTTTCCTGAAGAAATATCATGATATCCGTGATAAATCTAGATAGATTCCGATTTTTCTTGATGACATGTCACGATTTTTCTGCTTCTTTCAAGGGTGGAAATACAATGTATTCAAGTGAGAAAGGAGATAAATTTTCACCTTTTACAAGTTAAACCTGCCGTGCATGAAGGATCATTTATGAAGGAGTAATTCTTGCAAGCAAACAAGGCTGGCTAGAATTTTTGATGAAGAAGACCAATAAAAAGCAAAACCCCAACAATGGGGATCGAAAAATATATCTTTTCAAAAACAAATAATATTTTAGAGAAAACATAAATAAAAAATCAAAGATATTGCATTCCAACTCTTTTGTCAATCAGGCAAAGAAACGGGTAAGCTGGAAAAAAAAAAAAAACTGACTTTCTAATTCAAGCCCAACCACAAAGCTAAAAACCAAATTCAACCCATTAAGAGGAAAAAAGAAATATAAATAAATAACAAAGTGAATGAACACTAACACTCATATAGAAAGAACTACAAGATTTAAGCATGAATTAATAAAAAATAATCCACATTTCTCGCATTTTTTTTCTTTGGTACAATTCATGAATGTTAACAATGCAGATCAACAACAAAGAATTTTAAGATTTGGGGTTTGGGAAGAATTGCATACCAGCTAAGAAAGTATTAAGGGGTGCTGGGTACATAGAAGAAGGATCCATCATAGCACTGGTAGAGATAACATTTGTGTTACTGGTGCTACCTGTAATTCGACCAACTTCACCACCACTACCACTACCACTACCATAAGGGTTATCTGGACCTTGATCATACAAAATCCCCTTGAACAAGTGTCCTCCTATACTCACAGCTGTCTGATAAGCATACTGATCTTCCCCTTCATCCATTGCACTCACTACCTTGACGCATCTGAACATTGCTGGTGAACTCACTTCTGCTGGAAAATTCGCCATTTGTAAACCTAAAAACATAAGAGAACATGAAAAACATCATAAAATTTCCTTAGTTTCATAAAAGAGTATCTGTGTGGTTGGTTTTTAAAGATCAGAGATATAAATGACACTGACACAAGAATAGTGGGAATTTGTGTTCAAAATTTTTCAAAGATGTACAAAACACAAGTCTGAAAAGAGGGTAAGAAGACTTCTCAAGCAAAAATATCAAGAATCTACTAATAATATCAACATAAAATACCTTTATAGTTTATTGTAATGTATAGAGATAATTTCTTAAATATATATACACAAGAAAAGAAAATATGAATAATTTTTGCAAGAAAAGAAAAGGGGGAGAGGTGGTCAGAGATTTTTAGTCAGTCAGTTTTACTCAGATACAGTTGAATGTATAGAGAAAGAAAAGCGGAAAACACAAATGATCATTTTTCCGATTTTCGTTACTTCCACACGCAAAGGCAATCACAACCACAACAACAACAACAACAACAACAACAACAGAGAATCTGTTAGTGTGTATGAGTGAAAGAAAGAAAAGAAAAGAAAGAAAGAAAGAAAGTACCTGCTGGTGCAGATGTGGAAGGTGGATGTAGTGGAGCAACTGTTGTAGTGGTAGTGTTTTATGTTCTCTAGGCCTTTGGGGTTCTCAGAACGTAGATCTTGTTGTCCTGTTGGTGGTTGCACATGGAGGTGTTGTTGAATCTGTTGCTGGCGTTCGCGTCTTCGCGAAGCAGGAACCCAGGTGCTCTTTACATGAGTTGAGCAATCGAAACCCCGGCTTTTACAACAAGTTCTACATCGCATGTAGGAGCAGTCTTTCTTTGCCTGGTTTCCACAATCTTGGCAGCTGATACCACCACCACCACCACCACCACCGCTGCTAGAACCACCACTACCACCACCACCCTGGTGTCTCATACTACTAGGGCCAACACCCATACCCATGGTGATTGGGTAGATTTCTTGATGGTGGTGATGATGTTGTTCTTGTTCTTGTTCTTGTTGTTGTTGCTGCCATAATTCAAGACTCTTGTTGTAAGAAGAAGAGATCTCTTGGTTTCTTAAAAGAAAAAGGTGCTCTGGTGGGATTTCTTGATTATGGTGATTTCCTTCACCACCACCACCTCCTCTTCCTCCTCCACCACTTAGTGAGAACCCAGCCATTGGTTAGCTGAGTTGAACCACCTCAATAATTGGGTCAAAAACTCAAAATCCATATCAGATGATGAAGCAGCTATTTATTTTTTAATGAACATTTTCTCTTTTACACATATTAGAGAAAACTAAAACTAAAAAAAAAAAATGAGTGAAATGGGTTTGTAGTAGAGCTTTGTTTTCTTGTATTTGTTTTGATCTTGCAAGAACAGCAGGCTTTTTGGGTTTGGGGACACAAAGGAATAGTGAATGAGTAAGTGATTTTTTTGGGGTTTGTGTTTTTGCTTTTGTTTGTTCTTGTTAATCAAACAAACCTCTTCCTTCTTTGCTACCAGTTTGAACTTGGCATTAAAAACACAGAAGAATTACAGCTCTCTCTTTGCACTCTCTGCAAACGCCGCCATGGAAACAACAGCAGCAGCAGAAGAGCTTCTGCAAGAGCTTCAGCAAATTTAAGACACACAACACAACCCCAAAAACAAACAACTCACTCAATACAGACTTTAACATTTACCCTCTCTTGTTTCTCTTTCTGTTCTTTATCTGCTTTCTCTTTGTTTCTATCCTCATTTTTGTCAAAGTGAAGGATCAATGGTTGTAAATGGATCCCTTACCATTGAAGATGGGGTTTTTGTATCTTGCTTTTTGTGCAATTAACCTTTGTTTAATTAATCAAAGAGTTTTATTAACTTGAGCAAAACTATCCAAATTAATAAAAGTGTGGATTTTTTTTTTCCAGGAATTCTTTTACTTGTTTGAAGCCACTACTGACTTTACTAGTCTTTTTATTTCTCCAGTTGTTTCCCACAAAAGCTGCGTGTTAATTGGGTTGGGGTTGGATTTGACAGGTGTTATCCAAGCCCATGAGACATGAATTGGGCTGAGATGGCCCAACCCAATACCTACCAAAATGGTATATGTGTCATCATAGCAACTCATTATGAGAGTAACTACATTTAAGCTAATTTAAGATAGGCACTTGCACTATATCAAATTGGCGTATTTGTAACAACTCTCAAAATAGTAACATGTAACAATTCACCAAACAATTTCAAATTAAAATTAAATTTAGTCAAGAAATGAAAAACAGTTACAAAAAAAATGATACAAGTAAATTAGATCACCATGAATAGTATCATTTGTATGGACCTATACTCTTATTGTATCACTTTATTTATGAAAATGTGTAAAATTGTTTTGTGAATTGTTATAGTTAAAAAATATTACTGTTTTGTGGGTTGTTACAAAAAATGTCAATTTGGTGTAGTGTTGATGTAGTCGAATCATGTTCTCTTTGACCTTGACTTTGACCTACATAGATGAACACACGTAAGCCAAAGACCACCGTTGTGGCAGCCAATGACGCTCTGATACTTAAGTTAGACAAGACTTGAGAATGACGTACTGTTATAAATTGGGTTTTGTAGCGTACCTTTGTTCATCAACCCTCTGTCCTATTTATAATGCAAGAGTCATTGTTCGGTTAGGTCTTGGTGGTGTAGTTTTGGGAAAGATATTTTGCTGGAGATTATTTCCCTATTGGGAGTCGTCCATGTAATAGAGTTTTCCTACACAACGTGCGCTCCTAGATATGCGGAAGATTCTTCCATTTTGGAGTGTTGTCCATGCACAACTTATACTCCGTATTTGATTCTTGGTCGGAACCAATGCATTGCTGACCTGCCCTTTTTTAGGTCGATCCTCCAAATACTTGCCTTATTAAACCTTATGGGTATTTGGCTTGACCATGTGACGTGTGGACTTAATAGGGCGCTTGCAATTAGGTCTAGCCTCATGAACCCTGCCAAGATGGGCGTAGTGTTATCTGGGCTTTTGCCAGATTGTGCGAGCAATCATGCCCGCGTTGGTCTGTTGATGAGATTATCATGACATTTGTTATACGCGCGGATTAAAGGACAGTTGGGTGTATCATTAGTCCCCCCCCCCCCCCCCCCCCCCCCGAGTTAGTGGGTCATCTTGCTGGTCCACTAAGTCAACTTCAGTATGAATTGTACAGTCGTGATGATTGATCCCGAAACACCGTCTTGAATGGTGCATATCATTAACATGAGTATATGACTGCTCGAAAAAAAGGGCGTGAATCCCTGGATCTATATAAGTTTCCATCTCTGCAGATGAGAGGTTTATTTACTTCTGAAAGTTTTTTTTTACTGAAACCTATTAAAGGGGGTAGTTATCATCAGATATGTACGTAAAAGTATCTACATGTGTATTGAAACACATATCAAACGCAATAAAAAATATAATTTCATGACAAAAGAAAAATATTATTCTCACAAAATTTCACATTTAAGGAGTAGACTGTACAAATTAGCTAATCTTTAAAAAAAATTTATAACTAGGCTAAAATTATGATTGGTTTATACAAAAAAAAAAAAAAAAAAAACAACAACAACAACAAAAAACACACTGTCTACAATGCATTGTGATACATGGTTCAATATTGTACAAGCATAAATCGAGAGGAGGAGGGTGTTTGGTCAGGACCGGTTGCCTTCCTGTTTGGGGTTTGAAGATATTAGACCAAATTTCAAAGCAGTGATTGCAGGATTATCAAACCAAACACAAACCAGCATTATCAATCAAATTTCAGATATTAAGCAGTGCAAAAACGTACTAGAAGAAGAAGAAGAAGAGGCGTGTCTTTCTGAAACTCCCTTTTTTGCTTTCTTTGCTTTTAGTTTCGCAAGTGCACTTCAAAATTTTGTACTTTCTTCCATGGCAGGACAATGTTGAATTCACTCCCGAACAAGAGCTGTCCTAGCTTGCCACGAGTTTTTTCCGGGACAGGTTGGTCGGTTTGAATCTGATTTGGTTAAACTTCGGATCAATATAGAATTCTTGAAGACCTGGAACTTACACCCTTGGGCACTGGACCAAACCCCGTTGATGCATCCGCAAGGTTTCTTCGCTTGCCATAAAAACATGTTTCAATTTGGACCCGCTTTCCGGGTCCCAAAGATATTTGGTATTTCCTAGGGTATCTTCACATTCCTCCCACTCAAATGGTACCAAACGGGTTCAGAAGCTTGATCGCTATCTTTATCTGGGCGAAGGACATTGTTCTTCGATTGACTCCCCGGGTGGTCCATCTGCTGACTTTCCCTCGGCTGAATGCTTACGGGGCATGTCAGCTGAGCACACCGGACTGTTTGGGTCCACTGTCGAACGACTTCAAGTCCTGACAGAAGTATTGTTTCTCGCTTCTTCAAACTCTTCGTACTTTAAGTTGGAAGTGCGTCCGCTTGTCAAATACTTCAAATTTGATTGCAGCGAGCATAATGTTCCTTTCCTTTTACTTGTCCGGTCACTATGGACGATGCGTTGAATTGTCATTTAATTTCTTTGCAGAGAAATTTATGGCTCCAATTCTCACTAAGGATGAAGAGTCGATAAAGAAGGAGTTCAATGAGCTCTCTTTTATGACTACGAAGAGGTTATGGTTTCAAGCAACATCGTGCAGAGTGGGTTGTTCGAGAACTTTCATGAAGCCCCACTCTGTTTAGAACGTCGACTAAGGAGGCCGACATTCATCGTTCAAAGAAGAAAAACCCACGATGCCTAGCCCGACGAGGCACGATGAGTTGGAGGCGGCCCTGCCACCAATTACTTGGCCCAAGAGGAAGCGAGCTGGGTGCAAGATTGTTTGCTCTTTTCACTTGTTGATTTCGCTGGAGAATGAGGTGACCATTGCGGAGCTTGGATATACTGCTAGTCCGCCCGAGAGATGGTTTTGGGATAGCAGGGTGTCATGCTTGAGCCTCTGGCCCCTGCCACTGACTAGAGGGGGATCGTTCGGAACTGGCGTGCCTTGGTGACTTCGAAGCTTCGCATCTTATCGGGTCCTCGGATATGGATCCTGCCACCGACTCTACTGATGTTCCCCGTTCAGTTGAAGTTATTGCTCTAGGGAGAATATTTCCTCCCTCTCTCCCGCTTTCAGACCCTGATGCTAGACATTAGGGTGAGCCTCAAGCTATGAAGGTTTTCTTGCGAGACGGGAATCCTCTAAGGTTCCTCTTGAGACATTAGTGAATACCAGGGGTGGAATGAGCGTATCTTTGGATCAGAATGAGTTGCACCCCGACGCCCGTAGTAGAGTGCATGCTTTGGAGAAGGCATTTGCTAAATTGCAGAAGTTCCCATACTAAGCTTTGATCAGGTTCGGTCATCATTGTCTATGGTACAACAATGATCCCTGGCAAGCCATCGTCATCATGCTGCATGAGCTATGACTAGACTCTCACTTTCTAATCCATCGTCATCTGCGCTCAACGGACTAGGCATTAGAACGGATCAGAAGCCATCGTCATCAGTCAGAACTGACTAAGATTTGGTCAGGTTTGGCCATCATTGTCTACGGTAGAACAATGATCCCTAGCAAGCCATCATCATTAGGCTACATGAGCTCTGACAAGACTCCCACTTTCTAACCCATCGTCATCCGCGCTTGACGAACTAGGCGTTAGAGCTGACCAGAAGCCATCATCATCAATTTCGGAAATAAACTTACTAGCTTTGGTCAGTTTGGCCATCTGTCTTTTGTAGAACAATGTTCCTGCAAGCCATTATCATCA